>SWBT01000086.1:0-484267 GCA_005298045.1 Pleurotus ostreatoroseus
CAAATGAGCTCTATCATGTGGCATATTTGCTTTGTGATTTCATCTGTTTGTTCTCTATCTATACACATAATAAAATCTTGTAATAATTGCAATTGCGTTATTTTCTGTCTTCTGTGTACCCATGGTTTCAGTCATCTCTGATACCCCCTCTTAAGCCAAGTAACCAACCAGACTCACATTCACCGGGAGACAGGGCTACTGACAGCAAGGAGCACAGGGCACAAGGGTTTTGAGCGCGTTAGGGCTGTTGCAACTGTATACGAGATATATATGTACATGGTAAATATAGTAAATATGAAAAGCTTTGAAGATTTGGGAGGGGGAGGACGTACAAACGAAAGCGGCGCATTCTCTTGAAGCGCGCAATGTTTGATTTCACTAAGTGTTAAGTCACGCGGACGGGCTTGCGTATCACCTCTTGTTTTGGGCCCCAGTTAGCCCAGTCCCTCGCAAGCTCGGGCTCTGTCTCTTGTTTGGTTTGATTTTTCCACGTGTAGAGCGCGTGCTGAGCGCGTGGCGCGAAGCGCTAAGCCCGAGCTTGCAGAGAATGGCTAGCGAGTCTAAGAATTTTAGATGGATGGCAAGAACTGATGGACTTATGAGGCTGAATGGCTTTGAATGTACTTGGATGTACTTGGATGCCTAATATCCAGGACTCATAACCTGTTAAAGGGAGCACTCTATAGCATGGACACACTGCAGTCTGGATTGAGTAGCTAATATTACATAGAGAGAGTAATTACTTGCCTACAGTCTAGATTGAGTAGCTAAAGCAGCAGTGAGGACCCACAGACTGCAGGAGCGCATTCTACGAGTGCTTAAATGATTACATATGTGCTAAAGTGCTCAGAAAAGCGCTGCAAATGAATCAAAGTCAAGATACCAATGAATAGAGCTCCAACAAGTGATCCGGGGAAGAAATGTCCAGTGAATGAAGTGAAGGGAACATAAAGGGGAACCTATCTGTGTAGAAATCGAAATGTTTAACAAAGAAACTGAGTCATGATAAAGGAAACAATGATGAATGAGACGTGTAAGCAGTACTCATCTAACAATGTTCTAGCTTTGTATTGAGAATGTCTAACTGTACTTTGATGTCTCGAGCTCGTTGAGCGTCGTCAACGCTTACTATCTCAGCGCCGCGCAGCGATTTACCCAAGTACGTGAGCTTCAGGGCGACATTAGACAGTTCGAATAGGGCATGTGCTAGGCTCTGGGTAGCTACGCCCGCCTGCGCAGTTGACTAGGCGATCGTGAAGTCGAAGTTGTCGTCGTCCGCTGGGACATCAATAGCCACACTCTCCGTATCATTCCCATCATCAACTGCTGATATGAGAACATCGGTGTCCCCGTCTTCTGAGCCAGATTCCTCAATCTGCTCCTCTACTTTCTCCACACCGTCCTCTTCCATGACGGTACCAATGGCTACAGCAGCTCTTTCCAGTAGCTGATCTGGCGGTGCTTCCAACATAGTCTGTACCTCCAAAACCTCTCGCGGAACCGACCCATTTGCGATCACATCAAGTGCATCGCGGCGACGCGCATCTGCTTCCGAAGAAGGCAAGACAATTGATGGAAGGTTTGACAGCTGCGGATACTGAATGCGGATGCTGGCAAGCGAACAGAGGGCTGCTCAGAGATGTTTGCATGCACCTCTGTGAAGCTGAAAGTCAGGGCAAGTATAGTATCCCCGTTCAGTCAGGATGAGGTATAGCTGATATTTTATAGGGGAGGAGTCATGAACCGTGGCCATAGAAGAGTAGCATTCGAAGTCGAGCGACATCCGCTCTGTGTTTACAGTCGGTAGGCCGAGCTGTCGGTTCTTGAGAAGATCTTGAGCGGTATGGTTCTGAGATTCGTTAGGAATAAAATACGCAACAAGGAGTGGGGAGATGGCAGTCTTGCTGCTATGCATACTCTCCACGAGCTCCTTCCCACCTGGCAATTTGCTGACCATTTCCTCCCAGTGCAGTTCTTCAACAGCTTCAAGTGCACGCTGCTCAAAAATCGAGAGTATAATGTGTGTTATGAGGATATTGACGAGAACATCTAGGCGAAGGCGCTTCTGGCCGTGCTGCCACCGCCGCAGATGGCCTCGCTTCAAGACACCGTTGAAAGACTCGAGATGGTTGGTTGTTGGAAGGACACCATCAATTGCACAGCCCATGTGAGTTGCTGCTACGGCCCGTCCAAAGTCCGACGAGCTGTGCCAGAGGGCCTCTCGACACCACCAATCCCGCAGATAACCCAGTAGGTGAGCCTCGGCATGATTGATGATTTCACATCCTGACTCATCGAGCTCCTGCTTGTGAGCTGCCAGGACAGCCTCCTCTTCTGTGATAATGGCCAGTGCGGAAGCGTGCGAGGTAGTGTGCACGAGGCTGTTTTCAATTCGCTTCATTTGGGTCTTCATTTCCATTGAAAGTGGAGATGTTCCTTTCAGAACCCAGTTACGATGGTTCCGCCAGGACTGCCGAAGATGGAATTTACAGATGAGTAGCCAGATTTCTGGGAAAACTGACATGAGAGCATTTCGCACCATCAGATCTGTGTCTGTGATGGCTACGTATGGCGTGAAGACCTGGCCATTGCGAGATCCCAACTTGGTTTTTCACACCATCAAGAGTCGCTGGATGGTCTGAGAGTCATAGTTCACTGATATCTGTTTCGCCTCTGAACAGGCAGAAAAGAGCATGAATGCCAGAGGTACGCTGCACTTTTTCTCATCAATTCCTATTACAATGAAAAGCAAGATCTTACGGTTGCAGATTCTGAAAGTGTCGTCAAGAAGTACCTGCGAATGGTGTGCGTATTTCCACGCAGCATCTTGCATGTTCTTGTTGGCGATGCAGACCTCGAATCACTCCCCTTTGTTCACACGCGGCTTGTAATGGAAGACCGTGTCTGCAAGCATCTTGTTATACCGCAGAGATTTAGGATCAAGCCACTCGTCAACATTGATGTGAGCAGCAATCTAGGTTGTGATTCCCCTCATGCGATGATACTGACGATAGAGTGTTTGAGTGTCATGGGCTTCGATCAGCCATTGATACGCACTGTGTGAGAGGTCCGCAGGCTGTTCAGAATAGCCCTGTGTGTAAAAGAGTTGTCAGTTCTTCGCCTTGATATCAGGCAGACTGGCACCGTCTTTGAGCTGCGCGAGCGCAACCTTATAGACCACTGGATGTAGAGGTCGGGCAGAAAAATGTGTCAGGTGTGCATTCTTGCATTCTTCATTGTGCTCGAAGTAACCTCTTACAACTAGTACTTTTCGCGATTCTGTTTGGTACGTGACTTCTGCGTGCACCAGACACCCGGTAAACGGGACCGCGTGACGACGTGTCTTGCTTCCGGCCTCGACGTGGTCGTACCCGCAATTACTGGTAAGTTGATCAGTTATTTTGCTGGTGTAGTATGGCAAGTCACGCACCATTGATACAGGACCTGTTGTACTCTATCCGCACCCTTCTCCAACGCTTGGGACCACTTTTTGTTCCATCAGTTGCCGTAAGTCTCTTGCGTGTCGTCGTCGAGTGCAATTTCTACGAGCAATGCCGCAGCAGAGAGTTGATCTTCCTCTGACTCTGGGTTATAGGTGTTTGTTTGGATTTTTCCACTGTCGTATAGGGCCAGGACTTCGTTGTTTTGCTTTTGGGTGAGTCCAAGCTTCTTGGTATACACCTCCGAGGCTGCTCGTCTCGCATTGAGGGCAACCTTGGAGGTTGCGGAGGCTTCTTCGGGGCTGACATATAAAAATTTGGTCTGGATAGGATGTCAGTTGTGTTTGGCTGTATTGGGGTGGTGTTGCGATGTGGACATGATGTCTGCACTGTGTAAGACTCGCGCGCAAGAGAGAAATCACTCTAGTCTCGCATTAGGGGGTCCAGACACATTCTGTTTGACAATAAGTAAGTGGTCTAATTACTATATTACTGGCAGACAGATTGTAGAATAAATTTGATTAATACATTTGTAGCCTATTTAAATACTATACTATGTGTTTTTATAGGCATCGTCTATAAGAACACGTCGTCGAGGCCCACGACGACAACGAACGCGACGGCGAGCGCAGAGAGGCTGCTGCTTTGCCACCTAGCGGAGCTCAGATCTTAATCTGAGGCGCGTGGTTACCGTCTGTTTGGAGCGACATGTGATGTTCTACGTGACTTTCGAAAAGGGTAGTTGGTTGTCGCGGCTCAATGTCTAGAAAGATGGACCCACAACATAAAATCCAGTGGCCATAAAGGGCTGAAAATTGATATGAGGTGGCCTTAGAAGTTGTCTAGTAGGATGCAAAAAGAATTTTAGATGGATGGCAATAACTGATGGAGTTATGGGGCTGGATGGCTTTGGATGTACTTGAATGTACTTAGATACCTAACACCCAGGACTCATAACCTGTTAAAGGGAGCACTCTATACAGTGAAGACAAAAAATAATGTAATTGCAATTTTTGTAAGATTTTGTTGAGTGTATAACTCAGAAACAAATGGATAGAATTACAAACTAAATATACAGCATGATAGAGCTCAATGAATAACATTTTACACATATCTTATAGTTACCATATATAATAATACTCACTGATCAATAGTGAATTACGATTTCTGAGTGTAACGGAGTGGAACAAAGAATCGTCTCTAATTCATGGGGAAAATAGGCAAAAGTGACTCAGTCACGCTTTTCTCCCCAATGCGTGGGAATATCCTTTACTTATCTTTTGTAGTCAACATAACAAGTGGTTTGACGCCAACTACACTAGACGGTGCCGCGCGTCGCTTGAGTAACAATCAAAGTTAATCAAATTACTTACTCAGGTAACAAAACTTGCCTGATTTTTGTAGCCACAACCCACCACTCGTTCTCAATAAAAATTGATATGTGTACTGACATGGTATGTGGCTATATAATGGTACCCTTGGCTTGAAGAAAGAGTGAGAACTAATAACACAGGAAGCAGTGCCAGTAAGAGGGATTCTGCAATAGTAATCAGCCAATAGTGTAACAGTACCTGCTCTGTTCTCCACCAAACTTCATATTTGAGTTGTACGAAGCTATACCTACGATTGGGTATCCTTTTTATGACAATCCATCCAGTAGAAGTTGTGTAATGTACAAGATCAGTCTGAATTACTAGATAGAACAGTAATCAGCCAATAGCAGAGTTAGATCTTATCAGATCTTCATAAAATTCGATTTCCTGACTCTCCTGAGTGTTAGCTACAGACTGATATTATTTTTATCGAAATCCATCCAGTGGCACCCTCTGTATGAGTGCCACCTCACTGAGGAGGCAAATCCATTAGTCATTCATGCCTTTTTTGGTTGATTGGCTGATGGGATCAATAAGCCATGCGACCTGGCGCTCTTCCGATGATGTAAGCGCTGGATCAACATCGGATCCAATCAACAGCCCCATCAGATCTCTCATCACTCCATCAGATCAAGCATAAACACAGCCAAACTATGACCTACATAGCTAAGCGTGAGCCCGGCTTTTTGCCGGTCTCAGGCTTAGCTATGTGCGTCATTTCCGCGTGCTCATGAGCGGTTATTTCAGCCGGGCCGGTGGGGTCATTGTCCGTGACTGGGCCGGACTTATGGGCATTTATCTGAGTGCCCGCGGGCTTATACTGGGCTTATCTGCTGGCCCTTATATACATCTCTCTCCTGATAAGATCATGTCCAAGCACAGCCAAATCTATGACATATGCGCTGATATAAGCGCTACAACATACCAGATTAGTCCTATGGTATGTTTTCTGCAATTCCACATGTTCTACAAAACATAGGGACATGTTTTCTGTTAAATACCGCATTCAGCATGTTATTCCCACGCTATATGTCATGATGTCAGATCGTGGAGAATATTCCGGGAAAATCATGAAAAATATTAGAATATTCATAGCTTGCCTAATTAGGCCGGTATTCGCGTTTTTCGATTTGAACGCGGCGCGTTTGAGCAAAAGCTTCAAGATTGTGAGAGCCATAGAAACTCCAATAAAATAGAGATAATTCCAAATAAATTCATGTATAATGCTACTATATAAAGTAAAATTATGGCACTATAATGACATTATAATTGGTCAAATACACCTTATAAATCAAGATTTAAATATATCTTCAATAGTATTCAAATATAAAATATGAGTTATTAAGAGTACACAATGACTTACATAACAGTTGACTTTATTGTTGAGATATAGAGACAATAAATAGTCATTGCAAATGCTAAAGACATAGTAAATCACCTTGATAAATGTAATTATTGCTGTTTTTATATATAATAGTTCAATTAGACTGATGTAAGACAGCAGCTGGGCGTCTTCACTGAAGGCACACGAGGGGTCAAATAACTAGACCACATTGTGTATTTTGAGAGTTCGAGGTGGTGATATACAAGTATGCTATGAGGAATGAGAGGGAGTGCAAGCGTACGTGTACGTGAGCAATTACACAAGCTATCAAAAGTGGTAACTATCACGAGCAGGGGTTACACTCCTCCGTGTTTTAAAAAATTGCTACGAGAATAAATAAGGGTTAGAGTCGTGCAATAGGTGCTGTCAAGGAGAGAAACAAATGGAGATGTCGAAGGTGCCAACTAGGAGCAATAGTTCCTTATATTGACTCTAAATGCTTTTAATTAAGAATTAAACTAAACTTTTAAGCATGTATTGATTAAAAGCATCATACATGGATAAAAAGGAAATACACTCAGAAATCGTACCTGCCATTAACTGGCCTTCTCAGCCAAGTTTGTACAATTTTGAGCATTTATTTAAATTGTAAATTTTGTATCATTACAAGGTGATACAGTCAAGTTTTAAAATATGATAATTATATTTACATACTGAACAACCATATAATGTTACATCAATATATAAAGTATGAAATTGATGTAGTGACAAGCAAAACAAAATTGCAACAAAAGTACTTTGTAATCTTTGCTTACAAAAAAACCATCAATCATTCTGATCCTTTGAAGTAAGTATGTCATCATATATTGATAATCTATATAAGTCATGTGATATCAAAAAAACAGCAGTTTAAAAGTGAATAACTAAGTTATATATGAAGTTTATATCTTATACTCATTAGTGTATTCTATATTGCTTGTCACTACATCAATTTTATACTTCGTGTATTGATGTGACATTATATTGTTGTTCAGTATGTAAATATAATTATTATAATTTAAAAATTTGCTATATCACCTTGTAACAATACAGAATTTATAGTTTAAATAAATGTTCAAAATTGTACAAATTCACTATTGGTCAGTGAGTATTATCATATATAGTAACTATAAGATATGTGTAGAATACTATTTATTGAGCTCTATCATGCTGTATATTTAGTTTGTAATTTTATTCATTTGGTTTTGAGTTATACACTCAACAAAATCTTACAAAAATTGCAATTGCATTATTTTCTGTCTTCACTGTAGCACAGACACACTGCAGTCTGGATTGAGTAGCTAATATTATATAGAGAGAGTAATTACTTGCCTGCAATCTAGGTTGAGTAGCTAAAGAAGCAGTGAGGACCCACATGCTACAGGAGCGTGTTCAACAAGCGCTTAAATGATTACATATGCGCTAAAGCGCTCAGAAAAGCGCTGGAAAGTATTGCAAATAAATTAAAGTCAATATATCAATGGATAGAGCTTCAACAAGTGATCTGGAGAAGAAATGTTCAATAGATGAAATGAAGAGGACATAAAGGAGAACCTATCTGTGTAAAAATCGAGGTATCTAATGAAGAAACTAAGTCATAATAAAGGAAACAATGGTAAATGAGAGTAATACTCATCCAACATTTGAAGAGTTTAGATATCGCGCCTGTTGCTTCCTATAAGCTACCACGCAAGGGAGTAGTGCCGTCATTGTGGCAGAAGTTGAAGAAGAGGGCATCTACTATGGTAAGCAACAGGTCCATTCAGCACAGGGCATAGCCTACAAGTTTTTAATCAATTTCACAGAGCTGGGTCATGAGGAGATCAGAGAGAGCTATAACTACAAAGAAAACAATAGAGTCTGAGGATTGCTAAATTGACAAGACGATGAAGATACGTTGTGGGCTACAACAGCAAACTCTTGTGATCAAATAGGTTGTCAGAGTGAAGATTGAGGCTACAGCAGAGGAGCTTGCTGAGCTATTAAAGCCTCTCAAGTGAGTATCATGTAATCTATTGTTTTTGACCTGACCATAAGGGTAAATAGTAACACAGAGAGAGTATTGGCATATTTTGCACTACTACCAAATCCTGATGCATATACTCAATTTGCTTACTCTACTAACCATTCAACTGAAAGGATTTTGAACACTAGTGAGTTCAAAGTAAAGGTCAGTATGAGTTCGATACACTCGCGAGTACTTGGTGAACGATCTGCCAAAATACTCATGAGTATCCAAACCCGCAGATCCCGGTGATCCGGGTGTGAATACCCGCCCGGCTCTGAGTTTCAATCCTAACAGCAGCGAGTTTACTTGCAGGTATCAGATCAGATGAGTACTGACGGACCTATGTTTTTACGCAGTACAGCACCTCATCGCATCTCTAATACCTGCTACCGTTGTTCCACATTGTCAGTTTGTAGGGATATTACTGCCTCGTACTGACCCTTGGTGTGCACCACCATTGTACTGCCCCACCCTACTGTCCGCGCACTGCAGCTACCCCGCATTGTCTTCGGTTGTCTGTCTTCTTCGATGTGTCTTGTGCCTCAATATGCTCATTGTCTTTGACATGTTTTGTTGCTCTACACTCGCTGTTATCACTCCTCTTGTGATCCCTCCACGTTCGCCGTCGTCGCGTCATCTCGTCTCGCAGTGTCTGGCCCTGTCGTGTGACATTGTTTCAGTGCTCACTGTTATCTTCTTATTCCGCCCTCCTACACCCTTCATATACACTGTGGTATCCACATTCTGTCCTTTCGCACATCATCTGTGGTTTTCCGCCATTACTTGTACTGCACGTGATGTTGTTGTTGTGACAGTGTCTATGGTGATTGAGGCAGCTATGGTGCACACTGCACGCTGGGAGTTATGAGCTCCAACTGTCGGCACCTTTTCACCCAAGAGGCTAGCAAAACTAAGCGCCCTGACCCGATGTAGGGGGGGAGGGGGTGGTCGAACCCTCTTAACTGCGAAATCAAAAATGGCTATGTAGCATACCGAAATAACATGTAAATAATCCTTAAAGCTTTGGATAGTGATTTCATCAATTAATCACTGAGTCAGCATACCAGTGACACGCCAAATATCATTACTTCCTACTACTAATCATTGAATACTGAACTCTTTTGGAACTTTTACGCTGCAATCTTGTGTCATACTGTATGAAGTTGATACAGCATTGAGCTGTATTAAGTAGCCACTTAGAATGTCTATAAGAAAAGTATGTTGAGCATGCTCAAAGAGAACATAAATTTACCAGCGTGATGGACAATATCATGCCTCGTTTCACTTGTTACTTGCGCACGAATGCATGACATACAGCAAATCATTTGAGTGGTGCAAACAGGCTCTTGAAGCATTCAAAGAGCTACTCAGAGTGCCACCACTGCTGCACCAGACTTTGATCCGGTCTGTGGGCCCGGCCGCCTTTCCTCTGTGTGCCCTTCGGCGATGAATAGTCTTGCACCTTCCTCGACTATCCTCGCCGTACCCTCAGTCACATCTGTAGCTCTATATTAGTGACAGACAAAACCACTCATGCATGTAAGTACGCAGCGTACATAAAGATTTTTAAAGTATCAAATGAAAAAGAAAAAAGGCGCCAGAAATTTAGCTTACAAATCTTGCCATATAAGGTAGGTACGAGGGGGGGGAGGGGCCACCGGGCTTAATCGCAAAATACAACATCGGGTCTTTCAATATTTTCTTGCTAGCCTCTTGTTTTCACCGGTTCTTTTGCGTAGGGCTGCTGCATCTCTTGGCACACCGGTGATGATCAAGACCGTTTGTTGAGTTGTTAGGCAGCGCACGCTGCCATCGCCGCGCCTTAGAGCTCTACATATACAGTACAATCAGAAATAAATAGATAAACTTGATGTACGTACCAGTGCATTGACTACTTTGTTGTCTTGATTCTGAATGAAATATAGAGGTCGCTGCAAGTTCATCTCAACGACGCACGCTTGAGCAGTCACTGTTTGTATCTGTTTATGTTCAAGCACAGCTCGCAACGATGACTACTCATGGGTAACTTGCAGGTAACCCATTACTGATCCGCTGCATCGAGTACCTACAAGTGAGCCGTGGACCTGTGGATAGATGATCTGCAGGTTCGAGTGATCCAGCACCAACTACTTGCACGAGTGCAAGTAGCAGTTGTGAGGCTAGATCAACTTGCAGGTTTAGATCCAAGTCACTTGTGAGTTGACTTGTTACGTGCTCTAGTTCAAGGGACGCTTAGTCTAGGAACAGCGATATGCAAAGAGGTCTGCAACAGCGACTTGCAAAGAGGCTTGCAACCAATTGCAGGAAACGTGGTACATACCACTTTTTAGCAAAGTCTACAGTGATCTCTGACATTCTTTTCAGCTAAGGTGTTCAAAGTGGATCATAGCTTGGTCATGTCACACGATGATGGTTCTATTATGTTATATTCAACTGAATCATATCATATTAACCATCATGTTTGTATATAGAGCATGTTGTTGCTGTCCCCTTGAACATCAACGAGCTCTTACTGTGTTTAGTCAATTGGCAACACAGAAAGCAGATTGGCAAAGCTGCAGAGATTCTTAAGAATACCCTTGCTCACTGACACTCTTGTTGAGTGGTTGACAGCAATGACAAGCCTATATTTACATACTTTGAACTCAACTACAATAAGGATGGCACTGAATGCAACAATAAAATCCACAGTGAAGACAGAAAATTGTTAGACGGTGGCTGGACGTCTTCACTGAAGGCACGCGAGGGGTCAAATAAACTAGACCACGTCGTGTATTCGAATGTTCGATGTGGGGATATACAGGTATGCTAAGGGGACGAGACAGGGTGCGAGCGTACGTGTGTACGCGAGCAATTACATAATGCAACGAAAGTAGTAACTACCGCGAGCGGAGGTTACACTCCTCCATGTTTTAAAAAATTGCTACAGTAATAAATAAAGGATCAGAGTTGTGCAATGAGTGCTGTCAAGGAGAGGAACAAACGGGAACACTGAGGGTGCCAACCAGGAGCCAGTCAAGGTACGATGTCTGAAAGGCCAAGAAAAAGAAAATGCAACAAGAAAAAACGATAACACATTGACAGCGAGGGAGGCGACGTGGAGAATGGGGAA
This sequence comes from Pleurotus ostreatoroseus, assembly GCA_005298045.1. NCBI lineage: Eukaryota > Fungi > Basidiomycota > Agaricomycetes > Agaricales > Pleurotaceae > Pleurotus > Pleurotus ostreatoroseus. The sequence goes on from SWBT01000086.1 coordinate 11,297, forward strand.
AGGAATTAATAGTAGAAAAAACCGTCTTTAGAATTGGTGTCAGAGACGTAGTCGTCGCAAGTGGACAGACTAGTGTCGCTGACAGCAGGCGGTCCATTGTCGAGCTGAATGGCGCCAACAACTGGCAGATCGTCATCGGTCAAGATGCAGGAACGAGGAGGGGAGCCGGTAGGGTCAAAGACACGAACAGCAGCGATGGTGGTCGAGGGCAGATTTGTGGCAGTAGAGGTAGAGGTGAAAGTGGGTGCATCGCGAAGAGGAATTCGTAAGGCAGGATTACCGGAGCAGTTACGAGCGACGTGCAGCTTCCAGCCAGCAGATCCAGGCGTGAGACGGCAATTAAAACAGCCACCGGCTGCTCTGATGCGTTCGTGTTCGGCAGGCGGAAGGTCAGGCAGAGGCGAGCGAGCGGGCAGGGTAGCAGTCGTAGACGTAGACGCGGATGCAGGGGCAGAGGCGGGACGAGTGATAATCCCTTCAGCGATGAGACTATTGTATGTCATCTGCATGATGTTGTTGAGACCGTCGACTTTGAGATTCTCGTACTTGAAACCAGGGCTAGCGCGGACGCGAAGACGAAGGCAAGACTGAGCGTGGAAGAAAATGTGGTTTTTCATGATCAAGTCCGAGATCGTGTAACCGGCACCGGCGCTAGCGAGGTCTTTGCGAGCAGACTGGAGTGCAGCGACGAAGGTGGAAAAATCACCAGATCCTTGAGAGATAGTATAGAAGCGCTCTAGGGCGTCCAGACGCCAGCCAGCAGAGGAGAAGCGGTTGTGGACATGCTGTGCAAAGTCCGCCCAGGAAGGGAGCGTCTTAAGCTCGTTGCAATGTTCATTCTACCAGGCAGCAGCGGTGGGCTTTGTCATCTTGATGCCGGCAAAAAGAATCTGCGCGCGTGGGCTGTAGTTGGCGGCGGCAGCGGGATCGACAAGAAGGAGCATCTTGAAGACGTCAGAGCAGCTGTTGAGCCACGTGGTGACGGTGCCGTGGGTTAGAGGTTCGCTAAGCGCCAGGATTTCAACTTTGGGAGACATGTGGAAGTGATGGGGGGTGGAGAGAGTAGTTTGAGTAGGGTGAAGAGGCAGGAGAGGCGTACCAGACTCCGAAGAACCTATGCTTGTCAAAGGCGAGAGCTCTCCGCTCAATCGCGCGGGTGTGCGCGAGCTAGGGCACGAGGTCGTTGAGCGCTCGTTGAGCGCTGGAACGGGAGGCGTCGTCGTTGGACGAGTCTTTGGGCGCGTGGGAGCAGCGGTCCGGGTACTCTGTGCGCCAACGGAGGAGGCGCACGTGTTGCTGCGTGTTCCAGATGTACGGGACGAGGCGCGGGTATTGCGAGAGGTCAGGGCGGGCACGAGGTGTTGATGTTGGGAATTGATAGGTGAGGATGTTGTAAGCGAGAGCGAGACGAAAGCGTGGTTGAAGTTTAAAAAAAAGTGTAAGACGGCGGCCGGGCGTCTTCACTGGAGGCATGCGAGGGGTCAAATAAACTAGACCACATTGTGTATTCGAGTGTTTGATGTGGGGATATACAGGTATGCTAAGGAGACGAGACAGGGTGCGAGCGTATGTGTGTACGTGAGTGATTACATAATGCGACAAAAGTAGTAACTACCGCGAGCGGATGTTACAAAAATAATGCAATTGCAATTTTTGCAAGATTTTATTGAGTGTATAACTCAAGAATAAACAAATGAAATTACAAATTAAATATATAGCATGATAAAGCTCAATGAATAGTATTTTATACATATCTCATAGTTACTATATATAGTAATACTCACTGGCCAATAGTGAATTTGTACAATTTTGAGCATTTATTTAAACTGTAAATTGTATATTATTACAACATGATATAGCAAAGTTTTAAATTATGATAATTATATTTACATACTGAACAACGATATAATGTCACGTTAATACACGGAGTATGAAATTGACGTAGTGACAAGCAAAACAAAATTGCAATAAAAGTACTTTGTAATTTTCACTTACAAAAAAATCATCAATCATTCTGATTCTTTCAAGTAAGTATGCCATTTTATATTGATGACCTATATAAGTCATGTGATATCAGAAAGACAGCAGTTTATAAGTGAATAATTAAGTTATATGTAAAGTTTATATTTTATACTCATTAATGTATTTTATATTGCTTGTTACTACATCAATTTCATACTCCGTGTATTAACGTGACATTATATCGTTGTTTAGTATGTAAATATAATTATTATAATTTAAAACTTTGCTATATCATCTTGTAATAATATACAATTTACAGTTCAAATAAATGCTCAAAATTGTACAAATTCACTATTGGCCAGTGAGTATTACTATATATGGTAACTATGAGATATGTATAAAATACGATTAATTGAGCTCTATTATTCTATATATTTAGTTTGTAATTTGAGTTGTTTGTTCTTGAGTTATACACTCAATAAAATCTTGCAAAAATTACAATTGCATTATTTTTTGTCTTTACAGCAAGTGAGTTCACTCAACCACTTCTTTGCTCTTTTATTACTTACCAACAATTGCATGCTTATTATCAAAAAACCCATCTGAACTACAAGCATCATTAAACACAGATACTCTTTCACTACTAGTCTGGTAACATTCAAATGTCATTGATAACCAACATGCAGATGACATGAATAGTAATGTCATAGTGTACATTGATGCAAAAGGCCAGACACAACTCGAGTTGAAGAGCCTCCATCATTACATACAAGTTTGGTTTGAGCAAGATCATCTATTGGTAATGTTCTTAATTATCATACATGTTATCCTCTTACTGAATAGCTTACAGAAAGGTGTGAAGCCCTCAGCAGATCTTATGAGCAAAGGCAACATCTTGAATAACTGTAACAATACTGCCTTTAGATTTGCCGATGATGATATAACCACCATCCTCAACATGTATATTAAGATTGCATTCCTCGAGCATTGAAATGTTTTGACTAATGCATATACTGTTGGTCACCACTGGTAAGGAGCTCCATGAGTGACAGGTAGCATTGAGGATTGGTTTGGCAATCTGATTGGGGACAGTCCAATGTTGAGTCATGCCATTTTGTAAAAACTAACTTGTAGCCTTCATGGAAATGTCAAAGACTATCTCTGTGTCATCCTCAACTCTGAAAAATACAAAAGTAGTGCTCTAATATCAGCATGAAATTTGCAAATGTCTATTATTTACCAATTGCAACACTATTGCTTACAAATCTTTTAGTATAAGTATGCACCAGACAATGTGATCGTTTTCTGCTCAAATGCTCTTTATCATGTTGTTAAGATGTGGACTCCACTTTATATGGAGGAAGGACATGTTTTCACCTCCAACCAAGTCTCTTAGATTTATTTCACACACAGAGAAATGATTACTTACCTCAAGAGCAAGCTTGCTGGCTGAGAAGTGCAAATAGGAATGCAAATGTAAACGTGAACATGAGTACAAATGTGAACATGAACAAGAATAATGTGATTGAGACTAGAATAGAGACTACAACTGAGACCTTGATTTTAATCAAGATTGAGATTCGTCTTCAAAGCATGGAACAAAGATAGTGCTCATTCTCTCTGAGCTTTGATAGTGACGGGCCGCTACTATGTCGTTTGATTGCTTTCTCTATAACATGTAGTGTGGAACTATGTCTTGCAAATTGATACTAGTGATTCTATTTAGTACGTCCATATCTGTGGAATTAATCTAAAAATTGATATGTATAATTCAAAGATGTTATAAGCAAGGTATTGCTTACTGTCTAAGATTCTCATAGAAAGTTGAACACTTGAACACAATTGAAGAGAAATAGCTCTCAAACACTTGTCTCACTGTAGCTCTCTGTACTGCCTTTGTGTGCTTGCACGTTGTGCAGCAGTCTGCTACATCATGTACAAAGTAATCACTAGGTCAGAATTTACTAGTGCTTGCTTCAATCAAAGAGGATTGAGGCTTCAATTGACTATTGGCAAGGTTGTTAACTATGGAACAATGTAAACTTACTTCTTCTACAGTAACATAGGAGAGATACTGAATCTCAGATAGTTGAGAAGACGGTAGTCAAGGAAGGAGGATGGCATAGCTTGTTTGTACTGCTTGACATCATAGCTACAATTCTGTTTACCATCAAATTTAGAGTTAAATGAGAGGACAATGGTGTTCTCTTCGATTTGGCCTCGTCTATAAGAAGACCACTGAATATAAGGCAAAGGAATCTATCATGTTTGTATAGAACTTGTTAGAGTTAGAGTATCTAGATTCTCATTTTTAATGGATGCGAGAGAGAGATGAGCTAGGAGAACAATTGAGATTAGGTAGGTTGATTGAAGAACCTTAGCATGTATTATCTTTGAATAGATCATTTGAAGGACCACAGATGATCAGTTTGTTGCAACTTGACAACGAAGAGGGCACAGTTGTTGGATGGGACTCTGATAAATCATTGAAAGGATCATAAACAAGATGCTGATTGGGACTTGCTGACGACAGTTCTTTGAAAGAACTATGAGTAGATGGCAACTCACAACCTGATGGTAGAGGACACTCAGATGACATATGACAAACTAGACATCTATCAAAATTTGTTGTACAAATTCTATTAACGAGACTACCAATCGACGGCAAGTTGCAACTTAATGATACATAGAAGACGGAAAATAACACAATTGCGATTTTTACATGATTTTATTATATGTATAGATAGAAAATGAACAGATAGAATCATGAAACAAATATACCACATGATAGAGCTCATTATGAAGTATTTTTGAAGCATATCACAATTTCTATATTTAGTAATGATCTCTCGTAAATTTTAATTTTGTAAAATTCTGAGTCCTGTTTTCAACTGTAGATTGTTGATGATTGCAAAAGAATTTAGTAAAGATGTAAGTCATCAAAGATGTCAAAGTATATTGATAAACAATATACTTTGACATTAATAAATGGAATACCATAATAATGTAGTGGCAATCAAAACAAAATCCAATAAAGACTGTCAAAGATTAATATCATACATATCATAATTTTTAACTGATAAAATATATAGTTTTCCTCATATAATACTTTGGATCAATTCATAACATATGTTCTCACATTTGACTACATGATACAGTGAAGGTCAAAAGTCTTTCTCATTGGTATTGAGAATAATTTTGTTTCAAATATAACTCAAACAAATGAATGTTCTATCAAACTTTGAAGATACCAAATGAACGGCCTTAGTTCAAAGTATTTTTTCACATATCCAACATTTTCATATATAGTAATAGTTCACGTAGAAATTAGAAATTACTTTATTTTTTGTTATTTAATGAAACATTAAATTAATTGTATTTACAAAATACTTTCACTAGGATTTAAGTCTAATAAATTGAGTTTATATACAAGACTTTATAACAACAGAATATCATGTTACATGAACTGTGTTTAATTTCATAATACTGCAAATAAAAATTAGTATATTCATTTGCAATATGATTACTTAAAAAGCCAAACAAATATCAATATAAATACTAAACTTTGAACTATTATATAGATCTAACAGTATACTTCTATTGATTTGTCTCATTTGATATGTATATATTATTGATTACCATATATTATCATTATTATTGTAATAGAGTATTTAGTATTTATACTTGTACTGATTATAGTTCAATGATTTCATTTGTACGTAGTATAATGTTCTATTATTACAAAGTTTCATATATAAACTTAATTTATTGGACTTAAATCTTAGTGAAAGTATTTTGTAAGTATGATTAATTTCATGTTTCATTAAATGACAAAAAATACAATGATTTCTAATTTCTACATGAACTATTATCATATATGGAGATGTTGGATATGTGAAAAAATACTTTGAACTAAGGTCGTTCATTTGGTATCTTCAAATTTTGATAGAACATTCATTTGATTGAATTATATTCAAAACAAAATTACTCTCAATACTAATGAGAAAGACTTTTGACCTTCACTGTATGCGTGACGTGGCCGCGCTTGAAGCGACGGTCGTCCGTAAGAGTTGTACTATCTTCACGCTTCGCGCTGCTGCTTGCTTATGCTTCGCGCTGTTGATATGCTGATTCCAATTGAACTCGCCACCGCAAGCGAGCTTCACATCAACATTGTAGTCGGCGCAGTACCGGCTGCTGTCCGCGGTGAAACCAGTGTTCTTATCACAGAGTTGGTAAAGACCCTTCATCAGAAACAGATAGCGCACCTTGGATTTATGACTCGGCATTGATGATGCACGGATACGCTGGAGGGAAGGCTTGCAGAGGGATATCTAGAAAGGGTTGATAAATTACAACTGAACATTGTGAAAGACAGACCTATATTCGTCTCGGAGGACACTTTCTGAGGACACGGACATTCTCCAGAGCTCAGACATTGCATTGTTCGTGTATAATCGAGACAGAAATGTCGTTGTCGTTGCGGGGGAGGCCACAGATGTGCCACGCAAGCGCCACAAAAAAATATGATGTCCGGTCTGCGTAGACACCCACCCACCCGGCATCTGGTTGGCCATTTTAGGCGCGCGTACCCCTTGACATCAACTACATTGTAAGATGCTGCACATTTCTTGGATAATAAAAAGCTAATCAAATTACGTACTTAGATAACAAAACTTGTCTGATTTTTATTGCTACAACTCACTACTCATTCTCAATAAAAATTGATATATTTACTGACATAGTATGGAGCTATGCAATGATAACTCTGACTTGAAGAAAAAGTGAGAATTAATAACACATAAAGTAGTGCAAATCATTCTGCAATAGTAATCAACCAATAGCATAGCATCACCATTTCTATTCTCCATCAAACTTAATATTTGGATTGTACTAAGCTATACTTACGATTAGATACTCTTTTTATGACAATTTATTCAGTAGAAGTTGCATAATGTACAGTGAAGACAGAAAATAATGCAATTGCAATTTTTGCAAGATTTTATTGAGTGTATAACTCAAGAACAAAGAGATAGAATTACAAATTAAATATACAGCATGATAAAGCTCAATGAATAGTATTTTATACATATCTCATAGTTACTATATATAGTAATACTCACTGGCCAATAGTGAATTTGTACAATTTTGAGCATTTATTTAAACTGTAAATTGTATATTATTACAACATGATATAGTAAAGTTTTAAATTATGATAATTATATTTACATACTGAACAACGATATAATATCACGTTAATACACGGAGTATGAAATTGACGTAGTGACAAGCAAAACAAAATTGCAATAAAAGTACTTTGTAATTTTCACTTACAAAAAAATCATCAATCATTCTGATTCTTTCAAGTAAGTATGCCATCATATATTGATGACCTATATAAGTCATGTGATATCAGAAAGACAGCAGTTTATAAGTGAATAATTAAGTTATATGTAAAGTTTATATTTTATACTCATTAATGTATTTTATATTGCTTGTTACTACATCAATTTCATACTCTGTGTATTGATGTAACATTATATTATTGTTCAGTATGCAAATATAATTATTATAATTTAAAACTTTGCTATATCGTTTTGTAATAATATATAATTTACAGTTTAAATAAATGTTCAAAATTGTACAAATCTACTATTGGCCAGTGAGTAGTACTATATATGGTAACTATGAGATATGTGTAAAATACTCCTTATTGAGCTTTATCATGCTGTATATTTAGTTTGTAATTCTATCTCTTTGTTCTTGAGTTATACACTCAATAAAATCTTGTAAAAATTGTAATTGCATTATTTTCTGTCTTCACTGTATTGTTAACTATCATGTATTATCATCATTATTATAATTAAGTATTTAATGATCATAATTGCATTGATTATAGTTCAATGATTTAATATCTACGTAATATAATGTTCTATTGTTATAAAGTCTTGTATATGAACTTAATTTATCAGACTTAAATTTCAGTGAAACCATTTTATAAGTATAATTAATTTAATGTTTCATTAAATATAAAAAAATAAACTAATTTATACTTTTTACATGAATTATTGTCATATATAGAGATGTTTGATATGTGAAACAAGAGTTTGCTGTTGTAGTCTACACTGAAGACAGAAAATAACGCAATTGCAATTTTTACAAAATGTTCTTATATGTGTAGATAGAGGACGAATAAATGAAATTACAAAACAAATATACCACATGATAGAGCTCATTTTAAAGTATTTTACAAGGATATCACAATTTCTATATATAGTAACCATCTCTCATAAATATTGAATTTGTAAGATTCTGAGCATTGTTTTCCATTGTAGATTGTTAATGATTGCGAAAAGATTTAGCAAAGATTTAAGTAATCAAATGTGTCCTTGTATACTGAAAAACAATATACTTGGACATCAATAAACGAGGTATCATACTGACGTAGTGGCAATCAAAATGAAATTGCAAATAAAACACTATATATAATTTGCCACCAAATTTACAATCAAATGTCATTTATCTTGTACTTAACTATATAAACACATATTATCAATTGATTTGAAGTTTGTATGAGAAAAATTACACATTTTACAAGTTAAAAATTATGACATGTATGATATCGATATTTGATAGTCTTTGTCAAATTTTGTTTTGATTGCCATTACATCAATATGACATCCCGATTATTGATGTCCAAGTATATTGTTTCTCAGTATACAAAGACACATTTGATGACTTAAATCTTTGCTAAATCATTTTGCAATCATCAACAATTTACAATTGAAAACAATGCTCAGAATCTTACAAATTCACTCTGATCTCCTCGTGATTCGGCTCTATAAAACTGACAAGAAACTTGTAGACTATGTTCTGTGCTGGATGGAACTATTGCTTACCATAGTAGATGCAATCTTCTTCAACTTCTGCCACAATGACAGCACTACTTCCCTTGTGTGATAGCTTGGAGGAAGCAGAGAGTGCAATACCTGAACCCTTCAAATATTAGATGAGTACTACTCACACGTCTCATTTACCATTGTTTCCTTTATTATGACTTCATTCGATTTTTACATAAATAGGTTCTCTTTTATGTCCTCTTCATTTTATCTACTGAATATTTCCTCTTCAGATCACTTGTTGAAGCTCTATCCATTGGTATCTTGACTTTAATTTATTTGTAGTGCTTTCCAGCACTTTTTTGAGTGCTTTAGTGCTTACGTAATCATTTAAGTATACGTTGTCATGCATCAAAAGTGTTTGGCATATGAATCATATAGACTAGAGTCAAGTTAAAATGACAAGTTTAAAGCATAGGGTAGGACAAACAAGTGCAAACAAGATGATACAGCTGAGAATGAGTCACGTGGAGCAATGTTCCCATGCTACACACTTAGTAAAGGGCCAAGGGTGATACAACTAAAGTTCATGAAACTATGTTACAAAATGCGCCTATTGACAACAGAGTTCCTCCTCCCCTCCCACCTATTACTATATTTGGCATTCACATGACTCAAGTGCACTTTTCTAAAGCATTTAGCGCTCATGTATTGTCAACTGTAGTCAGCTCAATTTATCTATTTACTTCAGTCACTGCCATTTTACAACTGTCTCATATCAATAGGCCTCCGTAAGAGAACCACACACAGCAAAATGCTGGTGAAGCAAGAGTGAGCCTCACGACTCGTCCTCTGAAGTTTTATTTTATATATAGCGCTGAGCCTCTGCTCAATCATGGTGGAGAATTGGGCAAGTAGGCAATGAAATCAATAGCTCCATGCGAAATGACAATGAAAACAGCTGTAATTAATTTTGTTCATATCCAACATTCTGTATTCATACTTTCTGGCAGCTACTCATTGTTCAATTCAATATCACTGCTACAAAAGTTTCTGTTGATGACTTATTCTGCAGGTTCCCAACTAAAAAAAGATAATCAGTAACACTGAAAATATGCTAGCATGATCAATAGTGCAAACACAGACGACCTAGTGTGCTGAAATCGATATTCAATAGCTGTCATCACCCACTGAACGTGTAGCTTCTTCCGCTAACACTATCCACATATACAAAATACATCACATCACATCACATCAAAAACACTGACCGAAATCTAGTACTCCAGTACAGAACCAACTCTCTGACCTCCGCTTTAAGCAGGACCATATTCCGTGAGACACCCAGTTCGTATTTGCTGCGTTTGCCTGGTCCTTCCAGCTCGGCTCATACACATCATTTTCTTCAAAACAAAGTAATTACGTTCGGATTCTCATGGCCGTACAGAATGCGAGACTCGTCATCCATCATATAGGCCACGTTGGCGACAATGTCGGCAGGGTTGACGGCATATGACGGCATTGAGACAGGGCAGTGGCAGGCGACATGTCCAATGGTTCCACAGCGGAAGCACTGGGGTGGAGTACGAGGGATCATGAATGTAGGTGGCATACTGACACGTGCTGCAAGTGCGACAGTGCCAATGGTGGGTTGGAGTTTGGCCTCTACATCGACCAGAGCACTTGTGATGGATGCAATAGTGAGGGTGTCGAAGCTCTACATGAGAAATGTCGCAACAGCGCTGTACTCGGAGGCAAGGACATAGATCAAAATGTTAGTGATGTCTTTGTCAGAGATCTCGACGCCTATGGCCTTCAATTTTGCCTGGATCGTGATATTTCCATTAACATAGTCACGAACAGGGACAGACGTATCGTGGACAAAGATATACAGCTCATGCTTGAGGCTGATCCGTGTGGCACGATCATTGCATTCGTAAATGTCTACAAGGGCCTTCCAAACCTCAAGACCAGTGCTACAGTCTTGGATATGAGCAACCTGATTCTGCTCTACAGCCAAACCTACAGTGACTTGCAAAACCTTTCAAATGTTTTGAAAGGTTTCAGAGATTGATGTATAACTTCAGACTGAGATTGCTTTATATGGTAAATATGATGCCAAATGAAAGCTACATATATTGGCTTGAATATGATCCAACATTCATTAGATTTGATTTGAAACTCATTGAGTTATACATCAAACAATACTGTCAATGCATTTGAAAGGTTTTGCACGTGTCGAGTTTTCACTATTAAAAAAGGTGTAGACCATTATATATGTTGGCGAACTACATGTAAATATTCATATATACTTTTGTATGTGATATACACTCTACAAATAAGTTTATAGTGGATACACTCATTTGAAGTTGTGTTATAATGATATCAAAATTTGAAAAACAAAGTAGAAGAAAACTATGATAAACAGCAAAATACTGAAATTGTTTCATGATAAAATATTCAAATGATGTATGATGACATGTAATACAGCAATTTGATATGTATACATAGCTGTATAAGTGTCAAAAACATTGATTTATGCGAATTTTATATTTATTTGAAAGAATCTCTCACATCTTTATTTCTATAGACAGCTATTGACCAGTGTCGGTAGGCTCAAACTGTATATACAGCTTCTATAGTATCATAGCTTTATGTTATACAGTGAATTGGCCTGTGAAAGTTGCATTTACATGCTGTGAAATCTATATTTAATGAGTACTTTTATTATTTGATTGCATAGCTATCATGTATCATGTTTCATATGAGAGTAAGCTAGGAAATATGGGCCTAAACAAGTTCATACACTTCAAAATGGATTACCCATCAAGTTTCCATTCATATATGACTTGAAAGACAATGACAACATATATAGTTTATAACTAACATTTGAATTGTTTATCAAAACATATTTTATAATAGAATTATGGCATGTAAATGCAACTTTCACAGACCAATTCACTGTATAACATAAAGCTATGATACTATAGAAGCTGTATATATAGTTTGAGTCTACCGACATTGGTCAATAGCTGTCTATAGAAATAAAAATGTGAGAGATTCTTTCAAATAAATATAAAATTCGCATAAATCAATGTTTTTGACACTTATACAGCTATGTATACATATCAAATTGCTGTATTACATGTCATCATACATCATTTGAATATTTTATTATAAAACAATTTCAGTATTTTGCTGTTTATCATAGTTTTCTTCTACTTTGTTTTTCAAATTTTGATATCATTATAACACAACTTCAAATGAGTGTATCCACTATAAACTTATTTGTAGAGTGTATATCACATACAAAAGTATATATAAATATTTACATGTAGTTCGCCAACATATATAATGGTCTACACCTTTTTTAATAGTGAAAACTCGACACGTGCAAAACCTTTCAAATGCATTGACAGTATTGTTTGATGTATAACTCAATGAGTTTCAAATCAAATCTAATGAATGTTAGATCATATTCAAGCCAATATATGTAGCTTTCATTTGGCATCATATTTACCATATAAAGCAATCTCAGTCTGAAGTTATACATCAATCTCTGAAACCTTTCAAAATATTTGAAAGGTTTTGCAAGTCACTGTATAATAGTGAGTCCATCCTCGAATTTGGCCCACCAACTCGGATACTCTAGGTCCTTCTTCGCCGGGGTAGTCTCAGTACTGTTGACAACTTTCCATGAGTCTGAACGACGCAGAATCATCTACATGTTGAACTTTCAGTCATGGTAGTTGGAGCCGTCAAGGCGCGAGAGTGATGCAATGAAAGAGTTGATGTTGATCAACATAGTGGGAACATAGAGGGACGGTGGCAGTGCTGATCGAATTTTTGCAGAATGTCAGGATAGCAAGAACAAAGGTGTTAGAGATACGCATAGTTGATTGGTAATACTATTTCGAATACTAGTTATTCAATAGTAATCTAGTGTACTAGTGTGGCTAATAGGAATAGTAATAAATGAATACTCACTTGCAGGATTGAAGTCTTAGTCTTGCTGATAATAAAACTTCAAGGGATTGGCTATTGGAATAGAGTGGTGATGAATTGTCGAAGACTATCGGCAATAGAGTAAGTACTTTGCAGATAGAATAAGTCTGTGTCACAGATTTTCCATTAGACGTCCACGTGCTAGCGCTTATGCAGCGTCCATGTGGCGCACTAGGGTTAGGTTGCTGGATAATGTCTTATCGGTACCTGATAGTTTAGTATTTCACTTATCATTGATTTCATCACTGTGCCATGTGTATAGAACATTCTAGAAGCTCGTGGAATACCGTAGAACATCATAGAAGTACGACCCTTAAGGTCCGGTAGTCTAGATTTGTAGTCCAGGCCCTTTGATGACTTGGTTCCATTCGGTTCCATCCCTTTCTATAAGGTTTGATAGAGGGTAATACGCTATTGGTTGATCGTAGCAGCCTGGAAGTAACTCAGCGGTTCCTTCCGTCTTAGTGCTACTTAGAAGCACAACTATCTGGGGTCCCACGTAGTTACGGGGTCCTCCTCAATGTGTATATATACTGGCAAGGTCTGAGTCTTAGAGCCTCAGACTGATCAACGTCTTCAGACATCGTCTACATCACTCGCACTCCACCTCGCTTGACTTCAAGTCCAACTCCTCCCCTTCAACATACCATCAGGTGAGTACAAGCTTGTTTTGTGATAGTCTGAGTCAATAACAAATCCTTTACTCAGTCTACCTAATTCTTATAAGAGTGATAAGACTTTGAAGACAGAGACTAGTCTTGCCTTCGACTTACAGAGCTAGTCATGTAAGTACTAAGTCTTAATGAATACTTATTAGCGCGGAGTGTAACAAGTCTTCACACAATATCACACAAAGGTTAGTGTTAATGGGTAATAAATTTGATGATCTTGATCCTCGCCAGGAGAGTGGCCATCAGGGAAAACCTGCCCTGCTAATTGAGTGTCAATGTATCCAAATTATGCTAATTGAGCTGAATTAGCAGTAATTTATCTAATTTAGTCCTAATTAACTGATAATTCACAACTATTTTACTACTAATTTAGCAATAATTTAGATAAATGATACATTAGCATTCAATTAGCAGAGCAGGTTTTCTCTGATGCCGCTCCCGAGTCGCTATATATACAAGTATGCTATAGTATTCTAATAAATACTCCTATGTTCTACAATCCTCCCAAGTATTCGAAATGTCTGTGAGGCAGTGCATTCCTGTGTATCTGGAGGGATCCATACGCTTCTACTATTGTGTGGATGATTGTCGGTGTGAGTGACAAGTCTAACAATAGATACTGGAATACTGGAATTCCCACGCTTACCTTTTTAGCGCTGGATAAGAACAATAGTCATGTGGGCTATTGTTCTTGCATTACTACCGGAGGCTTTACCTTTTGTTCTGGCATCTGGAATTACACACGGTAAAGGCTATTATCCTCGATATTATAATAGTCATTCCCTTATTCTGAATATCTATAACAAGAGGTACTAGTAAAATGCAACTGGCAGAGAGACACGTTTGTGTTGGAATGCACACAGTTCCGAGTGAATGAACGACAAGAAAGTCGATTGGAAGGGTTACAAACGCGTAAGGAAGCAGAAGGTCGTCGCGGTCGCAAATCCGTGTACGCTCGCGAAATAAGGTTTACACTAAGTGCACGTCTCCGGCATGCACCGCTCCGGCGACTTTCAACAATCTTGTCAGGTTTCTCCGATGCAGATACCTAGTGCGGACAGCGATGATAGTTGTAAAGGGCCACTGCTGGCGGCGCCTCATTTTGCATAATGCAGATGGCGAAATGCATGCAAAACTACGGGGAAAATTCAAATATAAGTTTTAGAAAACCTATATATAGTAGTAAATGCCTTCCATTCGAGGAGATTTAAGATTTCTCCGAAGATTTTGCACGGATTTCGCACTCTGCGAAATCAGGTGCCGCGAGACTAGGAAACGGGCGCTAGACCGCGAGATGCCGAGATTGGTGAATAGTCGACTTCGCGTTTCGCAGAATGTGGTTCATGTTCTGAACATTCGTACCAGTACGCAGCTATCAGGTTTCGCTTGCGAACACGGCTGATGTCGGCTGCCCAGTTGGGCTTAGAGCACAAACTAACGCTTATGTCCTGCCACGATAACAAGCATGGATGCAATGGCCGTACAGCGGGCAACGGGAGCCGTCCTCTGCAGCTCTAGATCCCGAGCTTTTTCAAGATGGCCTGACTCCGTGGCACACGTCCGCTGCTGCAACACACGCGAGGAGCGCGTTCGAGGACGGGGACAGCGAACGGCTCGTCGCGTCCAGGACGAGAGGAAGCGAGTGTTGGCGTGGCGGAGGTGGAGTGTGTCAGCGTCTCGTGTTGATGAAGGAGGAGCAAAAACATGGCGTGGGTGAAGAAGTCGTCGATAGTTCACCGTTAGCGCTCCCAGAGGGCTATCCCCGCCGTGCGTGTTCAAACAACATAGAGCCGAGGTTTCCTCCTCTCTTTCACCATCCCCTGCCTTGCCCTTAGCTCGTCTCTCTCCCCTCGGTCCCAGATCCTTGCTTTCACCAGGTCGTCCGAACGATGGCGCAAGCACTGGGAGACGAGCCCACTCCCCACAGGCCCTCACTCAACGACCCGTTTGTCGGCGGTCCATCTACGCACTCCAGTGTCTTAGACGAGACCAACAACATGTCGTTGGCTGCTCCCGAAAGAGCCCAGTATGCCGCGCTGTCTCCTTCCATACCCGACACCAGCGCTCGCAACTCCTTCGTCGCGAGCACACCAGCGACCCCGGATCCCTCTCGGCCCTTCCTTGCGCAAGATAACTCTCAGGTTCCTTTTGGGAATAAGGAAACCTCAGCAGCCTATCCTGACGCTAGCGCTCCTTCAAGGTCTCGTAGACGATGGCCACTTATCTTGCTTGGGTGTGCAGTTGCTGTCGTGGTCATTGTCTTGGCTATCGTGCTACCCGTTACTCTCGTTCACAAACACAAAGGGTCCAGCGGGTCCAGTGGGGCTAATGGAAACGACGCCAAACCGCCCACCGCTTCGTCGAATCCGGAGTCTCCTTCTGGGGCTATCACAGGCGGGAACGGCACAGTCATCCTCATGGAGGACGGCACCACATTCACTTACATCAATAACTTTGGCGGCATCTGTAAGTGTGCCAGTCGTTTCCTCACGAAGTGTTGTTGACTCCGTTGCCAGGGGTGGACGACCCTGGCAATCCTTACAACAACAGCGCCCGTGCCCAGTCGTTCACGCCGTCTCTCGACGAACCTTGGGCTTGGGGCGTGGACCAAATCAGAGGTATGCCGGCCGTTCTTTGTCGGACCGCGACCTAACGCCTCGATAGGTGTCAACTTGGGTGGTTGGCTCATCACGGAACCTTTCATTGTGCCTGCTTTGTACGAAAAATACCAGAACGTCACGCCTAACTCTGCTATCCCTGGAGGGCAGGCGGTTGACGAGTGGACTCTAAGCGTCGCGATGCGAAACGACACCAGTCCTGGAGGTGGAATCCAGCAGCTCGAGGATCACTATAAGACGTTCATTGTACGTCATTTAATTTTCCCATCGCCTGCTCGTTACTCAATATCTACAGACCGAGGAAGACTTCGCGAGAATTGCAGGCGCCGGTCTTAATTGGATCCGCCTTCCGGTGCCTTACTGGGCTATCGAGGTCTGGCCTGGGGAACCCTTCCTTGCGAACACGGCGTGGACATACGCCTTGAAAGCGCTTAAATGGGCCCGAAAGTATGGCCTGCGCGTGCTGCTGGAGCTTCACACTGCGCCCGGCTCGCAGAATGGCCTGAACCACTCGGGCCGATTGGGTCCCATTAACTTCCTGAACGGTCCGATGGGCGTCGCCAATGCGCAACGTACGATGGAGTACATTCGCGTACTCGTCGAGTTCATCAGTCAACCTGAATACGAATCCGTCGTACAAGCATTTGGACCTATCAACGAGCCGCTCATGGGTATCATCGGCCGCGACGTGCTGGACAGCTTGTAAGTAGGACGGGTCGTTATTTTAGCCATATGTTCGTGCGCTGACCACTTATATAGCTACTTAGAGGTATACAACATGATTCGCAACATTGTACGTCCACGATCGCATCTACATTACCGGTCTACGCCTTACTTTCATACAGACTGGAATTGGTAAGGGACCTTCTATCGTCATGCACGACGGATTCTTGGGCCTGGGTCCGTGGAAGGATTTCCTTCCCGGTGCCGATGTATGTTCTATCGATATCAGCGGTCAATATCAGTAAACTTACTGGGCTTACAGCGACTCGTCCTCGATACACACCCGTATGTCGTACGTCAACCCAAGTCCCCAAGTCTAACACATAAACTCATATGTTATCACAGGCATTTGGCGGAGGATTCGACCAGCCTATCGACTCTTGGGGCCCTGCCGCATGCCGTGCATTCCAAGTGAACCAGTCCAACATCGATTTTGGCCCTACCATCACTGGAGAATTTAGTGCTGCTATCAATGATGTAAGTGGTGCATATCTCGGCATCTAAAAATTCAAAAATAACACATACGCAATCAGTGCGGTAAGTGGCTCAAGAACGTGGGTGCAAATGCATCGTTCTTCGACTGCGCCCCTTGGGACGACTGGCCGAATTGGAACCAAACCCAGAAGGACGGCATCAGGTCTTTCACTATGGCTGAAATGGATGCTATGCACATGCCAGGGTATTTCTTCTGGACATGGAAGGTACGCAGAACACTATCATCAGCATAAGACCGCCACTTACAGTCCTACTAGATCGGTAACTCCTCGGTCACGGGAATAGAGACTTCTCCCATGTGGTCATACTCTCTCGGCCTTCAGCAAGGTTGGATTCCAGAAGACCCTCGAGACGCCATTGGCACCTGTGACTCGCTTAGTGTAGAATTCGTCCAGCCCGTCAGCACCTTCCAGCCCTGGCAGACCGGTGGCTCTGGTGCAGGCACCATTGCCCCTACCGCTATCGCAGGCATTGAGCAGTACCCGCCCACTCTTTCTAACGCCAACAACGCCAACCCGACGCTCCTTCCACAGTACACAGCTGTCAGTGCTAACCCAACTCTACCCCCTGCAACCTATTCCGCGGCCACCACTACTGGTGGCGACGGCTGGGCTGACGCACAGGATACTATGCTCGCGCCTGCTCCGATACCCGGATGCTCATACCCCGACGCTTGGTTTGCTCCTGCGGATGCTACGAGTTTCGTCTGCGGCGGCGCCGCAGCTACACCTACACCAACACCTACTGCATGAACAAAATCTAGGACTGCATCTCTGTACGATCTGTATTGATCTACGATCCTTGTTATACGCTACTGTGCTCTATCTCGGACAACTATGCCTAGCCTCGATCGGTTGTACCCATCGTTTCGACATTCTCTTGTATATACGCCCTTTTGTATACGCGCCCGCTTGTGTAGGGCTCGACTCTCAGGATACCATAGACACTTCCTCGGACATTGTTATAGATAAATCCTTGTTGCAGTATCATGATATAGACACTGTAGGATGACTGATAACTACGGATGATACCTTTGCTTTTGCAAAAACTCTTGTGGCGATGAATGCGAAGTCTACCGACATTGCTCAAAGAATGCAGCCGAATCGCTCAAATCGAAGCTGGAAAATGAAACACTACTTGATACATTACAACACAAAGCTTCCTCGCCTTTGACTGTTGTCGATAGCTACTTTTTGACCTCGTATTTCTCCCAGCCTACCTCTTCGAGCACTTCGACTTTTTTCATAACTTCCGATTCTAAACTCGCCAAATATTCTTCCATAGCGGTGACCAGACTGGGCATCGCTACAGCCAACATTCGTACGGCAAGGAGGCCAGCATTAGTGCCGTTGTTGATTGCGACTGTAGCCACGGGAATGCCCCTCTGGTGAACTGATGAGTAAAAATATGCTGCACGGGAAACAGCTAACATACCGGCATCTGAACAATGCTATGGAGAGAATCAACGCCGTCCAGGGAGCTGCCTTTCACAGGAACACCGATCACGGGCAGAGCGGTCATTGCAGCGACCATACCAGGCAGATGAGCTGCTCCTCCTGCGCCGGCGATAATGACCCGCAGCCCTCGCGACGCTGCCGTACGTGCGTATCCCACGAGCCGGTCAGGTGTGCGGTGGGCAGAAACGATGGTGAGCTCGTAAGGGATCTTGAAGCGGTCCAGCATGCGGGCCGCTGGGAGCATGACAGGCAAGTCGGAATCAGATCCCATGATAACGCCGACCAGGGGGAACTGGTGCGAATGCCCTAACGACGGAGGTGGCGGCGCGTACAAGTCAACTTCGGCGGCCGCATTGGAACCTGGAAGACGCTCGAGGAGCGGTCGGAGGCGGTCACGCAGCTCGGCGTCCGAGCTAGCGACGATGGTAATGTGTCCCATCTTTCGTCCTTTCCGACATTCGTCTTTGCCATACAGATGCACAGTGACACCCGGGACTGTCAACGCGAAACCGGCAAAGGACTTGAGTTCATCAAGGTCGCTGGAAGTACCGATTAAGTTCAGCATGGCAGTTGATGGGACCTTCATCGCGGTGGACCCCAAAGGCATTGACAGGATGGCCCTGAGATGGTTCTCGTACTGAGAAGTCTCGCAGGCTTCGATGGTGTAGTGCCCTGAGTTGTGCGGTCTGGGCGCAATCTCGTTGAGGTAGATCGTCCCTGCAACACAATGACTGAACGAACGGTGTGTGAACGGTACCCGCTACGCACCGTCAGATAGGAGGAACATTTCCACCCCAAACACGCCCGCGCCTTCCAACGATTTCACTGCATTTTCAGCGATCAATCGCGCGCGGTTGGACACCTCAGGGTCGTGACTTCGCAGAGGCGCGAAGACGAGATGGCAAATGTTGTCTTTGTGGACAGTCTCCACTACCGGATACGAACGGACCTCTCCCGACGTGGATCGCACTACCATTACCGAAATCTCCACGGAGAATTGAACCCACTTTTCCGCGTACAATGGACGGTTCTTAAGCGCGGACAACGCCTCAGGTATTTGGGACATCTCGCGGAGAGCAAAGTTGCCTCTGCCGTCGTAGGCTAGCGTTCTGCTCTTGAGCATGAGGGGAAGTCCAAAACGGGCTGCGGCATCTTGCAACGACTGTGCCGTCGGCTCTACCTGCATAAAATCAGATACCGGACCACCGTGCGCTTGGAGGTGCTGCTTCTGGATGAACTTGTCTTGTATGGTCCTGATCGTCGACGGGCTAGGATGCACGCCGAGGGGTACAATGTCTTGGACGCGATCCAACATGTCGACATTGACATGTTCAATTTCCACCGTCATGACGTCCACTTTGTGCGCAAGTTCGCGGACCATGGTGGGATCAGAGAAGGAGCCGTTGATGTGCGCCTTCTCTGGGTGTTTTGGGGCGAACACTTGTTTTGCAGGGGTGTGCTCTCCGACATCCAGGAAGATGATATCGAGGTCCAGGAGCGCTGCTGGGACGGCCAGCATGCGGCCAAGCTGCCCACCACCTATAAACAGACTAAGCCATAGTATAGCGATATACGACGCGACGTCAATCTGAAAACTGTGTTATCAGTATCTAGATAGCTTATATCGCGTGTATTTACTTACCCTGACCTAGTACGCCCACCGTCTTCGACTTCATTCTGGTTGCCTGTGAAAGTGGACGATAGAGATGCTTTACTGAAGCGCTGACTCGCATTTCGCGTAAATAGGCGCCAAATCAATTATTTCTCGCGTCCTGATTTGCCTTCCATCCTCTCCCAGCTACTTACTCCTCATCACCTATGGCTCCTGCGAACCCAAAACCACCACAAGCTAGGAAACGAAATAGAAAACGCAAGCGGCGTGTGGCCTCTTCATCCTCAGAGTCGTCTTCAGATTCGGATTCTGACGCTTCGTCGAACGCATCTGGCTCGAAAGTGACAGTGAGGGTACCCGCACCACAACCCAAGCAGCTAGTAGAGTCCAGCTCGGACTCGGAAGACTCTGACTCTTCATCGAGCTCAAGCTCAAGCTCTGCATCCAGCCGGCATACTTCACCGACGAGACAGGCCGCAGCTTCCATCCCCACAGAACGTGCACCAAGACCTCGCTCCCCATCTCCCGAACCAACCCCCGTTCCGGCACCCTCATTCTTGTCTGGGCCTGATGGCACGCATGATAGCACGAGGGAGGCAGCGATGAAAGAAAAATTCCGTAAATTCTGGATGGAGTCCGTGGCGGACGCTTTTCAGAGTGACCTGCAGGAGATCCAAAAGGTTCGTTGTTACTGTTGGGTTCTCTTGGAGTTATCTCAAGAAGATCGTCGACTGTCAGGAACCAAACATGACGAAGTCTCGTCTTGCCGTCTTGATTGATTCTTTGGCCGCTGGAGCCGAAGTATTCACCTCTCAATCGAACTCGGCCAATGATATCAACGAGATGGAAGTGGTCCTGGGAGAAGAGTGAAAGTGACTGCAAGGAGTCTTTTTGTGAGATGCTGTTGGTACGTATTTGATATTCTGTGTACTTCTAAATTACACTAATTATTACATAAATGCTTTGTAGACGTCTATGCGCTCCAGCAGAAACCCATCAAGCATCACAAACGTCCACGATGCTGCACCGGTAGAGCACGAGAGCTTCCTTGGCAGAGGCTCATCAAATGAGACGCTTAATGGCATCATCTCCGACAGGATACGTCAGTTCCGCGGAGCTGGTGCGTTGATTAGCTGTTAGAGCTTGGAAATATGTCGAGAACTACTTTGGTTTTCTATGAGAGCCCCATAGATCACCTTTGCGAGCTCGTGGGGGACATGTTGAGGTACCTGGCTCGCGTTTAGACCACTATCAGAAGCCAATAGTCCAATGTACTTACCAGGTGACCAACGCCATCAATCCATGTTACAGAGGCAAAATGGCAAGACATGTTGTTGACCAAATTCTCCTGGACATACCGCGGTCTAAGCATAGTAAATTGGTAAGCTGAAATCCTCTTTTTTATGACGATGCATGCTCACATGATGTCAGACTTCTTGCCGAACGCGATATGCACAGGTATCCTGGAGCATGCCCGTCTGAGATCAGGTATTGGCTTCGTTGCACCGTCAGGGTCACGGTACATCGTCTGTATAATGGTGAGCTTCGCTCCGTAAACGATACAAAAAGTTCGTACCGCTTCTTGTTCCCGCGTGCAAGCCAGACTGTAGCCCCTGTATGGCATCGAAGGATGATTCCAAGTGGGATGCTCCCTGATCGCATGTTTCTGCCGAGCCGGTGAGTCTCGTCTTTATCTCGTGGCGACAGATATGAAGTTTGCCACGGCTCAACTGAATAAAACTTACCACATAAAGGTCAAGAATTCTAGAATCCCACTGTTTCTTGAGCAGTGACTCCCGAGCCTTTTCTCTCGTAGGCCATACATCTTGTCTCTCATGCGCACAACGGACGAGGCGTTCTCGCAGCTTGCGAAGATCTTCTGGTTTACCGGCAAATATGAACGGGTCGATTATGATCAAGGACGCAAACTTGACCTTGGCGGATAGGAACATCCTACCGTGCCTGCTTGTTAACACCAAGACTTCATCTGGAAGCGCAAGGCACCTACATGCTGACTCCGCCAAGCGAATGTCCGATCCCAATCATCTTGCTTTCTGGACAATTGATATACGGACGTCCGTTTGCGTCGGTTGCATTCAGAAAGTGGTACGCCGCCTCGGCATATGTCTCGCATGAGACTGCGGTACTTTCAGCACAGAATAATACGTGTAATCCCAGGACTTACAGTAATCCTCGTACATAGGTTGTTTGAGGAGCTCCTGGTTCAGGATGGCAGACTCGCCGTGGTTGGGGCACTCGACTACCCATGCTTCCTTGATTTTAGGGGCGCCCACGGCGGCTGAGCGAATCAGACACAAAGCGAGTTCGTCAAACGTAGGCTCGTATATCTCCTTGTGGAAACTCGTCGAATGCAACAGCAGTAGAGTCAATGCCTCTGGGTGCTGTGGCTCGCAGCCATTAAAGCGGTAGCGTTTTGCGGTGACATAGAAAGGGTAGCCGCGCTGAGGCGGGACGATACGTGACGACATTGCGAACTGAATGTCAGCTGAGAGTAAATGATAGGTCTTCGATCGGTAGACATTGAGCCGATATATAAGTAGAATAAGACAAAGAGAATGCTCGTAAGAGATACAGGTACAGAGGCTGGCGGTTAGCCGTATTTGGAATAGCGAGGACGGTATGAGGCGCGGGCGCTGTGGCGGTGAGTCGGCAGTCGGACATCGGTGCGTCCGCCAGACCGTGCCACACTCGACCACATCGGACAACAGTGTACAACGGACAGTACCTACGACCGAGCGCAGAGGCTTATTCAGGCTTCAGAAACCCAGCAACAACTGTAAAGTAACGCTCCTTCTCCTCCACAAACGGCATGTGGGAACTCTCCCCGAACTGTGCCCATCGCACCTTCGGGATCCGCTCGAAGAAGGGCGATACGCACACGTCCTGTGCCTCGTCGAAGCGTCCGCTGATAAGCAGTGTCGGCTGGCTGATCTGGTGCAGCGTGTCGAGGACACTCCATGTCCTTAAGCTGCCGGTGATCACAAACTCGTTCGGCCCATTCCTGCAATTCGAATAAGCGGAATGAACGTCGATCCTTGCAAAGGCACGCACATGGTGTGATAGACGGTGGGGTCCTTCTCCAGCTCAGCGAACGCAGCTATGACCTCCGGCGGGAACGGCTGCAGCCTACAGACATGTGTCCCATAGAACACCTGCATCGCCGCCTCGTACTCCGGACTATCCATCTTTCCCTCGTTCAGCACATCCCTGACCTCACTGGGCAGTGCATCGATGAGCGTCTGGCAGCTCGTCTCCCAGAGCGCCATCGACGCTGGCGAGTCGGCGATGACGAGGCGGTGTAGCCCAGTCGGACGCCGGCGTGAAGCCCAGGTCGCAGCGAGCATGCCTCCCCAGGAATGTCCCAGCAGGTCAAAGTCGCCCGCAATGCCCAGCTTCGCCAGCAGGTTCTCTAGCTCGTCCATGAATAGCTCAGGCGTCCAGAAATTCGCGGGTTTGTCTTTTAGGTGCGTCGAGTTCCCCGCCCCTAGCTGATCATAGAAGACAACAGGGATACCGTAGGTTTCATGGAGTACTTCGTGAGATGTGGTGTATAAGTGTGGGACGCCTGGTCCTCCGTGTAGGACGACCAGCGGCCGTCCACCGCTCTTGAGGTCGCCGACAATCTTGTACCATGTCTGGAATGTCTCCGGTCCTACCACAAAGTCCACTGTCCCTGTCGTGGTCGAAGCCATGGTGCGATTCACGGGCTGGATACCCGCTGAGCCGTTGTATATATATATACAGCTGAAACTGCTGTCTCAGGCTCACGAGATTCATATGACCCAACTGGGATACCCGATTGCTTCACCCATGTGCTCACTGAGCCTGGGACTGATTGACGATATGCTCAAACGCATTCAAAAACATCAATGGAAGTTCAGTATCAGAGAGTCATGGATTTGCGCTCATTCGAGGTTCTACGAATTAATCGACCCCTTGATCATCCCGCAAAGGTGCATCTTCTTCGTCCGATGACTGCTCCTCTGCAGTAGCACCTCCCCAAAAGCGGTTCATAACATTCCTGAGAATTCTGACAGGGAGCGGCTATGCAAGAGATTAGACGGGTTCGAGCCTTGAGCGAAGCGAAAGACATACCGCAACATCTGCATCTTCGTCCTCGTCCTCATCGTCTTCTTCATCGACCACGTCCTCGTCCTCCAGATTCATACGTGGGGGCGCTTGGGGCGCAGCTAGCTCTACACGATCTGGTTGGGGTACATCGTCAAAAATGCCCTGCCCCGGCATCTGGCCCGGCATGCCCAGACCCTGACCGTTGTTCTCCACAGCATGGATCATCAACTCCTCGAGCATGTCTTCGGGGAGCTGTCCAGCGAGCTGCGCGAACTCGGCAAATCCGCCGGGGAACTGCTGCGCCAATTCCTGGTGTGCCTCGAAGAAATCCTAGTAACACCCGAATAAGTATCAGAGGGTGTGAGTGACATGATTGGTGCTACTTACCTGAAGTTGACGACGGAACACAGGATCAGGTATGAGTCTTTCCAGGATACGCTGCGCATTCCGTCCACGAGGACGTGCAGACATAGGATCCTCCGCGCCCTGGAAGAAATTGGCATCGTACTCGCTAACTCTACTAGGTGGTGGTAACGGGTCGCACGCCAGCTGTCTCCCAGCCGTCACAGAAGCAGGCAAGAACCCGAAGAGCCTACCAGCGCGCATGGCAGCTTCGAGCACGATGACGTGCCGATATATAGAAGAAGCGAGCACCGGCTGGCTGAACAGGGTTTGGAGAAGGGCAGGCGACGGTGCAGTGGGGGCTGCTGGCGACGTGAGCGAGCTTGGTAGCGCTTTTGCAAAGTCGTTGAGAGTCTTGGAGAACCATGCGGAACGAGACTTGATTTTCCAGATTGAGAATGAACGTTGCGCGTAGAGGTGGGAAAGGAGGTGTAAGATGGCTGTCGGCTCGCTGGAGAGCCTCCTGTGGACAAATCAGCATACAATGATGCGAGGAGGGAGCGATATGTAA
This sequence comes from Pleurotus ostreatoroseus, assembly GCA_005298045.1. Taxonomy (NCBI): domain Eukaryota; kingdom Fungi; phylum Basidiomycota; class Agaricomycetes; order Agaricales; family Pleurotaceae; genus Pleurotus; species Pleurotus ostreatoroseus. Next base: position 36,681 of record SWBT01000086.1, read on the forward strand.
CTCACGTTGCGTCAGTGACGATACGGAACGCGGAATGACTCCTGAGGTCGGCGGACAGCGAGATGTCTACCTTGTCTGCAAGGAGTGAAACCACAGATGGGAAGGCGTTCACGGCCTCCAGAAGCGCTTGTGTACTGGCGACATGCTCCTGTTACAGCGATAAGTCAAGACATCTCACTGAAGTGGACAGATCTATCACCGTGTCATGTTTACTCTCTTCTCGTATGAACAGAGCTAGCGCCCTAGAGTACGCGCAACCAGGAAGGGCCCGCACATGCATTCGGCCTCGCCACTCTTCCTCGGTGAGTTTGCATTGGGCATCCCACAAGTCGAGCAACCACTCATGCATACCCGCCTTTATCGAGAGAAAATCTAAATGCAGCAGAGCGCCGTGCGGGTCAGTGGAGGGATCCAAGCCGTACAGAAGGCGAGCGAATTCGAATGCTGTCCTCGGACATCCTCTCCTCTGAAGATCACTTATCCAAAAATCAGGGTAAGCATGTCTTAGCACAGAAAGCGGACCTACGAGATTTGTCGATGAACAGCTAAGAAGAACGGGCGGTTCTCAACGCGGTCGAAATCGAGGCGGTTGAGTCCGCTCGTGAAGTTGAAGGAGCCGACGAAGGCTCTTTCGTATGTGAACAGAGCACGGTCAATGAAGTCCGCTGCAGTGCTATGCTCTGGAGCCTGGTTCAACACTCATGCACATGAGTAGACGGAAGAATGTACCTTCTCTGTGGAAATAGACCTCAGATATCTGCAAAAGTGTGTCTGCATGGTACGGGAAGCTTCGCAGGAGCTGGAACAAACCCTCCGGATCTGCAGTGCATGTTAAACAAGTTTCTTCGAGGTACAAGATTGAGCTCACCTCCAGACATGACCATTTGTATGAACGTTCGCGTCATTCCTCGATACTTGCGGCTGTACTCTACCGTCCACACCTTCTCTCCGAGGACGTCATCACCCCAGCCATGCCTCTGCTTCCTATCTTCGAGCTCCTCCTCGGAGAGAAGACGGGCAGACAGACCTTGGCGATATGCGGCAGGCCACCACGTTGGCTGTGGACGAGTGAGATTGGACTTTGTCGACGCAGCCAGTCTCCGGGCAGCGGCGGATGTCGAGCTCGAAGATGAGGCTTTGGAGGCGGATATGACTTTGGCACCGAAGAACTTGCGCATCTCGGCTTCACTGTCGAGATTGGACAGCGAGACCTGGAGCAAGGACACAAATGCCGGCGACGAGTTTGACGTGCTCGCTCCTTGCGCGGACTTCTTGAGTTCGGGGTATTTGAGCGAGAGGGCAGCGAGAGCTTTGTCGAGATCGTCGCCATCGTCTTTTGCGGCTTTGGCTTTCTGTTTCTTGAGCGCCTTCCTCTCTTTTTTGGAGATGGAGGAAGAGCCAGGCTCATTCGATGGTACGGGTGTGGCGGGTGTGGACACGCCAGACGCTTTCTTCTTTTTCTTCTTCTGAGAAGGAAGTTAGCTAGGGCGAGTGTAGAGACTGCGGGGTCGCTTACTAGCCTTCTTTGACTTTGATGGCTGCGCTACATCTTCATCTTCACTCGCGGTGTCATTGCCTGCTGCCGACACGAGCTGACGAAGGGTGAGGAGAGGACCATGTGTGGCTGTGGTGCACTTACGGCAGCGAAGCCGGACGCATGCGGCTGCACTGTCTCCTCGTCCTCGCCAGATTGTTCGTCGTCATCGTTGTGAGCGACGGCTTCGAGAGCCTGTAGCTCCTCGAGCTCGCGCAGCTGCCGCTTGTTGAGTCTCGGAGGCATCCTCGTCGTGTGTAGAGGCTGCAGAAGGACGGACAAGAAGCGCTGGGCCTCGGACCGGACGACGAGATGACTTGCATCGAGCGCCAATCATGCCGAGCCTATCGGGTCACGTCGGGGGCAATAAGTGGGGGTTACCGGGGAATAATAAAGTGATAATAACTTGTGCCGTGGCGCGTCGTGTTCGTGAATTTCCCCAAGGCAAGTTTTGGCTGCTCAGCTCAAGCTCAGCTTGCTCCTCGACGTCGACGGTCTCTGGCTCGCCCACCGCCAGGTTCCTCTTTCTCCTTCTCCCATCTCGTCCGCATGCCTCGTCGAACAGCCCGCTAGTCCTATTATTACAGCGTTGTTCACCACACGACCGCGCCATGCTACCCAAAGTAGCCAACCAGATCCTCCACCACACCTCCCGTGCGGTCGCCGCAGTCCAAAACCAGACTGGGCAGACCATCCGTAGTGTCCTCCAACTCCAGTCCTCCTCGGGCCCCTCTTCCGCCGCTGGTAACATCGGCGCATGGAACACCACCGGCTCATCAAGCTCAGGCTGGGGTAGCGGTCCAGGCGCAGGGGGCGCTAAGCATCAGTCGAGCAGCCGTTTTCATGGCAGCTATTCCGTGAGTTGTTCTTTGTATTCTCATACCCCCCTCGATATATGCGTCCATGCCGGTATCGATCGACTGATCCTCTATTTATTCTCAGTCTGTGGGCCGTGCTGCGACGCTTGTCGACCCGTCTCTCACTCATGCCGCGAATGCCGATTCATTTGACGATCCCGACGAAACCTGGATAGTAACACCATTACGGGCGAAACATCGTCATCGCTCGCGGAGCTCGAGCCTATCTTTTACTGCTCAGGAAAGAGATGAACAGCTCGCGAGAATCGGCGTTCTCAAGACAGTACAGCTGCATGTTCGCGCCCGCCATGCCTTCGCTGCTCCCCCACCATTACCAGCAGCTGCTCTGGAAATCGAGCATGATCGTCAGGAGGCGGAGGCGGAAGCACGACCATATACACCTGACGAAAAGTCGTCCCAAGAGCGCTCGGAAGAGGAGATGGAGGCCTTCTCGCGCATTCAAGGAGCCAAGCGAAGCGGGGGACTGGAGGGGGTCCTCGCAGAGATCGAGCTTCTGCGTCGTGCTCCACAGGCCCCGTCTGCAGCTGTTTGGAACGCTGCGTTGCATGCATTGGTCGAGCTTCGCAAGCCTGGTGAACCGGTACAGCTTATTCTCGGCACATACCACGACATGATCTCCCGTTCGGTCGCTCCCAATTTTCGTACCTACATCACTCTCATCAATGCACTCACGAGCCGCGACATCGAGATTTGCGAGGAAATGCGACGTGTCCAACTCCGTATACACTTACGCTTAGCCGCGGAGGGCGCATTTTACGACGCCTACGAGAAACAACTGGAAGCACTCAAGTCTGAGAACGCTTTTGGCGCGGCTTTAACGCTCTTCCAGGCTGCTTGTCTCATCCGTACTGGTAAAATCCCCTTGAACACGTATTGGGACTTGCTACGCTCATGCGGAGAGCACGGCAACGTGGACGCTGCTATCCACGTTTTCGCCCATCTTGAGAAATCTCATGTCGGTCAACTCCATCCGTGGATCTACACAGATCTAATCCGCGCCTACAAAATAGGCGGCGATCTACAAGGAGCCAAGGAAGTCTTCGACGAATACAAGCGGATGGTTCGACAAGGGAAGGTCTTCGGGAACACGAACGAATTTGCTCCAGGGGTTCCGATATGGCGGTGTGATCACAATCAAGTTTGGACGGAGATGCTGGCGACGTACCTTCATCACGGACAACCAGCCTTGGCTCTCGGACTCTTGGAAGAAATGATGGATACCCCCAAAGGCCTTGATTTCGAATTTGCTGACCCTCCGCTGCCGTCCGCTTTGACCTTCTTCCATGTGGTACAGGGATTTATAGACTCTGGCGACATGGCTACCGCGCTGTCATGGTTTGAAAAGCTGTTAGGGCAGCAGGAGCCGGGATTTGCAACGGGATATCGACCCCTCCTCACTCCCACACAACCCGATGCCAAGATCTGGGCTGCCGTCATCGAAGAACTCCTTATCAAGGGCATGATCGATGAATTGAACCGTAATCTCCGCATCGCTCTCGAAAGGTCAATAACCCTACCGGACTTCCTCCAAATTGCCATCCTCAGAGCCTATGTCAACCGGTTCATGACACAGATCACGCCCTTCGGGGACGCCGACGTTGAAGTGTTGGATCTCGTCCGCCGATTTACACGCGATGCCTTGCCACCGTTCATATCCAGGAGGGTTACTGCACAGAACAATCCCATTTGGCTGCATTTCACCATGTGTAACCTCTACCTTTCAGCTGGCAGAGCGGATCGCGCATTAGACGTGCTGGAGGAGGTCACCAATATCGTGAAGGTCCAGGTAGAACGTGAGGTAGATGAAGGCGAGGGCGAGCGTCTCAGACAAGGGCTCTCAAGCCCGCGTGGTCTGGTTGAAGCCTTTGGGCCCAGGCTAGTGGAGGCGACCGGGTCGCCCTGTTGGTCGCTGCGGCACGCCCTGCGGTTAACGGATCTTTACAACGAAATGTATTCCGCGGCACCCTTTGAGATCTGCGAGAAAGTCATCGAGGCTTATCGCAGTTCCACCGCGGCCGAACGAGATCAACTCAGCGATCTGGAGTGGCAGTGCTTGCTGGGCTTCAACAAACACCTCCTCTTACCCTTCGACAACAGACCTCCGTCACCAGCCGCCGTTCCTATGCTACAGCTCCTAATGGATTTGGTCCAGCGCAAAGTTGTGAGACGGATACCTTACAGCTTCCTCATCAAAATATCTCAGGCGCTGAGTAACAGCGACGTTGGTGAATTCCTGGAAGCTCTTGGTGACGAACCCTGGGCCAACAAAATGCGCGAAAAGCTAACTAGTGGAGAGCGGCAGAATGTGTCTGTCTCCGCCGCGCCTGTGGACATCGAGACGTCGCAGTCAGAACGACAGCCTGTTCGCGTCGATCTCGCTCTCGCCAGATACGTCGAGCAATTCTGCACGACACACCTCAAGGTGACGCCTCTTCAAGCTTTCGGGCGATTCGAACACGGTGCTCGCCAGGGCCTGTATCCTACACCGGAGGTCATGGCCAGGCTCATCAACGCACTCGGCCGGTCTGGAGAATTGCGGAGGGTCCGCGTGCTCTATGACGCTGCTCAGCTTGTGCTTGCCTCGCTAGAAGAGCAGAAAAAGTGGCAGTCGACTGGCTGGTTCGTCGTTGAGGACGCGATGATTATCGCGCTGGCCCATGCTGGGGACGCTGACGGCGCTCATGTCCATCGCGCCCGCATCCTCGAACAAGGCGGTTCACCCTCTGCCGACGCTTATGGTGCTCTCATCCAGTGTGTCAAGGACACTACAGACGATACGTCTAACGCTATGGCTTTGTTCCAGGAAGCCCTTACGCGCGGCGTGACCCCCAATATCTACCTGTACAACACTGCTATTTCGAAACTTGCCAAGGCACGCAAGGCCGATCACGCCCTTGCGCTGTTCCAGGAGATGAGGAAGCGCGGTACCAAACCTACTTCCGTGACCTACGGTGCAGTCATTGCGGCTTGCTGCCGTGTTGGAGATGCGCAATCAGCAGAGGTCCTGTTCGAAGAAATGGCCTCGCAGCCCAACTTCAGACCTCGTGTTCCTCCGTACAACACTATGATGCAGCTCTACACCAACACCAAACCGGATCGTGAGCGTGTGCTTCATTACTACAACGCTTTGCTAGACGCAGGTGTCCAGCCCACTGCTCACACGTACAAGGTACGCTTGTTTCCTACTACATGCGATATTGAGTCACTGACGGGCCATAATAGCTGTTAATCGATGCCTTCGGAACCATTGAGCCTGTCGACGTGAATGCCATGAACGCCACATTTGAACAATTGGTTGCCGACCAACAAACCACTGTTCAGGGCACGCACTGGGCAGCACTCATAAACGCTTGGGGTTGCGTCCGTAAGGACCTCGATAAGGCGGTTCAGGTGTTCGAGTCTATACAGTCCCACCCTTCAACGGTACGGTCGCACGCCAAGCTTCCGGACGCTGTTGTCTACGAGGCGATGATCAATGTTTTGGTCACCCTTCGCCGCGCGGACCTCCTCCCCACTTACATCGCAAAAATGGCCTCTCACGGTTTGCATATGACGGCGTATATCGCCAACTTGTTGATTAAGGGCTACGCTGCTTCGGGTGACATTGAACGCTCTCGCGAGATCTTCGAGAGTCTGTCCGATCCCCCGGAAGGCGTCGCTGCTCCGAACAACCACGCGCCTCATGATAGCGAGGCTGCGACTCCCAACGTCGTCCCTGCGGGCGCCCCTGTATATCGTGAAGTACGTGTATGGCTTCTAGAGCTCGATTCAGATGCTGACCGTTATATCTTAGCCGTCAACATGGGAAGCCATGGTTCGCGCGGAACTCGGCAACGGCAACCGTGCACAAGCAGTGGCACTATTAGAGAGAGTACATGCTAGGTATGCTCGCAACTTGCTTTGATGGTACGGTACTCACGAATGTGTAGACGCTTCCCTGCTGCTGTATATAACCGCATCAGTGGCATCATGCTCGACGATGCTGTCTCTCCATGGGCTCAGACTCCAGCGGAGTCTCCAATATCGGACTCTGCTTCGTCATGATTGCTGTGCTTTGCCATGACCGCTTTGCTTTGTCGCCACTGTGCACGTCTGTCTTTACCACGCCACGTTACCGCTTTCGGCACGCTGTATATCTAAGTGAGCATCTCAATGTATCATAGCGAGGAAGGTTAGACCCTTTACGTATCTCACGGCTGGGTACAGTGCGTAGTGTACTGATATCGACCCCCATAATACTATCGTAGACAGCTTGGAAAAACTTTTAGGTTCACGTCGCAATACGGACTATATTCGTCTACGCTAAGCTACGATACACTACTCAATCGAGGCGTGCTTTGCGATTCATCTCATCAGCCAGCACTGACTCCGCATTGAAAATGCGTCTCAGCCAGACGATCAAGGCTACCAAGCACGCTACCACGAAGAATGTCACTTGCCATGGATGATGTTCCACGACATGCTCCAAGATGACGAGTTTGTTGTTCAGATACTGCAGCAAGCCATGAGTACGTAGAACACGATACTGAAGCTTGTCTGGACTTACCCGGGCAATGCGTTCAACTATATTCTCTGAATGTTTGTACGGTATTGTGCCTGCAATTGCACCATTGATGGCGGAAACAATGCTAGGCTGTGTGAGCTTGATCTTTTCGCCGTATTGGTCAACATCATAGTATATTAGTCGCTGTCGTGTCTCGTATTAGCACGGCTGTATAGGGTACTCGGACGCTGCATACCGAGTGTTTTACAACGACGACTTGTGGCGTGTTCTCCGCCTTGATGCCGTACATGCTCTTCAGCCAGCTTCCCCATTTGTCCGAATCCATCCAAGTGAAGACAACATCGCCAGGATACTTATTGTCCTTGTAGTGCTTCGCGATGGACTTCACATTCTCGGACACTTGAGGAAATTGCTCTGGGGGTGTAGCGACGATGACGACGAATGGCTTATGGGCAGCGTTCATGACCTCTTGGAAGGAGTCAGCGTCGAGTTCCATGGCCGTTGGCAGGCGATTGCGAAGCAGCTAAAGACAGCATATTAGACCGTGCCCGAAAATGCCAAATACGAGCATACCCATTCCGTGAGCTCACGCTGCGTGGAATGCTGCGATAGCGTTAACACAGCTGCAGGCGAGGAGTAATCGTGGTCCTTGAATGCAAGAACTATAGATTGGGAGGGTTGTATGTTGAAGTGGTCGTAGAACGAGGTTGCTGACGAGTAGTATACCGGAGGCGATCCAAATAGTACTTGCGACGCTTTGGTCATTTCGTTCTGAGGGCACCAATGTCAGCACATCACACCCGTACAGTATGTATTTTACTCACAAGCGAATGTCCGTCAGAGGAGGGGTGGAGAAGGAGATAAATAACGTCATGAGCAGCGGCCTCCGCTTGCAAATCCTGATACTTGAGTTCTTGCACCGCACTAGAAATCCAGATTACTTAGTCACGTATGTCGGAACACTGAATATACTGTAACCCACGGTCCAGAGACCTTCTCCGCGAAGCTCCTCAGTTGCTCGAGCCTTCTCCCGCCAGTGTACTCCGTCTTACCGCTCCCGCCTCCACCGTAGTAGAATAGCATTGGGTAACCATTAACGCCTTGACTTCTGCATATTGAGCCGTGGGCTTCGCAGTCGACTTCCGCAATAGTGAGCTTGTCGCGCATGTGTGCTGCCAACTGTACCCACGTCGGCGCAAGCTTCTTACAGTGGCCGCACCTATTGTGCGTTGAGTGGATGGCTCAAGACATTAGTTTCATACGTACCAGGGAGCATAGTATTTGATGAAGACGTGTCCTTCCTGAATCGTCTCCGCAAAGTTCTTGTCGTCCAAAACGGTGACGAGCCCAGAGGGGTTGTACACCTTTGCAGGGACCGCAGGAGCTATTGAGGCTTCCACAACTTTAGTTGCTTCCGTGGTCTGCGCTGCAGGTGGTGGGGGTGGTGAAGTCGGCTCGGCATGGTCTGCAAGGTACTTCTGCAGGATATCCAAATCCCTAGACTGTTTGAATTGTTCCACGAATTCGCCGTCTTTGTAAAGGTTCAGTTGCGGATATCCAGTGACGCCGTTTTTATTGCAAAGATCTGCACGAAAGGTCGAAAATAGTCACGTCAAGGATGAGCACAGGACACACACCTCCATTGACTGCGCAGTTCACTTGCGCTAAATGTATCCCAGGATCTTGCTGCTTCTCGTTCCCCTCAACGAGTTGCGTCCATGTTGGAGCAAAGCGACGACAATGGCCACAATACGGAGAGAAATGCTCAATAAACCTGTGTATACGTTCATGGCTGCTCAAGAACGCACGAGATGTCAAAGACTTACCAAACGCCCTTCGCAATAGTCTGATCAAAGTCGTCCGGGGTTAAGACTTTCAGCTCGACGGATTCCGCAGGAACAGCCGCAGCGAGAGCTAGAGAGGTGATTATTAGAGTGTAGGGTAACCGACGAAGTAGGGTATATATGTTCATTTTACACTTGCTGATAATAAGTAGAGGATGAGTACGTGGAAGAAAGCGTTTTGGGCGTTCGACCGCGCCTCTGCGATGGTCACTACCGCTCAAGCGCGCATGGCCTTCTCTTTCGACACTCACGTTGAGACTGGCTATCGAGATCGCCTGCACTTTCCGATGGACTCTCGGTTGTACAATAGTATGATCAGAATATGCTCTTCAGAGATTCACTGAGCGGTCTAGTACCTGTGGCTGATGTAGCCCGTTTGCTCGACACTGTGGCGTCACGGTCTTGAACGAGCTCAACATTACACTCTCTTCTTCGCGAAGAGCATCGAGCTGACTCATTGCTGTGTATATTTTGAACTTCTCACCGTACGGACCATTCGACGAGCAGTTGCAGATCATTTCAGAGACCGGAGTTGGTGTAATGAGTCGCGTTGGAGAATTCGGACAACCCGGGCCGTGTCCGAATCGCTGAGTTTGGAGTCGGTGCGCACAACTCTGCAAGCAACTTCCACTATCTTGCTGTTTGAATCTTTTTGTTGGATTCTAGAATATGAACCGGTGAGTGCTTCTTTATATCTTACTACCTGATACTCATTGTTGTACTAGCGGCCCAATCGTCCTGGTATGGTTAATTCTGTTTAGCTTCTCACATCTGACTTTTCATATGCACCGCTCCTAGACCATCGATGAGGCGGAGGTATGTCAAGCTAGTCGTATTCATTTGACCATGTTCTGACTCTCTCTATCCCTTAGTACCTCTTAGATCAACTCGTGAGTCCCCATCTCGCTAGCGCTATTCGCCGCGTTACTCATGTTCAAACAGCCCCCACCCTCCGCAGACGAAGATCCTATGGCAACAAAACTGCGCAAAAGAATCAAGGATCTTCTTACGGACCTCCGCACGAACGCAGAAGGCGTTGCAAAGAGCGACTAAAGGATCATACATTCCCAAACCACGAAATGTACTGTGTACAGGGTGCTAGTCCAGTGTTGAAACTGTTTTGTGACATGTGCGTATCATATCTTCTCCTCCTGACTTCGGAGGGAAGTTGGCGTGAGGCTGGCGTTAGTTCCTGCGATGCTACGTCTACGGCTGAGTCAGATTAACGTTACGATATTAATAAGAACGGAGGCAACTCACCTGGCTAGCTTAGCGCACCGTTCAGACTCGACATACCATCTGTCCGTGCAAGACCCCGAACCATCCGTCATCACAGGCTACCCAATCCTTCCAGGCCTGGGACATCCGCTCGAGGTCTTCCTGCGTCGCGAAGCCCTTTGAGAGTGCGGATGTAGCAAAGCTCCCGCTCAGGACTCTGTTCTTCCATGCTCCTCCCCAGTATTCCCTCTCCTCCTTGGTGCGGAAACACCAGGTCCCGACAGAGGTGGTCATCTGCGCGGGATCGAAACCCGCCTCGCGTGCCCAGACATGCAGCTGCCTCCCTGCATGAGGCTCGCGTCCGTCTGCCCGTGCAACACGTGTGCTCAACTCGAGCCAGTCCGACATACCCTGGCTGACGGGGTACCACACGAAGGAACCATGGTCTGCCTCACGGCACGCGACGAACCCACCGGGCTTCGTCACGCGCCGCATCTCGCGAAGCATCCGCACGGGGTCGCCGGTGTGTTGCAGCACCTGGTGCGCATGAGTGATGTCGAATGAGGCGTCGGGGAACGGGAGTGCGAGTGCGTCGCCGACCATGAAGTCGGCGTTCTTGACCCCGCGCTCGAGGGCCTGTGCGCGTGCGGCTTCGAGAGGAGCTTCGACGTTCTCGACGCCGGTGACATGTCCGTTAGGGACGTAAGTCGCGAGGTCTACGGTGATGCTGCCAGGTCCGCAGCCAACGTCGAGAATCTTCATGTCTGGCTTGAGAAAGTCTTTGACATACGGCGCAGAATTGTCGACTGTACGCCAAGCATGGGTACGTAGGACCGCCGCATCGTGTCCAGAAGAGTAGGCTGCGTGCTGGATTTGTGCCATTTGTATCAATGTGGCTGTTCGTTAGGTGGTTTTTTTAATCCTGCCCGACCTTCACGTCTCCAGTATAAATATGTGGCAAACACCCCGAACTACCGAGCGATCAGCACACTTTGAGTTTGCACGGGCGCTACTCTTCTGCACGATGACATCATTGGTAAGCGACTTTGACAACGCTCGATCGGATGTGCGGACCACAGAAAAATGCAGCGAAAAGTATCGATGTTAAAGCTGTAATCGCCTGTTGATGTTTTTACGACACAAGACATCGTTGCTACTAGCAAGAGGCGTGTATTAAAGGTATACAATCTGTTATGTGTCTAATCTCTAGTATATCGAGTCTAAATCTGGTCTAAGTAGGTATCGACCAGCTCTATTACTGGACGATGAGTCTACGATCAATGAACCATCTCTGAGGACGACGGGGCCTCGGTCCCCTTCTTGGCTATGGTCTCGACAGGAATTACCCATGCCTCACCCTGTACGTCCTTCTCTTCCTCGTCCCGGAATGTGTACTCTCGAACCTCCGCGTTCGCCCACCAACGGTGTGAGTTGTAACCTTCCGTGATGATGCGCAGGATATCGGCGTGCGCGACGACGACGATCTCGCGCTCGGGGCGGTCACGAAGCCAGCGGCGGACCCAACGGGCGCGCTGTTGTAGGGCGGGAGTGGTAGCAGCATAAAATCCCTTGTTGGAGTTCCAGTCAGGTGTGAGGCCGCTGAAATCTAGTCCAGCATACTCGGGGTTGGCTTCAAGCTCTTCGCGAGGCTAAAACTGAGGGATCAGTCGGTTAGCTGAGGGATAATCGTGTTTGTGGACGCACAGATCCCGTATCGCATGGAAGATCGTTGGCCTGGCTCATTGTTAGCACGTCTGCAGGAACCCTGTACGTAAATCACTCACCTCCTGCAGCTGTGGCAGCACAACAACCTTCTGCCCTTTCTCCTCCAAGCGTTTCCGTAGATCCCTGTATCCGATCACCATCGTACTTAAAGGACGACGGAGGGGGCTTGTCACGATCAGTTCCGCGGTTTGCTGGATGTTGTCTTTCGTAGCCTTGTAGAGTTCTTCAGATTGTTCCCGGCCGAGGGGGGTTAATTTGGCATCGGGGACTGTTTTAACGACATGAGACAATGCAATCGGGGGCGATATGTATGTCTACTTGCTAGAATAATCCTCATCGACACTTGAAAATGGTCAGCGCTGCGGGAACTGCAGGGAAGAGATGGACATACTTGTGTTCAGCCTGAGCGTGACGCGTAAAATAAATTCGCTTTTCAGTCGCCTTCATACTGTCTATAATGGCTTGACCGCGATATGTGGCAAGGCGTATGTACAGAGTTAGTCGAGCCTAGTGGTGGTAGGCGGTGAAGAAGCGATTCCTGCGCTTTCATCGCAGCCATACACGTTCGATCCTTTGCGGCAATATTTTGACTCGCAAAATTCGGGCCGGTTTGCCGAGACGGAGAGTGTGGCCTGTTACTTAGTAGTTTCGCGCTGCCCTTCCACTCTGAGTACGCACACACACTCTCATTCTTTGTTATGCCATTTGGTACGTAAGAGGCTTGGGAAATTACACCCATGTCTTACCCCTCACTGCGTCATTGTCAACTACCGTCGAAAAGCTTATGAAAGGAAGATCTCGTACGCCCGTTTACCTGAAAACTCTCAGCACAGAGGAGCTCTGTATCGAGAGCTGTGGAAGGTAGTTCGCGCCTACAACGTCAGTACAATGACCTCGATCGACTGATATGGTCACCACCGGCTACAGCATACCATGTTCACGATATGAATCCGCCGTCGTCCAAGTAAACATATCGTAGACCAAGAGGAATGAGTGCATTGCGGCATAATACAAGCATAGATGCAGGAGAGATAAAGAGCAACTAGAATCAATCGAACGTGGTCTTCTTGCCCTCGAACCCTTGAATACCACCGGTACGGGCACCGCCGCGACCTCCGCCACGACCACGACCGCGGCCACGGTCGCCACCCCGACCCTAGAAAAGCAACACATTATAAGCCAGATGTTAAGAAGAATGTCGAGAAACGTACCCTGCTTCCACCATCTCGGCCGCCGAAGTTACCACCACGGCCTCCCCTGAAGCTGCCTCCACCATCTCGACCACCGAAGTTACCACCACGGCCTCCACCGAAGCCCCCACGGCCTCCCCCCCGGCCGCCAAAGCCACCACGACCTCCACCATTGTCATCTCTAGGTTGCGAGTAGTCTAACCTAATCGCGCGTCCTGCAATTTCGGCACCCGCAAGACCCTCGAACGCCTTCTTCGAAGCCTCGATGTCGGTGAACTCGACGTACCCGAAGCCCTTCGGGCGGCCTGATTCACGATCGGTGGGCAAGCGCACGCTTTTAATCTCGCCAAACTCGCCGAAGGTCTCCCAAACGGCGTCCTCGGTGGCGTCGAAACTGAGGTTACCGACGAAGAGGACAGAGGAAGGCGCACTGGGGGTGTCGCCGAACGCTCTCGCACGCTTCTCGCGCACCTGGTTGGGGTCCTTCTCCTCACTCTTGTCGATGTTGATGGGGCGGCCGTCGATCTCTTTGCCGTTCAGCTTGAGCGCGGCCTCTACAGCCTCCGCGGTCGCGAACGTGACGAAGGCGAAGCCGCGTGACTTGCCGGTGTTGCGGTCCATCTGGACGCGCGCAGAGACAACCTCGCCGCACTCGGCGAACTCTTGTGCGAGCCAGTCGTTATCGACGCTCCACGAGAGTCTGCCGACAAAGATGGTTTTGGTGGGACCAGTAGCGTTGTCGGAAGGTGCGGCGGAGCCGTCTGCCGTCTTCACCTTCTTTGCGGGCTGAGACGCCTCATCGTTAGCCTTGCGCTTGCCGTTCGCCGCGGTCTTCTTGGTCGCGTCCTCCATGTCGACATCATCGTCATCAGAGGATGAGGCCTCGCTGGAACTCGACTCAGCAGGTGCAGCCTTCGCCTTAGCGGGGGCTTCGTCCTCAGACGAGTCGCTATCAGAGTCGCTGTCGGACCCGCTGCTAGACTTGGCCTTCTTCGCAGCAGCCTTCTTAGCGGGTGCGGCCTTGGCTTTCGCGGCAGGGGCCTCGTCCTCAGAGTCAGAGTCGGAGCTCGAGTCGTCATCGCTCGAAGCATCCTTCTTCGCGCCCTTCTTGGGAGCCTCATCCTCGGAAGAGGACTCGCTCGACGACTCAGCCTTCTTCGCCGCCTTCTTCGCGGGAGTCGGCTTAGCCGCAGGCGCGGCCTTCTTAGGTGCCTCGTCCTCAGAGGAGTCGGAGGAGTCAGATGAGTCGGCCTTCTTGGCGGGTGCGGCCTTTACTTGAGCGGCTTTTGGTTTCTCGTCCTCGGAATCATCGTCAGACGAAGACTCTTCCGACGAGGAAGATTCGACGGCGGCCTTCTTAGCAGCCTTCGCGGGTGACGCAGCCTTCGCTGCGGCTTTTGTCTTGGGGGCCTCGTCCTCAGAGGAGGAGTCTGACGAAGAGGACGACGACTTGGCCTTCGCCGCAGCCTTCTTGGGCGAAGCCTTCTTCGCCGCGGGCTTCTCGTCCTCACTGGAAGACTCACTCGACTCGTCGCTTGACGACTCGGCCTTGGCCTGGACAAATATATTAGAGATGGACGAGAATACAGAGGAGTAGATCTATCACCTTGCCGTTAGCCTTTGCAGCCTTAGGAGCCGGCTTCTCGTCTTCCGACGAGGAATCGTCGCTGGAGCTCTCCTCCTTAGCGGGCTTCTTGCTGCTCTTCTACGAAAGATAAGAGGTAGAGCTGCAATGAGACGCTGGAATACCATTTTCTCACTATGATACACACCTTAGCAGCCATCTTCAGTATCTCCTTAGAGGTCAGGGGGACACCGTTCTTCGCAGGCGAGGACTTGGAAGGCACCTCCTTCTTAGCTACCTTCGCTGCTTTCTTGTCCACTTTTTCGACCTTCTTATCGGCCTTTTTGTCTGACTTTTTGGTCGAGACTTTTGAACCCTTGTCGCCAGCCATTGTAAACTACGAGCGGAGGAAGGCGAGTAATGCGAGGGAGGGTTGTGTTGGATGGCTGAGAACAAGCAAATCCTGGTGAGCGCTTCGAAAATTTCGAACGTAATTGGATCGTTGTTCCCACGCTAACTAGCTCAGTAAGCAGAAGCAAAGCGTCTTCATTTCGTTGCTTATGTTTCTAAGTGTGGGAATTGATGGCGCCCAACTCCGCGGGCTTGAAGCGTCTCGTCTCGTCCGAGCTCATTAACTTGACTCTGAACTTCGTCTGCTTACCCTTACTTGTACTCGATGGACAACCTCGACGTCGTTGTGCTCGGGACCGGACTGGCTGAATCGATCACTGCCGCGTGAGCGCTCTCGTCTTGGGCATCCTACTCGGTCTGAAACGGTCGCCAGTGCCCTGTCCAAGGCAGGCTACTCTGTCGCACACATCGACATCAACCCATACTATGGAGGAGACGATGCATCATTGACGGCGGACGAGCTGATAAACTGGGCTGACGAACGGACATCTTCTGGAGACCATGAAAACTCTTCTTACCTGACATTTCAACGGAAACAATTCACGTCAGTCTCCCGCTCAGGCACACTTCCTCCTCAATCGCGCCAGTTTTCAATATCGTTGGCACCTACGCTTATCCCGTCTACGGGACCCTTGATCGACGCTTTGATTGCCTCCGGTGTCTCGCGCTACGGTGGTTTCAAGCTACTGGAACGAGTCGCGCTCTTTGACTCATCTGGTCATGTGCAGCCCGTACCTGCAAGCAAGGAAGACGTCTTTAAGAACAAGCAGCTTTCCCTAGTAGATAAGCGGCGACTCATGAGGCTCTTGATGTTTGCTGGTGGCGATTTCGAAGGCAAGCCTGAGCTTACAGGGAACGAAGACATGCCGTTCGTCGCGTTTCTTCACGACAAATTCTCGTTGAAAGATGATGCCGCTCAAGCAATCACATACGCGCTGGCGTTCTGTTCCCGTCCATCAGGTACGTATGCTAATTCAGCTTTCAAATCATAGCTCTTGACAATCCTCGCTCGGTTCTAGATCCTACTTTACCTGCATTGACTCGGTTGCGTCGCTATTTGCGTTCTACGGGCAGGTACGGTCCGTCACCCTTCCTAGTAGGTCATTACGGAGGAGCGGGAGAGATGGCGCAGGGTTTCTGCCGGACAGCTGCTGTCGGTGGTGCGACATATGTCTTAGGACGCCAAGTGAAGCAATTAAGTCGCGCTGCAACTACTGGACCATCTGAGCGGGAGTATACTATCGAGCTGGAGGACTTTTCTGAGCCACTGCGTTGCAATGTGCTCGTCACTTCTTCAGATGATATGCCTGCAGCAGCAACCTCTGACTTCTCAACACCTGATGTTGCACGCTGCATAGCGGTGATCAATACACCTATTAGGTTCCGTACGGCCGCTTCCAGTGCTCCAGAAGAGCCTGTCACAGTTTCGGGAGAAGAAGTTACACCACCGAGCCCAGCACCAGATGATCAAGTCGATACAGCCCTTCTTGTATTTCCTCCGGGCAGCATCCCGGATGGATCTCCGGATGCAGCAGTGAACGTCCTTATCACTGGAGAAGGTAGCATGTCTGCCCCTCGTGGTCAATGTAAGTCATGCACTACCAAGCCTACGCGCAGTTCGTTGATGCTCGCCGTACAGGGATTTTGTACATTACTATGCCACTACTTCCCGGCAACGACGATAACAAATCAGCAGAAGAACTCTTGCAGCCCTTTCTCGATGCTACGCTCAGTTTAACAGCGCCACCCTCGGAAGATGCGGAAACCGTACGGCCATCGTGTGTGCTTTTCTACAAGCAATGTTCGGCGAAGACTCCTGCTGAGCCACAAGATACTCAAACCACGTGTATCTATCGCTCGCCCTATTCTCCTTACCTTCCCGAGATTGCAGACTCTGCTGCGGTCAACGGAGAAGACATGTTTTGGCGTGCTGTCAAGGCGTTGAAGGCCGCGGGGCGCTTGCCACAGGGGGCGGCAGGAGAGGGCAGTGACGTGGACAGTTTCTGGCCACCACTCGACTACGTCGAAGAAGACGGCGAAGAGTGGTAGCTTGTGCACGGCAGAATCTGGACAGAGGCTATTAACTAGGACATGCAAGCTGTATCAATTTACCATAGCAATTGTCTGGTAGTGTGACCGAGAGCATTCCACGACACAAAAATATTCTGTATCCTTGAAAAGCCCTGAAAACACAACAAAGGAGCGAACATGTCGGTGTAATTTTTCATGCGCCTCGTGAAAAGTGCGCTGCTCGACCGACGGAACTGGTCGGAGATGCGTCTAGAGGCTGCCTAGGACTGGCGCGCCGAACTCGCCGTGCGCTCCTCCTTGTCCTCAAAAGTCGCCGTGCCAGTTCAGACGCACTCACACCCGCCTTCATCGTCGCCGACGACCTCGCTCCTGAACACCCATATTCCTCGCCATGCACCCCTCGCTCAGACTCGCCGCCGCCGCTTCGCCTCGCGCGCACAAGCCGCTCATTCGCTTCCTCGGAAAGCGTGTATGGCCCACCAGTATGCATACCCCGCTTCCCCGCACACCGTTCGCGATATACTGATCCGTGCATCTCATATAGTCCCCGAGCCCCCACATCCGCACCCAGCAGCCCCTGCTGAGTTCAAGGAGTCGTTCTCGTCGTTCCTCGCAAAGTTCCAGGAGTCCGCATCGCGTGCTCCTGCATCCGTAGCCACGCCCAAGAGCGGTGCAAAGGCCGGCCCAAATACACAGGTCGTCGAGGAATTCTGGGACATGCCACAACGGTTACGTAGCCCAGCGATGACGGAGGCCGAGATGGAGGCTATCACCGTACGTGTTTGTCAAATAGAGGCTTGATGATCAACACTCATCTCTCACCGACAGAGCGGTGGTGCCTCATTATTCTAATCAACCTCGAAACAAAACGGACGTTCCGGAACTGTAGGAATATGTATAATTTATATGCTCTTAGAATATATAGACAGTCGTCGCAACTTCGCTCACGTAGGAGTTGATGCTCCGCCGTTAATCGCGTTCCCAGGATACACTCAAAGCGCAAAACGATAGCAGTTCAAGGTCCATAATACATATTAGTCTTTCTCTGCATAGGCCAGGAGATGCTTCTCCACTTCGTCTAGCGGCAACACGCGCCATTTCCCCCTTGTCTTGACATCCTCGTCCTCCGAATCTGACACGATCCCAATCTCTATCTCGCCCGGCTTGAAGTCTGTCGCGTGTACTGTGGAGATAGCTTCGATTGCAACCTGAAGCAAGCGATTGTAAGTCCATAAGCACGGCTTGACCACCGAGGAATATGCATACCTCGATAACCTGTGCCCGATCCAGAGATTGCCCCGCCTGTGCTGCATCATCTGCCCCGCGGCCATTGTCAAGCTTCTTCCACTTCTTCTCAAGATGGTTCATCGCCTCTTGCTGTTTCTGCCCTGCCGCCGTAGCGTGGAAGCCGACGAAATAGCCTGCAGGATCGAGCTTGAAGCACTGAGGACCGTTTTCTGGGTCAAGGCCAATCACGATCATGGCTACAAACAAATTAGGAGTTACGCAGAATATCCGTGATTATTACATACCGATACCAAATGGACGCATGCCTGCTCGTTGTGTGTAAACTTGGTTGAGGTTGGCTATCCGCCGTGCAAGCGCATCAGGTGTGATCTCATAGCCGTACTTGTATCGGAACTCGGCAGCTTCTGACCGCGCACGGGCGACTTGAGCTTCTGCGTCAGCTATTGAATATCCATAGGATATGTTAGTATCTAGTATCATCAATAATTGCATTAAACAATGACGCACCGACAAGACCAGTCATGACACATCCAATAGTCGGCGTTATACTGTACAAGTGTGTGATAGTCGATGCATCAAGGAGTTTGTCCTGCGGTATGATAGAACATAGTTCCAGCGAAGAAATGTGCAGAGGTACTGTAGCTACATACGGGGACCTTCTTCTGTGTGATTACTACCGCGGTATCCTTTCCTCGGACCGCAATTGCTGTGTGTCCAGACCCAGTTATGGCTTTGAACGCATATTCTAGCATAAGTCAACATTGTGTTATGAGTGCTTCGCGTAATACGCCGAGGTACATGACCACACACCGACTTGGTACAGCCGTCCTTCAGGTGAGAAGACGGTCAAGAATCTGCATGACCATCGATTAGTTCAGTGCACATACAGTTTATCGAGTGAATCACCTATCGTAGGAGGATCTGGACATGATTGGAGAGGTAGAGGGTAAAGTGAGAGGGCAAGAACAGAAATGAAGCTGAGGACGACGCGCAATGGGGCGTCTGTCACGCACACGCGTCGGCGGCCCAAAAAGGGAATTAAGGCGCTTGTCAATTTCTCTGACTTCGCTTTCAAGTCCGTTTAGTGACCTCGGCTCGCCACAGCTTCCAAGCGTTCCCCTACATGTTCACCTACCCATAACAAGACCAAAAAGACCCAGGGAGATATTCAGAAGCTGACTTGCGCGCTGTGGTACGTGGAGGGCCCGGGAGATTGAAGTCAGTCGA
This sequence comes from Pleurotus ostreatoroseus, assembly GCA_005298045.1. Lineage (NCBI taxonomy): Eukaryota > Fungi > Basidiomycota > Agaricomycetes > Agaricales > Pleurotaceae > Pleurotus > Pleurotus ostreatoroseus. The sequence continues at coordinate 56,055 of SWBT01000086.1, forward strand.
GGGGATCGCGTCGGACCGTCAAAATGAAGGAATCAGTATCCCATCGGGCACCCAAAGTCATGTATGTCATGTTGTTATTTACCAAGAGTGGTGCTAATATATTTGTCGCACAATAGCAAGAAGCTACAGTTTAGTATTCTCAGTAACCAAGATGCTGTCAAAATCTCGGAGTTCGAAGTTACCCACCGAGACCTATATACCCCTACTGACCGCCTGCCCGTCAAGAATGGTGTCTTAGACCGTCGTCTCGTGCGTATCATGTCATACATTCACCAACTTACTTATTGACCCGGCCATGCAGGGAACTACCGAGAAAAGCGCGTTCTGCGAGACCTGTGGTCTGTCCTCCGTAGACTGTGTCGGCCATTATGCATACATCAAGCTTTCCGTACCCGTCTTTCACATAGGTTACTTCAAACATACCATAGGCATTCTTCAGTGTATTTGCAAGGTTAGATTGGTTATACCCTCCACCGATGTCTACTAACCCGTCTCAATAGTCGTGTGCAAGAGTCTTGCTAGAGGAACCCGAACGCCGTGCCTACCTGAAACGCTTCCGGCGGTCTGGTCTTGAGAACATTCAGCGACAGGCACTGATCAAAGCCGTCAATGGCCTTGCGCGCAAGACGGTCTATTGTCCCTACTGCGCGTCGACTAACGGTGCAGTGAAGAAGGCCGGCGCCCTGAAGATCATCCACGACAAGTTTCGAGCCAAGAAGACTGCTGACGAAATGGAACGGTGGAAACAGACCTTCGCACCCGCTGTAGAAGCGCAGAAGGAGCTCGCTATCTATCTCAACCGTGCTGTACACGAAGAGCTGAACCCTCTCAAAGTACTGGACCTTTTCAAACGGATATCGGACGAGGACTGTGAGATATTAGGTCTACGTCCTGAGTATGCTCGGCCAGAAGAGTACATATGGCAGTACATCTCAGTACCGCCCGTGTGTATCCGCCCTTCCGTCGCCCAGGACGGCGCATCCAACGAGGACGATCTCACTGTCAAGCTCACCGAGATCGTCTTCACCAACGCCCTCATAAAGCAGGGGCTAGCGAAAGGTGCACCCACAGCGCAGTTCATGGTCAGCATCTTCACTCACCCTTCATCGCTCTTTAGCTGACCGCCGCGATTACGGTTTGCTTTACAGGAACAATGGGATTTCCTGCAGCTTTCCATCGCTATGTACATCAACTCTGAACTTCCAGGCGTGCCTTCGCAGATGGGTCAGAAACCAATACGCGGCTTCTGTCAGCGGCTGAAGGGCAAGCAGGGTCGTTTCCGAGGTAACCTGTCTGGAAAACGTGTCGACTTCTCCGGCCGTACTGTCATTTCGCCCGACCCCAACCTGCGGATTGACGAGGTCGCTGTGCCAGAGCGTGTTGCCAAGATATTGACATATCCAGAACGTGTGACCGCTCACAACATCGATCTTCTTAAGAAGGCCGTACGCAACGGATGTGACGTCCACCCAGGTGCTAACTATGTAACTGCGGGAAGCAGCGGCTTCAAGAAGTTCCTGAAGTTTGGAAACCGCGCTGCTATTGCCGATGGTTTGCGGATTGGTGACATCGTGGAACGGCATATCATCGATGGCGACATTGTACTTTTCAATCGACAGCCTAGTCTGCATAAGGTTGGTTTCCTATCTACTCAGAGTAGTCTCAGGCTCATCCCGCTTTAGCTTTCGATCATGTGTCATCGAGTATGTCCAGCTGCATGTATGAGCTAGATTCACGTCTGAGTTTACTTGACAGGTGAAAGTGAGACCATGGAGATCCTTCCGGCTCAACGAGTGTGTTTGCGGTCCATACAACGCTGACTTTGACGGAGATGAAATGAACTTGCGTGAGTGTTATGAGACCTTCCTAACAATTTCTAGCTGATCCCTTTCTCAGACGTACCTCAGACAGAAGAAGCGCGAACTGAGGCGCTCGAGCTGATGAACGTCAAGCATAACCTGGTGACACCGCGAAACGGAGAACCCGTCATTGCCGCCATTCAGGATTTCATTACTGCCTCATACCTCATCTCCCGTCGCGACCGCTTCTTTGACCGCAGGCAATTCACGCAAGTATGCTCCTACTTCGGCGACGCCAATATGCAAATCGACATTCCTCCTCCGACTATCTTGAAGCCAGTACGGCTATGGACCGGCAAGCAAGTGTTCAACGTGCTCATGCGCCCTAACAAACATAGCAAAGTCCGTGTCAATGTTGAGTCCAAGTGCAACAAGGAGGAGAAGCCGGACGCTGCTTGCTATCCCCGCATGAAGCCTGTTTCCGATATGTCCCCCAATGATGGATGGCTTGTCATTGTCAACAGCGAGATCATGTGTGGTGCCATGGACAAGGCAACGGTAGGAAGCGGCAAGAAGAAGTCGATATTCGGTGTCATCATGAGAGACTACGGCCCCCATGAAGCCGCAGCTGCCATGGGTAGGCTAGCGAAGCTTTGCGCACGTTACTTGGGTATGTGTTGAAAATTTGATTGTATGATTTATCTCTAACTACCTCCCAGCCAATTACGGATTTTCCATTGGTATCAACGATGTCACTCCGGGCTACGAGCTTTCTATGAAAAAGGACTCCATGGTCGAGAAAGCTTATGCCGAGTGTGACGAGCTGATTGCGAAAGCGAAGAAGGGTTTACTGGAGAACAAGCCAGGTTGCGATCAGGAACAGACCCTAGAAGCCCTTATCTCCTCCGTCCTGTCCAATGTTCGTGACAAGGTAGGAGAGATTTGCATGAGAGAGCTCAGTCGCCATAACGCACCCCTGATCATGGCTACCTGTGGTTCCAAAGGTCTGTACTGTATCACCCAGATCTTTCATTGTGTTCATCGAGTTTTGCCAGGTTCCGTAATCAACGTCTCGCAGATGGTTGCTTGTGTCGGGCAACAGATTATCGCAGGACATCGTGTGCCGGATGGCTTCCAAGACCGATCACTCCCTCATTTCCAGAAGAAGTCACGAGAACCGCCTTCGAAAGGTTTTGTCAGGAACAGCTTCTATACTGGTCTTACTCCTACCGAGTTCTTGTTCCATGCCATTTCTGGTCGTGAAGGTCTGGTCGATACAGCGGTGAAGACAGCCGAAACAGGTTACATGCAGAGGCGTCTCATGAAAGCGTTGGAAGATTTGGTCACACATTACGATGGGTCGGTGCGAAATGCCGTGGGTGGGGTTGTACAATTCCGTTATGGTGATGATGGTCTGGATCCCGCCTGTTTGGAAGGTGATGCGCAGCCACTGGAGTTCCCTCGGGCTTGGAGTCATGCTTCCGTATGTCACGTTCCAATAATTGTGCAAGAGGTTGATTACTGAAACTCGCGTTAGGCAACAGGTTCAAGGCGATCTCGTGGCTTGTTGCCCTTTGAGATCCTCGAACTCGTGGACCGCGAATTGTCAAAGAGGAAGTTCACAAGTGAATGCACTGCCGCATATATTGCGATGATTCGTGGTTTCATCTCTGAGAACGTAGCTCACAAGCTTGGAGAAATACGTAAGAGTCGGGGCATGTTTGAAGCACTCGAGCGCGAGGACGAATGGGATGAGGAAACCGACTTATCAATGGGTGCCTCGCGTGCGTATCCAGTCGTTCTTGTGCTTGATCAATCCTGACGAACAAGAGTCCAGTCGCTGATAAAGCCATTGTTGATAACAAGATGAAAGTCACCGAAGATCAGCTAATTACTTTCTTGGATATTTGTTGGACCAAATATGTGAAAGCAAAGATTGAGCCAGGTAATTTCTGTTTTGTCCGTCAATAATCAGTTCTGATTTTAGTCAGGTTCGACCGTCGGCGCTGTCGGTGCACAGTCTATTGGTGAACCAGGAACACAGATGACTCTCAAGACGTTCCACTTTGCTGGTGTTGCGTCCATGAACGTAACGCTTGGTGTACCCCGTATCAAGGAGATCATCAATGCTGCGAAAGCCATCAGTACTCCTATCATCAGCTGTAAACTGGTGACAAGTGACAGCGAAGCTTCAGCCCGCATTGTCAAGGGACGTCTGGAAAAGACCCTTCTCGGCGATGTAAGTCCATGATGTCTCTCATGTTGCTGTCACTAAGCTGTCATTTAGATCGCGGCCGTGCTTGAAGAAGCGTGGGCTCCTGAATATACCTACATCGGTGTCATAGTTGACGAGAAGACAGTCCAAGACTTACAGGTATGTGTGCCGCCACTATTGTGTATACTGTAACTCACTGCTTGCTAGCTTGAATTGACATTGGATGATATGAAGTGGGCCATCGTGAACGCCAAAAAGCTGAAGATCAAACAGGAAGTACGTCGGATCGCTTAATTCCTGTTTCCTTCAGTAAACCAATTGTGCCACAGTCTATCACCATCATTCCACGCAAGAACCGTCTCAGAATTTATGTCGATGGGCCTGACAAGTATTACCGTCTCCGTGAATTGAAACGCGCTTTGCCGGAAGTAGTGGTAAAGGTGCGCAGTCTCATTGCATATTCTCTAACTATTTCATACCGACCAGTGAGATCTGTTCAGGGCGTACCAACTATTCGTCGAGCAATCATCAATATTAAGGACAAAGATGATGCTCGAGGGAAGAAGGGCGACAAGGAGCTGTTAGTCGAAGGCTATGGTCTGCAGAAGGTCATGACCACACAGGGTGAGCATTCCAACGTACAGACAATAGCTCCGTTGCTGACTTTGCGGTAGGTATCGTTGGAGAACATACCACCTCGAACCACGTCATTGAGACCGCCCAAGTACTGGGTATAGAAGCAGCGCGCCGAACTATCGTCAATGAAATTCAGTATACCATGCAGAGCCACGGTATGAGTATCGATCCACGGCATGTCATGCTTCTAGGGGACGTCATGTCCTACAAGGTTGGTCCATTGTGAAATGTTACGGATGTCAAAGGCTGATAGTCAAACCGTCCAGGGCGAAGTCCTGGGGATCACTCGTTTCGGTGTAGCAAAAATGAAGGACAGCGTCCTGATGTTGGCATCATTCGAGAAGACAACGGACCATCTTTTCGACGCCTCTGCGCTGGGAAAGACTGACTGCATTGCAGGCGTATCCGAAAGTATTATCATGGGTAACCCCGCTGCAATGACCGGCACCTCAATGTGAGTACGGCATAAAATCTCATGACTCGTTATCGAACGTCTTCTCTTCGCTAGGCCTGCCCTCATTTCGCCTTCCCCCGCCATCAGCAAGCCTAGAAAACTATTGTTCGAAGGTGCTCTCTAAAGACGGAATCATAAAGTATCTGTATCTATTACCTCCATACTTGGTACACTTTTCACTGTCGTTCATCTGCCCTCATGCTGTATCCTTATTGCAATTGTCAATGCTATCGTTCTCGACTGGGTCAAGCTACACGTAAGGACGTTTGTGTGAAAGAGAAGACCCACGAAGGCACTGATACACCGTGGTCTTCTCGAACAGGTCGCGAAGGTGTCGTAAGTTCGCAATGTGAACTGGACTTTTGCTAGGATCTTCGCTGCTTCGTGTGAGTGAATCGGAGTGAACGAGATCATCTTCTTAGATCGTTCCATAGGTGCATTAGTACATGTATGGCAATGAAGGGGTATAGGTGTGCAATGCTCGGAATAACTTCATATGTAATTCAAGCGGTGGGTAAAGGGGTAAGGAGGAACGAACGACAATATTTAAATGTTGACGATGCCAGCATCAGCCCGGAAAGTTACTTATCCTCCGTACTGATATAGTTTACATTTGTTGCTCTTGCTCTCCGTCGTCGGTTCCCGTGGGGCGACAACTAATAGGCTGGCCCTTTCCCGCTGGCAATAGCTTTACGGACGGGGTTTTGGTTGGGGTCTATCGCGCCGCTCCGTTCGAGTCTGTCGAATAAGACAAACAGCTTCTCCGCTTCGCGCTCTTTCTCCTCGTCGGTCATCTGGGGAGTAGGGTCGTCTCTCTGGACAACACCGGTGATCGGGTTAATGGGTCGACCGTCAGCTGTGGCATCTGGTGCCCCAGCCGCAGCACTACCAGTAGCAACTGGCGGTGGTGCGCTGAGAACGCCCTTGTTGAACAGGAAACCAGCAACATTCCCGTAGCCGACATATGATGATAGTGTAGATGCTGTTGTATTGAAAAATTAGCCGGTGTATCCATATGTATGACCACAAACATGTGAATCTCACCATCGGACTCGCATATAGCATACAGCATCTCTCCAGTTGCGTCCTTCAGCCTATTATGGTGAATTGACTGTAGTAGTCGCAAGCAGCGTCCTAAGAGATCGCTGCGCTCTTCCAAGGGATTTGTCCTGTCAAGATCGTCGGGAAGAAGCCACCCGCGCATCCGCTTCCGCGCGCCCTCATCCGCGTTGCATAATTTCGTGATGAGGATAACCAGCGGACAGACCAAGTCGTCGAGATCACTATCGCTCTCCTCGCGGCAACGCTCGCGCACCGACTTGTCGTCGGCCTCGACATTGCCGGGGAGGTTGTGCGCAAGCGTGACGTCGAGCAGGTCGTACGCGCGCAGAAGCGTGTCTTGGCCCGCCTGCGAGTGCGGCGAGACAGATCTGTGTATGGACTTGCGAGAGACGGTCAGCTTGGCAAACGCGCGATCGAACGCGCCGGATTTCACCTCCTTTCCGTCTTTGCCGGCCGGTGACTCGCTGCGGCTTGTGGGCGAGTCGGGCGCGGGGGGTGAGCCAATGGGCGTACTAGGCTTGGACGTCGACGTCGTACGCGGCGACCCTGGGTTGCTCAGTGGCGGGAACCACTTGGAGCGTAGGGAAGGCGTTACGGGAACCGTGATTAGGGAATGTATGACTTGCGTCATTGGCGGTGCGAGAGGCGCGGGGAAAGTGGGAGGTAAAGTGTTGAAGAGTCGTAATAGCGACGGTAGCACGCTGTATTGTGATCAGCCGAAAATCTTCACTAAAGACGAGTCACTAACCCGTCAAGCTTTTCGCTCCAGCAGTCACCCATGACCTTCTCGTCATCTGGGACGCCAGAAGACGTGTCGACCATCTGACGAGATCAATGATAAATACCTCTTGATGAGCTAGAGCAGTAATGATATACCTTTGGGTAGTGCAGAAGCAGGTTGAACGTCATCTTCAAAAGATCGGACATCGCCTCCTTTGCCATCTTCTCGCTAGCCAGGATGTTACCAAGAAGGCTGTCGAGCTTGGAAGAAATGATGTCCACGATATTGCTGTGGTGACCCGACAGCTTGCCTTCCACCAGGTTCCGGATAAATTCGCCACAGGCCATGGATACTGTTGCAAGGAATAATATCCTTGACGCGAGGAATATTCGCTCGGGTGAAGTCGATTTCTGCGTAGGCCTGTTCAACAAGCTGTACACTCAAGACAGACCGGGACACTCACTTCGAGCAAATCGACCATTGCTTCGCCTCCGCCTACGTCTTTCTGTACGAATATTTGCCGGCCGTCTGAAATGAGGAGTAATGCATTCGCGATACATCTCAGGGACTCGTTTGCTGCCTCTTGATTATCCTTCATAGCGTTGAAAATCGATAACAGCGCCGTGAAGTTCGCCGGGGTCGCAATGACTTCTGATCCCGCCGGCTCCTTGCCTAGCATCTTCACGGCTAACAAGGCTCTGGCAGCCTCTGTAGGGAAAATTACGTTCAGCATAATTAAACGGGAATTATGTGTGTATCTCCGCACCCTTTGAAGTTAATCTACTCTGTTTCGAGCCTTTCGCGAGTAATGTAAGGTCGTCAATGACGGACTGCACAAGGGCAGCACGGTTATCATCGTCAAGCTCATCTCTTTGCGCTGTAATACAGCACGTTAACACGATTCGCGACGAGTGCCACTGCACTTACCAGTGATAAGAGAGACCAGGACTGAGAGTACCTCTGAGCGAGGCGATGAAGCATTGAGCGCCGTGTAGGACGCACGAAACCTGGACATCAGAGGCTTTCGATGATTGTACAGCAGCGATGGCGATCACTCGGGAATCAGTAGATGAGGGACGCGACCGCGAAAGCGAACGAAGACCAGCAAGCGAGACGATGGGCGACTGGGTGGAAAAAAGAGAGAGCGGGCGATGGAACGCGGTCGGTGCGCCGCTTGAAACACGGGCGGCGGTGACGGCGACGACGACGAGGGCTTGCACGACGGCGAGGTCGAGCAGCGAGACAAAGAGTCGACGAGGAGAGAGAAAGAGAGCGTAATGAGCGACGTGGAGGAAAGAAAGAGAAAAAGACAAGGAGGCCTGAAAGAGGCTGGAGAAATGACAGCTCCGAGATGAAATCTCTCAGGAGGATCACAACATAAATCACGAATTTAACATAGAATAATATTCAGCGCTCGGCAATCGTCACATAGGCACACCACGTAAATTAATTTATCTGCAAAGTCAGTTCACAACTTCTCGCGACCGATCAGCCGTAGCCAAGGATACCGTCCCCGCCCACGAGAACCCAGGGACAGCTGTCCTCAGCCAATCCTGCGCAGGGGCGACATGGACTGCGGGGATCCCCTCGCATGCACCACGACATCCCCAGGAGCGTTGACAATGTGGTCGACAGCATCCTGTCGCGCTCACCGTTCGCGCTGGCAGATCGGCCGACCGACGACGGACCACCTGCGCGATAGAGCGGGCTGCTCAGGAGCCGTTCATCACCACACGGCAGCTAACTGCGAGACACGGTGCGGGTCTCTCTTAGCGAAGTTTCCCCTGGGCCGCCGACATATGATAACACAGGGCAACGACGTAACGTCCTTCTAGCCGTGTGTCCCATTCGACTCCGTTCCGCCATTCGCCCGGGCAGGAACGTCCGCCGTCGCTTCTGCCTGCGGAGGACCTAACGACTGAGGATCTGCAAGATACTCCGCGAGTTCCGGGTAACTCTGCACCAACGCCTCGTTAAACATGTTTCGGTACGTCTGCAGAAATTCCAGATAAGTGGGCTCCCCCTCCTCAACCGGAAAATCGCTGCACTTACGCTGATCGCGTGGATTTTGCCATTCATAAACTGATTCTCAGTCGCAGCACGCTCGAGCCGCTCTCGCGTGAGCTGCATCGGGTTGCGGCCGTTGTCGATATCCGCCAAGACTTGCATGGGGATCATGGTGTGTACGTGCTGCGCCATGTCATCGATGGTCGCGAGATGGTTGATCACGTCGTTGCTGCAGCGACCCATGCATATGAGCACATCGCCAAAGGTCGTACAACACGCGAATAATACTCACACTCGCGCGCCGACCTGCTTTCCGCCACCGGGCTTGTCCTTCTCTTTGGTGAGGTCGTTGACAACCGTGGTCCCCAGATTGTACAGCGCGTTTGCAAGGCCGAGCAACTCCAGTTCCAAATCACCCTGTGCACCTCCAGGCGGTGGCGACTCGGATGCTCGAGGGGAGTCTGGTGCAGGGGGTGGGTTCGGTGTAGAGAAACTACCCCGCGCCATCTCTCCACAAATTTCGGCCGACGCTGTTTTGCTCAGCTATTACGACGTGAACTAGATTTCAGCAAAGTGGGCTCCTCGTAACTATAAGCACGACGAGATGGTTCATGGTAGAGTCTTGCAGAGCTCGTTCCTCGGTGGCCCTTGTCGAGGCCGCAAGCGTCTCCGGATAAGGTACTTATCCGCAGATAATTATAATTAACCCTTTTCCAAGCCGAAAATCTCCTCAGAAAATATTGTCGGACCACACGGGCCGCGGACCGTGGAGACCGCATGTGGCGAGACAAGCTCAACATTTGGACATGTTAGGATGGGCATAGTGCTAAGGGTACATGACAACAGTCCTAGGCTAGAAACGCCCCATGATCTTCCATTCCTTGATTGCTATGTCTACATCCTGCAATAGTGCGGTTATGATAGGATGGTGGTGCATCGACAGTCTTTGGTCCCCGGGCCTTGTTGAACGAGCGAGATTCCGCGAAGAGTGTGATCTTGTCATTGTGTTCCGTTTCTTTGCAATTGCCAGTGGCGATACAGGCAAGAAATCTGATCCAGTGTGTAGCCCAGCGCAAGGAGGTACTGTTAACAGACGAGTAGATGTGGTCGATTGTTTGAGAGAACTCTTGCGTGGGAGATCAGGTTCTATTGTCCGCAGGATTCGTCGGTAAGACTCATGCAGAAATGCTTTGCTGTCGCTAAGAGAAAGTTGGGTACTTGTGAAGCTGTCAGATGTGTCGTTACTGTCAACTGCGTCGTCGCCTTCAGAGGAGATGATGACCGCCAAGGGAAAACTAGGAGACGAATCGCTGTTTTCCGGAGAAGAGAGAGCTAGTTGCATGCCGGCGTCCGCGTATATTGCGTGCCGTTTCTGTCGGTGTAGGCGACCTTTGCCTTTTGCGAGAACAGCTTCCGTTAGTGTCTTAGATCTCATGCGGCGTAGAGTCTTGCTATCAATGGAGGTGTCGGAGTCAACAGAAAATCGAACCGAAGGAGTCTTGCGGATATGCATGCTTTGCGCTTTGCGGACGCTGTCAGAGGAAAACGAGCCATTTAAGATCGGTGTGTCAAGAGACGGCGAAGCAGAAAGTTCCCCAACGGTCCCATAGGTAAGATCTGGATCGGAGTAGCTGTCGTGCCATGATTGTTCACGTGTGCAGTCCAGAGAGGTCGAGGAGAAAGTGTCGGAGATCTGGTCCAAAGAGCCGCCAACGCTTTGCCCAGACGCTTCGCGGAAGGTGAATCCAAGTCCGTTGCCATTCTCTCCGAAAGAACTTTCAGACTGTGGCGCGCCGCAGCTTTCAGATCTGCCACCGCGTGATGCTGGTGATTGGAATGGGCTGGTCTACGGGAGGCTGAGTACCCAGAAGAGCGGGGCAGAGAATACGTACCGGCGTGGAAAGGCCTTCTTTAGAGTTGTGAAAAGAGTATGCAGAACCAGTCCGGCTGGGAGCAAGCTGATATAACGAGGGCAATTCAGGCCGCCAGCCTATGTATGGACGTTCGAAGTTCATGGATGGACTGTCTGCAAGAATGGGTCGCTGTGCAGCCGGGACATGTCTAAGAGGCAAGATTTTGAACTTGTGCGGGTTGTCTTCAACAATCGCTACGGTTGTTTGCATCCTCCGCTTGAGTTCGTCTTGTATGTAGTTCGGAGTGAGGTAATGCGACGGCGACGCGGTGAGACATGTGCTGGAGGACCTGCTGGGCAGTAGGCTAGACGTGGACGAGGTGGACTTGGACGAAGGCAGTTCCCGACTGGCCTGCATCTTGCTCAAACGAGATAAATAATGTTACCGAGGTATTTTCGCTTTGCTTGAGGATGGTCGTGTGGCAAGCGGGTCCAAGAGGTCGCTACGCTCGAACCACATGCCCAAAACCGGACGAACGCTTTGGAGACGCTGATGGCCGGTGCTCGGACAGGAAGCGCTTGCAACGACGAGCTCAACTCGACCTCGACGACGACCTCGACGACCAGCCTGCCTCTTGCTGTCGAGCACGCTCTTTCTTTACTCCCAGCATTGCAGCTCTTGACTTGCGGCATACGCCATTCATTCAGCCTCGCCTTCAGTGTCTCGACCGCAAACACTTTCGCTGCATGACTCTCAGCATCGCTGCTGGTCTCTGACATCTTGTCGACGCTCACTCTTTCACGTCACACTACTCAGCGGCTTGCCCTGTGTCTCATATATTGACAGTTTAATCCTCTACAGCTGCATAATTATTGCTTGGTCCTCGGTATACCCAATTAACTATTCGCTTGATATCATCTCCGTTCCGCCGCCCTTAGACGCATCGCGTCAACGCTTCTTCTCTCCCACCTCAGCAGCGCCCTACACCCTGATACCTGCGCTAGTCGCGTTTATTTTGCAGCTTTTTATACTTGCATACGATGCAGGTTGTCGAACCAAGGCGTCCCTCTCGGCAGGACACCTTCGACCTACGGGACCAAATAGCCCCAGATGATCATTCTCATTATGCCCAGGATACGACCTACCCCTCAGATGAAGAACACTCAGTGTTGGAGGACGACTCAGACGGAGAAGAGAGGGATGACTACATGGACGACGATGACGGGTCTTCGTCGCTATCCATCCCCAACGAGTCCATTGACTTCGATTTGGTCTATGCCCTACATAGCTTCGCAGCCACTGTAGAAGGCCAGGCCAATGTTGTCAAAGGCGACAGCCTATTCTTGATGGACGACAGCAACAGCTACTGGTGGCTCGTGCGTGTCCTCAAGACTCAAGAAGTGGGATATATTCCCGCTGAAAATATTGAAACGCCGTTCGAGCGTTTGGCACGCTTGAACAAGCACCGCAATGTTGATGTACGTCTGTTTGACTTATCATCAATATATTGCTGAAGCTCAATTCAATAATAGCTTGCTTCTGCGACTGAAGCCGAGCTCAAAGAGTCAAAAGAGTTCATTGTCGCACGGAACGGATCCAACCAGCCCACCCCTTCTCCGACGCCAGGCACCGCTCGCGGTGGTTCCCGCGCTGTTTCTCGCAGGAGTGTATACTTCACCGCTGCGCTTTATGTTCATCGCTATCCACCCGCTGTTTGGGGCGAAGAGGAAGAGGAAGAGGAGGATATCGAATGGGACGACGAACCTTATGAGGATGAGGATCCGGACATCGCAGACGACATGGAGAATGACCGCAAAATCAGAATAGCACAGGGAGAGACAGAACTGCCTCCCGGTATGGAACCTGACGACGGTATGAGCTGGGAGGACGGGGCCGTCGAAAGCATGCAAGCTCAGGCCGCCCAACGCGGTCAGCCTATGGTTTCGTCGTCGAGCTCAGATGTCAGTATGGAAGCACAACAGGAAGCTATACGAAGGCAGCGGATGCAAGAGGAACAACAGCAAGGCGCTACTGGTGTTCAGATTGTACCCGGACAAGGGTCTCGCGAGCGTCTTACTGCTATCACAGACGGACCGGTTTCTACGTCCCCGACGTCTACGTCCTCCAGATCACCCTCCTCACCGGCAAAAGTCATGGACCCCGCTGAGGTGGTGGAAACACGCAAGGTCTCGATCACTCCTCCTGTTGCTCGCCCTGGCGATGAACAGCAGACACGCCCTCAGACAAATGCAGGACCTCGTCTACCCAGTACTGTGATGCAGGAACAGGAACGTAAACGCGCCCGCGAAGAACAGGAAACTGAGGAAGCGCGTAAGAAAGCCAACCCTTCGCGTCCCGTGAACGCTGTCGAACAGCGACAGGGTGGTGGAAAATTGCGAAAGGAGCGTGATCGTGGAGAAGTGACCACAGACGACGAAGGCTCGAAGGATAAGAAAAAGAAGGGCGGCGTCTTCGGTTTCCTCCGGAAGAAGGACAAGAGCAAGGACAAGGATAGGGTCTTAGGTGGCGGCTCCGAGAGCGGAAGCATGAACAGCATCGCAAGCAGCGACATGCGAGGCTCCGAGGAGTCTGGACGCTCCTCCAGCCAACAGCATACGGCCGAAGCGACCTCTCCTGTCACAGCCAGCGCTAGACAACAGCAGCAGCAAGCGATACAGCAAGCTCAAGCTCAGAAGAATGCGGCGGATCCCAGGCGCGCGCAACAGCAGCAGCCATCGCAGGGCGCGCCACAGGGCGGCGCTCCCGCTCAAATCCAGCTCTCTCAGCACGCGTCGCAGCTGCGCCAGCGCGACCAACAGCAGCAAGCCCTTTACCAGCAGTACCTCAACCGATCACCTGCTTCCCCGCCTGAAGTCCAGCCGTCTTATGGGCTACAGTCTGCCCCGGCCATTATGCCTGGTTCAATGTCATTCTCTTCGACCACGAGCTCCGCTTCTGGTCTGACACCGACCAGCCGTCCTCGACCTGGATCACTCGTCGTTGCGCCAGGGACCATGGATGCACAAGGCGTCGGTCTGCCCGATCTGAGCGTCGTCCGAGTCTTCGCAGGTGATAACCTTCAAACGGAGGCTACGTTCAAGACAGTCCTGCTCAATGCCTCGACTACTGCGTCGGATCTTGTGCGTCAGGCTATCCAGCGATTCCGCTTGCCGGCTGGCGAGGATCCTGCAGACTACTTTTTGACAATCAAGCAAGTCGAGGGCTCGTCAGCTACTCTGCTTCCCGCCGAGAAGCCGCTGGGCGTCTTTGAGTCGCTCGTAGAGGCCGCTATGGAATTGCCCAAAGTCAAGCGGAGCAGCGTGGGTAGTATCAGCTCCGTCGCGAGTAACCTGTCGATGCATCCTGCCATTAAGAAACTGTCTATGAACGATTTCACAGACGACTCCGCCGTTAAATTCTATCTCAACAGAAAGGGCGGCGACCAGGATGAAAGTCTTCTGTACGAAAGCGGAGAGGAGACGATACTCGCGGAGAGCTTGGCGGATGACGACTCGCGCTCTTCCATGCAGTATCTTTCTCCGGTAACGTCTGGCTCGAGTGTCACCTTAGATCGGTTCAGCTCGCCGTCGTACCGCTTTGCCTTGCAAGTAGTCATACACCCCGACGATCTTCCCGACGACATGGTTTTCGATCCGCTTACAGAAGCGATTGTTTTCAAGGATACATTGCGCGATAGGCCGGGCAGTTCCCTCGCTTCCCCCGGCATCTCTCAGACCCAACGCCGCAAAGTATTCACGTTCCCAAAGAATGCGACTGTTGCAGAGGTGATCGAAGTCGGTCTGGAACGCTTTGGGATCATCGATGGCGTCGTTGACGGCGGAGATGAGGTTGAGGACAAGATGACCAAACGTCGAAGCTCCACTCGGGTACGATATGGGCTCTCCGTGAACGTTGAAGGCCGTGGTGCGTACTCTGTATTTATTAGCCTTCTCAGCACTGGATTCATCGTCGAGCAGAACGAGAGCTTGCCCCTACGAGCAAGGTGGTCGATGCTTTTCCTCGTACACCCACGTTCCGTGCCACCAAGACGGCGGACAGCAAACGACGCTCAGTCGATTCCGCTCAGCTGCTGCTTGGCTCTCTTGACGATATTGGCCCTGATGACCCTGTCTTCATCCTACGTCGCGCGGTCACGTACAGGCCCTCCTCTCGTCATCGCTCCTCGGCACCTCTAGACGAAATCGCTCTGCAGAAGCTCCACCGTGAGTCGATGAGCGGTTCCAGTACCATGTCCGATTCTACTATTGGGGCCAACGATGAACCCAAACGGCAGAAGTCCACCCAGGAGATCATTGCAGCGCAACGCGCGGCGCGAAGCGCCAACCAACGAGCCATCCTGTCTGCTCAAAGCAACTCTGCACGTGGTCTCGACGTCCTTCTGCCAGGCAACGCCATGATACGCAGCTCTCGTTACGAGGTAGATGACAGGATACGTTATTCTTACGTTGAACCGGACGGCGAAACTTTCGACATTAGCGATATCGTCGAAGCTGAATGGCGAGGCGAAGGGGGCTCCGGTCGTGAACGTGGCTCTGCGCGGGACGACCTTCTCCAGGGCGTTATCACCAAAGACAAGGACCGTCTGGGTGCCAAGCTCGACCGTGTGCTTAGCAAGATCAAGCACGACAAAGGCGCGGCTCGTGGAGCACAGTCCGCGTCTGGAACTTCGTACGAAGATCTTGCCAGGTCGACATCGCCTTCTCTATACTCGACTGCTGAGAACATGCCAAATTCTCGTTCTGCTACTCCTGTCGTAAATGGCAGAACCACACCAACCTCCCTCGCCCGCACTGTGTCTCCGGTGTCACACCTATCTGGTTATCGGACAGCAAGCCCTGGCGACACTGAACCGCGATCGCGCTCGAGCACAGCCACACCTTCCGGCTCGCGTCAAAGGGGTGTAGTACGACCCCATGAGCGTCAGCAGTCGCTGGCATCTGTTGTGTCTGATTCTTCTGCTTACCGTAGTGCGACCCCTGGCACACCCAAGGCCACGAAGCCCCGTGTAATGGTCCCGAAAGACGACTTTGGTGTCGCCCAGATGATGGCAGTTATCGAGGCCAGAGGAATGGTCCGCGACAAACAGCCTTCGCTACCCCCTCTGGACCCAGTGGACAACCTACTATTTGGGAGGGAAATCGACCTGAATACGCTACATCCTAAGATCAGGGAAATATACTCGGATACTTTCAAGCAGCTGGAAGATATGGATCGCGTAGGTGCCTCGTTGTTTGTCTTATCGCCGCGACTCACGAATATGCGTAGACTCTCGATGACCTCTTGCATCACGTCGCACATGCGTTTTGAATGGTTTTGTCATGTTTTCTGCTGTGGATCTTGTCGTATTTATTTTGCTTCCGCCAATTATATTGCATTATATTGTGCCGTTTGGTTTCCTTCATCGGCGATGCTTCTTTGACTTCGTATCGGTTCCGCAGCTCACTCAAGTCGGGGGGCGGGAAGGCACAATCGCCACTTGGCATCGCCTGAGTGGTTGCGACGCGCTCCAGGGGACAAGATCTGACTATGCATCCGCATGAACATGCGGCTGATGGTCGCCAACGTGTATCATGACTCTTTGCATGACTCGGCGTGGGTGCGGTGGGCGCGACTTGCCAAATTAGGTACGCCGTCGGTCCCGCCCATATCCCTTTCGGGACAAATGCCGACACAGGTACGCGCCAAGACGATCAGCCGACGCACTAGGCCCCGACCCGAACTTTCATCCCGACGTTGATGGCGCCCGCTTCAAGTGTATAAAGAGAGCGTACGCAGGTTCGTTCTACCACTACACAAACTACATATCCTCCCACAGTTCTAACCAGTGCTCCTTCACCATGCCTCAGAACGCCGAAGCTGCTGCCTTTCTTGCACGCGTCGTCGGACTCCCTCCTGGCCCAGGAGTCTCCCTCGATGCCGTTCTCCAGCCTTCACTCGACGATGAGGCGCAGTTGCGGAAGATGTTTGCCCAAGACAAGGCAAACGCGCGTCTTGATAACCCTCATGTCGGCCTCGTCGACATCTTCGAAGCCCCTGGGGACATTCGCGTGACCAGGGCGCGCGTCGTCCAGGATGAGCACGATCTCTCAGCGAAGTATATAATGCCTTTGACTGATGAGCAAAGGCGCAAGGATGGTGCCCCCTGCATGGTCGAGAACCTCGACGAGTTCAAACGGAACTGGGCTATTTTCACTGAAGGATCTTTATCCCAGTTGACCAACTGGAACAACGTCGTCGCAGCTGGCGGTGCTATTCAAGCGTGCCTTAGTCCGGTGCACGACGACTACAAGGTCTCAAAGAGGGCCCTTCGAAAACATTTCCATTCTCATTCGTATCCCACGTCCGACGTCGATCTCTTTTTATACGGGCTCACACCCGAGCAGGCAGAAGTCAAGATCAACGAAATCTATGAAGCCGTCAGAGACTCTATACCCTGGGATGTTACTTGTATACGTACCAAACACACCAGTACGCAAACTTCCTCGTCGCGAGTTTTTGATACTAACTACACTTGCGACAGTATCTATTCATTCTCAATATCCCTATCGCTCCGTTCAAATCGTCCTCCGCCTGTATCAAAGCCCGGCAGAAATTCTCGCTGGCTTTGATGTCGATGTCCCTTGCTGTGCATACGACGGCCACAGGGTTTGGGCTAATCCTCGAGCTATTGTCGCCATGATGCGTCAATGCAACACTGTCGACGTTACCCGCCGTTCGCCGTCTTATGAAGTCCGTTTGTCCAAATATTCCTCCAGAGGTTTCGAAATATATGTTCCGCAACTCAAGCGCGAGGACATTGATCCTACCGTAAGTATCGCTATCCGTCCTTGTCAAAGAACAGATACTCATGATTATCATAGATATTCGAACGTTCCATCGTGCGGATCCAAGGGCTTGCGAGGCTTCTAGTCTTGGAGAAGCTTGCGACTGCCGTAGCTAGGGATCAATATCTTGTCGCCCGTCGCGCTCTTAGAGGCCGCCCTGCCAAACCCTACGATTGGAGACGCTATGCTAAGAGGAAGTACAAGGGCGATCTTAAGCAAGACGCTGACAACGGCCTGGAACTGAGTGACTATGATGTGGTATCTCTCCATATACCCTATGGCCCTGGTTGGGACGCCCGACGTATTGATAAGCTTGTCTACCAGACGGTAAGCGGTGTTTCCTATAAGGCTGACAATATATTTAACCATATTTTCTTTAGGACCTTGGAATGAATTGTAAGTGTTTGTGTGTTGAGATGACATAGTGTTGCTTACCAGCATTCAGCTCCATTCAACCCCAAGAACAAGGACCGTACACTTCATCGACACGCCGCTTTCTTCGGCACGATGAAAGAGTGTCTAGAGGATTGTTGCGAGGTAGACTTTGCCTTCTACTCCTTCGGTGCATAGCGCTCATACGAGACGTATAGTTCTGCCCTGTTCCAGAAACCGAGGAAGATAAGGCTCTCCAGGAGGACGAAGACAAGAGCTACATTCGCGGCAGAGTCTCGTCAGTGGAAGCAATATTTATTAGCCCTACCATCCTGACCGTTCTTTGATTATAGATTCATAGAAGAGGACCCCGGCCGCCAGAGCCTCTCAGGAAGCTTCAATCCCATCGACGACGGTGAATGGTCCGAAATGGCTTACATGGGCGTAACGGAGAAGTTCTTCGCAGCAATTGCAAGTCATGACAGAGCGGTCGTCAAACGTATGATCGAAGAAGGCGCAGATGTAGATCGTCGTGACCATGTAGGACGCACACCGCTGCAAATGGCTGTCTTATCCAGTGCAGAGGACATAGCATGCGACCTGGTCGACGCAAACGCACGCATGACAGCACGTCTTGCCGATGGAAGAACCGCATTGCACGTCGCCTCCCAGCTTGGTCTCTCCGCTGTTGTGCGCAAGCTCTTGGAACGTAGCGCCCTGAATGCCGAGGCCGCAGAAGCTGCAGAAGAGAATAAGCAAAAGGAAGCTGAGACCACGGACGATATGGATACCGACGATGCTCACGATGAAGACGACGAGTCCGAAGACAGCGAAATGCGCGACAGTAGCGAGGATGATTGGGATTCCGACGAAGATCAGTCTCGACGCAAGCGCAAGACCACGACAGAGAAGCCCGCCGAAGAGGAATCAGATATGAATATTCCGGAAGATGAGGAAGACGCTCCGGATGTATTTGACCTCCAGGCTGCAGATTGGGATTACGGCTTGTCTGCTCTTGACTACGCCATTATTGGAGGCTCTGTGTCCGCTGTCGAACTTCTCCTAGCCGCAGGTGCGGATCCGAAGAAAGCCAACAAGGCTAATTCAGGCCAGTCCCTGAGCCTCACCGCTCTCACACGGAGCGAGGAGGTGGCAGGCAAGATTATAGAGAAGTTGCTGGCCGCAGGCGCTGTGTCATCAGAAGCCGACCAGAACTTGTTTACTGGATTTCACAGATTGCTCATCACCGCCAAATCGAAACTTGTTGCCACACTTCTCCGTACTGATCCCAACGCTAAGGCCGTACTGGACGTCCCTTGGATGGATGACCACTCTGCCGTCTTCCCTATCGTATCTACCATCCTCATGAGCTCTTATTCGATGCTTGCCATCCTCCTGGCGTACGGGGCTAAGCTGAATATCACTGAAGATGATTTCCAGCGAGCAAGAGATATGAGGTGCTGTTGATATTCTACGTATGCCATATCATTGGGCTAATGAATCCTGTTTATAGGTTTCCAAACAATACCTCGATCATCAATTTCCGCAGCGCCGCAATCATGCCTGCAGAAATCGCTCTAGCACGACAGGACGACATCGTTCATCTGCTAGTCGCGCTAGGTGCTGATTTTAACCAAGTCACCAAGAACACCTGGATGTATACTGCAGAGCAAGGTCGCATGTCGCTCCTGGATTTTGTGCGCGTCATGGTCACGAAAACCGACGAGGCTCTCAGTCCCAAACCTCAGGCGCAGAATATCAATATGGGAATGAGTCTAGTTTCTACCAGCCTACCAGGGATCATAGGAGCCAGCCTTAAACCTGAGCAAATTCCTGTGTGGCAGACGGAGCTACAAAAAGTTCTTGATCGGTGCAATGAGATTGAAGACAAACGCCGACCTCCGACCAACAATAATCAAGCACCGCACGCCAAGATCAAGTCATACTTTGAGGATGTGGAGTCTCTGCTCGTTTCTCATGGCGCCAAGACGGCGTCGGAGCTAGCACCCTTCGACGGCTCTGAATCGGACAGAAAGCAGAAGATTCTGAACAGTATCTACGGCCCTTACATCTCACGTCCCTGGCATCAGTCCGCCATGAACGCTTGTTCCTTCTGGCGTCTCTCTGGTAGTATGGTGGGCGAGAATACGACGCTGACAACGTTGTATAAAGAACTCTTCACCGCCTGTTGGAATGGAGACAATGTCAAGATTCAGCGATTATGCCTACCGCAGAACAACGGCCAGGATCAAAAGGGTCCTGGGCCTCTGCAGATGGCAGTGCGATGGGGAGACAACTACCGTGGTATGTCGGATATGTCACATCATAACGCGATATTTACCAGACTCAACAGGATTTACGCCACTGCACATCGCATTTATGCGGCGGCACTGGGAGACTGCTAGACTTGTGCTTGCTATTGCGGCATCACAGTATGATCCGGACGAACCGGAGGGTGAGCCTTTCCAGCCGAAGAACTTCAAACTGGGTAGGCGTTCAGCATGGTCATATCATCGGTATATAGTTGACTCTTTATAGATGACGATTCGGATGACGAGGAGGACAGCGACGACGACGACGATATGGAAGACGTCGTCGAAGAAGTAATCGATTTTGTGGACATTGCCAAGAGACCAACGACGGTGCACTCGAAAGCTCGTCCACAAGCCATGCTCGGTATCCTCGGATTGTACCTTTCAGCCGATTCAAACGACTACAAAACCCACAGGCTGGCAGTGGAGACTATCGCATCGGACGATTTCGAGGCCTTTACTCGGTTACTGGACCTTTACCGCTTTGCTCAGGGCGATTCCACCGAAGGATTCGATTACGATGTCCTCCCAGCCCTTTTATTCCAGTACGATCGGCCTGCCATGTTGAATGAGTATATCATGCGCACTGGTTCCGGCATATCCCTCAAATCAGCGACAGATGACCAAAGCGAAGACGTGCAAGATACAACAGATCAGAGCTCCAGGGTCTATCTTGGCTTGAACGTTCATGGGAGAAAGCGTAAAGACCTAGCGAGGAAAGCCGATCCGAATGCTCGGGGACAAACCAATATAAGAGAGCCGATTCCCCCCTTGTGGCAGGCCGCTAAAGCAGGACAAATTGAGACACTCAAATATCTCGCTAGCACTCAGCCGGCAGAGGCGTACAGACTTTACGCTGCATCTCATTCAGACGAGCGAGCGACCTTGTTCAAGAAGATTCCGGATCTCGCCACATTTGTTCCCGCAAGGCTTGGGTGGACACCGAACGCACTTAACGAGTCCGTTTTGCTTGCGGCGGTGATCGCGAACCGCAAGGATGCTATCGAGACTCTGGCGATGTTACGACCCAATGAGATAGCGAGTCTCGCCCACTTACAGTACGTGCTAATAACGTGTAACTTCGCGGTTCCTTACGCTAATAACTGCATTAGACACAAAACACTCAAATTCAATCTTCTCCTGGCAGCCGCGAGATGGGGATGCGATCCTTGGGTATTTGATTTCCTCCTTGGACAGAAGGTATCTCCGATGGAAGTTGACCATCGCGGGTGAGTCCATCTCTTCATCCTTGAATCCTTGAACAGCCTCTCATCTGCGAAATAGCTACAACATCTTCCACATACTATGCTTCTCCACCGGAGAGAACTTCTTCAAGCTGTTTAAGCATGCCCTCCATCAGTTACCGGTAGAGGTTATCGAATTCCTTCTTCGTCAACAATCGAAGGAGATGCGAAACACGGTACGTTGAATTATATGCAGTGAACGCAGCATTGTCTGACCTGCTACGCGCTGTATTAGCCATTGCATGTTGCAGTCAAGTGCAACAGATTGGACTGTGTCCGTCTTCTCGTACAGACAAGCGCAGCACAGTATCTGCAACGAGACGCAAATGGATGCATTCCTCTCCACTTGGCGGTGAAGTTCGCTCGACCGGAGATCACCCGACTCATCGCTACAGCTGGACCCGTCGAAGCGCTCACCATAGAAGACAGCGTAGGGACCACCCCTCTGGAGACGGCGACCCGAGACACTTTCGTCAAGAAGATCAACTCGACGCAGCCTCATGCACACTTTTCCAAGATGCACAATCTCCCGCCGTCGTTCGATTGGAACAGGAAGCCGCTTGACGTGGCCGAGCAGGAGAAAGAGCTCGTCCGCTTGAGGGAGACTATCCAAGACCTCCTTGACCAAGGCCGGCTGATCAACGGCACGAAGCTTGCGAAGGAGCTCATCGCCTACGCGGACCATTTGGAGGGCAAGATCGCTACAGAGAAGGCCGCCGCCGAAGAAGCGCATAAAGAGGAGGCAGGGGAGTGGACCCCTGAACGGGACGTCGAGGACACGCCTACCACGCTCGATGTGTTGGTCGAAGCCCTGTCCAGCAAAGCGGGCATGCGGCGCCTGGTGCACCTTAGCGATGTGCACGAGTCAGTTCAAACGAGCTTTGCGACGAGTTTGGAGAAGGAGCGCGAAATGGGCGTGCGTAGGAGGGTGTGGCGATCTCGCAGGGGCGGGAACGACGACGATGATGAGGAGCAGCAGGAAGAGAAGCCGCTTGAAACCACACTGCTGACGTGCGACTACTCTACCATTCCTTTCTGGAACTCCGACATCTGGAGCAAGGTGTAAACAACTATCTCAATCGGTAGCACTTGATGTACACACATGTAGACCAATCTTATTGGCACTTCTTCTATCTGAAACACTCATCATACTACAGCGGAGTCTGATAGAGTTGATGATAAATGCGACTGACATATTACGCACTGCACCTATGAAATAATCCGCCATTCGCCTGCAAGTACATCATTCCACTCGAAGGTCTCCTCTTCTAACTGCACTTCGCCATCTTCTTCGTCAACAAAGCCACCGAACGATATCTCTGCGGCGCCTGGGCGATGCAGAGGTTGTACAGTAAGCTGTTTTGGGTCAACCTTGGTGACTTTCCCGATATTAAGCAGGAACTCCGGGGTAAACGTAGCGGGATTAATAGCAAGAGCCTAGGGAACGAGACGTTAAAACAGACGAGTCGAAAAGGATGGGATGACAAACCTTCCAGCCAAGCATCTTCCCGCTTTGCACTTGCGATACATTGATCAATTTAGGTAGCGAATCCCATTTTGCCTCCACCACTGACCAGTCTTGCTCCGTAGCGCCCGAGCCGTCGACGAGCGGTTCAATCTCTTCACGCTGGGACGGGATGACATCGTCCGCATAGCCGTAATCAAGGACAACCTGCTCGACCTCCTGCACCTCACTCATGTATGACTCGGTGCGCTTCTTTTTGTTCTTCCGTCGTGGGGGATGCATGCCTTCCTCGACATCGATACTTGTCACGAACATGTTCGGAGGCAGCTTCCCCTGGTCTTGGAGCTCTGACGGTGGGATTAGCCGAGGGAAGAGGTTGGGCGCAGTTTTCGAGATGTCGGCTGGGGGTTCGCCGGAGAATGGCAGCTCGTCCTGAATTTGGGGCTCAGGCCCCTCGGGCTCTCCGCTGTCTGCGAAAATGATCTTTTTGGGTAGCGTAGAAGCCGTTGCTTGTTTGAAACCTTTTCGCTTGTTCTTATTTGAGAGACTCGCCATCATGAAGGTAGGGTGTGCGGGCTTGTTAGCTGGGACCTGTGCAGACGAAGTCGCCGCTTCATTAATGAGTGAAGCTTCCTGTAGAGAGGACTTCTGGCCGAGAGGGATGTCATTGGGATTGGCAGGTTCCGTCTGGCTGGCTTGACGTTCAAACTGTTTCTTTTTGCGCCTACGTAGATTACGGTTGTGGGTGGACGTCTTGCCCTGACCAGGAGGTACAAGGTTCTTCGCCGGACTGGTATGGAACTTGAGTACGGTGACTCCGATACGTTCAGCCAAAGACTGACCTCTTGCCGTTGGGAGCCTGGCCATTCGGTATCCCGACCTTAGCTTTCGATGTGTCTTGTAGCAGACCAGTCGTACGTTTAGCAGACGCAGTTGAAGGTCGCACCGAAGGTGCAGACGATGCAGACGAGGAAGACGACGAAGAGCTGTCTGACTCGGAGTCGGACGCAGATGACTCCTCCGAGTCGTCGTCTGAATCAGAGCTTGAGGACGACTCGCTGCTCGTTTCAGTGGGCGGTAGAGTTTTAGTCGATCTAGACGCGTTAGCTACTGTTGTTGCTGTCGTGGTAGCCTGCCTTGGTTTCTTGCGAGGGACGTCATAGTCTATCCAAAATTTCAGTATTGGTTCGCCTGATTCGTGCATACACACACCCTCATCTGCCGCTTTTCGCTTTCCAGGATTCGTTACGTTTGGCTTGACCCTGTGTGAACCCAACGCAACTACTGTGAGAGTCTTCGTCGAAGTTGATGAGTACGGAGAAGAGTGGGCGTACGTTATTAAGTCGCCATCTCTCACTACGTCGATCAGAGTTGCATCCAAAAGCTCGAAGCCATCTAAGAAGAGAATAATATCCCGTGCATTAGTCTGTTCATCCCCCAGGGCTGGTAATTCGCTGCAGAGGGTATCTTTCAGGTCGGAGATTGTTGATACATGGGGCACAATAAACCAGATTTTTGTAGAAGGTAGCGGGGGTACACACTCGACTTTTACACGCATAGTGAACAGGGAAAGACGGTAAGAGGCCTATGCAAGAGGATCGGACGCGAAAGTACTGGGCAGGCGCGGTCATCAAAACAGGAAGGACGCTCCCACGACTCTTAACGCGACGTGCCAGGTCATCTCGAAAGTTGGTCCGTACGTGGTCCTTTCTCAACCTCCGCCATCGCTCTCCCCTTCCTCGTCGTCCTTCACTCCTTAGGCGGCCTCGAATACCCTCAAATTGTTGGTCTGGTGGTCGCCGGAGACGTTCTAGGCCAAGATGGCCGAATACCACTATGACGAGTCCGGCAACATGGCCGCTTACTTTCTCATAACGTTCCTCCTCGTAATCCTCGTTCCTCTGACCATTTCGTCGCCGGCAGTGTTCAGTACGTATACAGCGTGCTCAGTGATAATGTTACTGACTCACAGACCACCATTCTTATAGAGCAGAAACAAAGCAAGGAAGGCTGTCCATGCCAGGAATGTGTCAAGCACCGTTCGATACTGAAACAGGGCTTTTTCAGCCCTAAAGCGCGAAGAAGGTGTGCCATTATTATCCTCCTGCATGTCTTGACTTATGCTTATGCCTACTAGAACGACATTTCTCCTAGTTGGATGGACGCTTTGTGGCTTCCTGGCATATAAAGCAATTACAAACAAGACAGAGACTAAAGTGTATAATCCATTCGAGATTCTCGACATCAGTACTGTGTGTAATCTCATCGTCATCATCGTTATCTTCACTCATTGTCGCGACATAGAGCGCCACCACAAAAGACATCAAGTCGCATTACAAGAAGCTCTCCCGGAAATTGTATGTTTCTATCGCTCACTCATAGACGTGCCAGAACTTAGGATGTCTCTAGCCACCCCGACAAAGTGAAACTTACCGTCAATCAGACTATGGAATCGGTAGAAGCGTACTTCGTGGAGCTCACAAAAGCCTACAAAGCGTGAGTTTTCAGTAAAGATACGAGTGACTTAACTTACATGGTTTCCAGACTGACAGATGTAACTATACGTGAGAATTGGGAAAAGTACGGACACCCTGACGGTCGTCAAGAGATTACCATGGGTATCGCGCTCCCCAAATGGATCGTTGAAGGACCAAACCGCAACTGGGTGCTAGCTGGCTACGGTGTCATCTTCGGCGGTCTTCTACCTATGCTTGTCGGAAACTGGTGGTTCGGCAACCGCGACAAAACAAAGGACGGTGTCAAAGCGCAATCTGCGGCTGCGTTCTTCAAGGGTCTGACCGAGGAATCTGGTATGGACGAAGTAGCTGCCACGTTGGGCAAGAGTTTCGAGTGGGAATGCTCTGCGAAGACTTCACAGACCGCTGAGCTAGCTGAGCTGGAAAAGAAGATCGCGGAGAAACTTGGTGACAAATGGGACCATCTGAAGAAGGTTGCAGAGATCGTACCGGAGAAATACGAGGCACGCCGGCGAGCCTTTGTCCTCCTTTATTCGCATTTACTTCGCCTCCCCATTACCAGTAGCGCCCTCCGTAACGGTGAGTGGACCATTACTCATATTTCTATCGTAGGCTCATAAAGGTATAGAACGGGCACGATTGCTGTTGCAGACACCCACTTTGTTGAACTCCCTTCTTAACATAAGCATCTCACGCAATTGGCTATGGCCAACTCTTGGAATCATGCGGCTGCATGCTTATCTTGCTCAAGCCCTCACGCCAGGGGATGTTTCCGCCAAGTATGCGCAATTACCGGGGATCGAACCAGAGGAGGCTAAAGCACTGTCTCGCCAGGCGAATGCTGTTGATGAGCTCTTTGGTGCTTTGGGCGAGAAGGACGGGCGAGTTGCGGAGGTCAAAAAGGCAGCTTCTCGCTGGGGACGCCTCGACCTGGTTGACGCTTCATTCAAGGGTATTTATGTCTCTATTCTCTTCGTACCAAGCTGACCGTATGTCATAGTCGTCGGGGAGCGTATCATCACTCCTATGTCATTTGTATTCCTCGTCGTCAAGCTGCGCGTCGTACCACCAACGGTAAAGGTCGCGCAGAAGGAGGACTCAGAACCGCTGAAAAAGGGCGATCCTGACGAGCAATTCCTCTTGGCTCGCGGTGAAGCAGGGGAGATGCCCAAAGGTGGGCACGACGGTGGCTGGGCTCATGCGCCACGTTGGCCTGCGGTGAGCCATATTCAAGGCGTGGTTCTACAACCTCTAACCATAATCAAACAGAACCGCAAACCTGGCTGGTGGCTAGTGCTTTCCGACCCAAAGATCGGTCGTGTGATCGTCCCACCTGTGAGAATCACAGATGTCCCAATTTCTGACGGCACCAGCGCACGCGACTACCGGTCCTACAAGATCCAGTTCCAAGCACCGCCGGTTCAACAGACACCGTTCACACTGACCTGGAAGATCCACCTGGTCAGCGACACCTTTGTCGGCGAAGAGGTCACGAAGGACATGACAGTACGCATGATATTTGAACCCTAACCCTATTCGCGTACTGACTAGTGGTTGACAGCTGATCATCAGCGCGCCACAAGATGACACCGTCGAGGAAGACGATATCTCCGAACCCGAGGAAGACTCGCTTGCCGGCCAGATGGCGATCATGCGTGGCGGTAAGGTTAAGAAGCGGCCGGAGGGCGAGAGCGATGATGAGAGCTCGACCGATGACGACAAGGAGAACGACAGTGACAGCAGTAGCGACAGTGACTGAGATGCATGTTGATTCTGTTCGGGGCCTGGTATTAGTGCAGTGAACGTTGCGTTGGTTCACGTGTACTGTATGATAATTTATATGTAAGTTTCTGTACGCAGGTTCTGCAACATACGGGCCCATTTGCACCGAAGACAAGGCCTGTGTCATAAACGCACTAGTTGAAGTATAATTGACAAGAACGAGTTAAGTCCGCACATTCATACAAATGAGTATATCACTGTCATCCAAGAGATTGATGTATCGGCGGTAGAGTCCTAGAGGTTAACTGAACTAAACAAGACTGTGAACGAAATAAAAGTGCGCAGTACATTCAAGACAAAACTGTCGTGTCACGGTAGCGACTATTGGTATTGTATTCATTCGTCATACTGCGGATGGATTGATCAACGAAACTCATTCCAGACAATGTGATGATAACGTACGACAATGGTCAAAGACCCAGGGAGCGGGCTGACGTTGCCTGTACCATCCAAGTACATGACGCTGTCTGTGCCGAAAGCGTCGACGACGAATTTCGCCATGTTGCCCGCAGTACCTTCAGCGCGACGCACGTTCTTGAGACTGAACACCACTTTGATGATCTCAGGTAGCGTCTGCTCGACGAAGTCTATGGGGCAGTGGTGGAAGCCTGCGCCGACAAGCTGGTACCTATTCTTCGGACGTGTAGGGTCGACTCTATGCGGGTTGGGGAAGTCGTCGGGCTACAGAGTAAAGGTTATACCCTGGAAGTTGCATAAGTCACGGACAAGCTTACATTAAGGTGCGCGTTCTTGAAACTGGAGAAAATGATGTCTCCAGGCTGTACGTTAACATTTGGTTTCTTGTGTCCGACAGGGATGCTGTCAGCCTTTGCAGCTACACGGAACAGACCCGGGAACTGTGGGTTCAGCCCTTAATAACCAACTCATCAGCTATCCGTTATGCAGAAATACTGGTGCACATACTCATGGCCTCACGAACGTATCCCCGAAGTAACTCAGCCGACGCGGGATCCGTCTTGTGAACGAGCTTCTTTATCTCCGCGAGCTCCTTGGCGCGAACTCCATCCAGATAGAAGTCGATTACCTGCGAGGTAGCTTGGGCATAGTTAATCGACGATCCGACGGCAAGACCAATGACTTCCGCAACGATCTCTCGTTTCGGCCGGCCGGACTCAGCCAATTTGGCAAGGAAGGTGTGGTAAGGCTTGTCGACAGGCCATATAAAGTTTGAGATAGAGTTTATTAAGCCCGAGAAAATACCCTGTAGAAGCTGTCACGCATATAAGAGAAGTGTAGCAGAAAAGGGACATACTGAGGTACTTGGAGCAACTTCATTCAGACTCTTCTCGATCAATTTGTTGATAATGTCTCCAACTTGCTTTCCACCCTGACGTAACATCCATCCGTTTTCGGGCACGATGTTAAGGAAAACGCAGGCGAAAAGTAAGGAGAGCATGTCGTAAACTTCCTGCTCTGTGAACATGCCCTTCGGGTTGTCCGGTGTCTTCAGACTAACACCAAACTGTGCATTAAGCCGTCAGCATCGTGTCAAGGATGTTCAAGGAGGACGTAGGACGTACCAGATAGTCTGTAACCCAGTGAACTGCAACGAGGTTGACAACGTTGCGAACAACGTCAACACGGGTGCCGGGGGCGCCTTTCATCTTGTACGAGTGCTCTTGAACCATCTTGCGTGTCAGGTTCTTGTATCCTTCCACATACTTCGCCACCGAGTCCTTCGAGGGGAAGAGTGCATGCATACCCCAAGCCGTGTCAACGTCATGCCTGACCAGAGGTCAGTAAATATGTGCGATGCAGAAAAGGACGACTCACTTCTCTTTCTCGTCGAAGACGAGGAAGAACCCATAGTTGTTCGTCAACATCCTCATATCCTGCCCATACGGCACTTTGAACTTTGTGAAGTCCGTAAACACATAACGAATGCCCGAGATCGTGTCAACGACCTTAGGGATCGGCTGAGGCTTGGGTCGCGCAAGGTCGTACTTCTCTACGACACCGAGTTTCGTGAGATTGTCCTTAGTGGTAGCAGGCGTGAAGAATGGGAACAGTGCATAGACACTGTTCGGCGGGTAGTGCCGTGGCAAATGGCGGAAAAGTAACTTCGGCAGCGCTGCACCAAATGCACCATTGTTTGGGTCTCGCGCACAATCTTGGAAGCCCCATGCCGTGAGGTTGTGCGCTGGATCGTCAGGGTCAGTGCCGAAATTTATTCTGTGATACATGGAAAGGAAGACATACGCGTGTAGTCCGTTGTATAGAACCTGTCACCACGAACGAGGGCGATGGCGTCTCCAAGAATAGCGCGGGTCATGGTGTATCCACAGCAAATCCCGGAGCCGGGACCGAGCGGCATACAATCTTCTGCCTGCAGACCTGGATACAACTCAAGGTTGTCGATATGACCATACAACTGCCTCGCGGCCTCCGAAATTTCCTTGTTCGAAGACCAGTCCTCGAAGTCCTTGAATGGCTTAAGGCCGAGGAACTTGCGAAACTCGTTCATGGTGCACACGCCCCAACGACGGCCTTGCTCGATACCCATGATCTCGATGAGACGCAGGATCTCAGGCGTGCCCTGCGCACGGTATGAGCCCGCCATGTGTTCTGTCGCATCTTGCAATACGCGTGCCAGGTCGTCGTCGCTGAATTTCATTGTTTCCGGATCGCGCTTCAAGCTAGCGAAGGTTGTAAGTTAGTATGAAGAGCGAAAGTACGGTAAGACGGTCTAGCGCACTTGAAGAATGTCCGTGTTCGAGGGTTGGGGTCGACCAGAACACTCCAGGCCTTAGTCACTGCGGGTCCAAAGTCCTCCAGTTTTGCTGTGGAAACATCGCTGAAGAATTGTGAGAAAAGATCCTGAGTCCAGCCGATATCATGCTGGGAGGTTGTTGCGTGCCACTACATATGATTGGCACGACTATGAGCTATGAAAATGAGATGATCCAAGGCGAAATACGTACTCGATAGAGCAAGTTGAATTCAACTGAACAGTGGTTACCTTCACCACGCCCTACAGGAACGCCATCCGTGTTCTTGATTGGCTGCACATGAAATATTTAGTTATACGCAGAGCATATAAAGACGAATTCTAAAGCGTAGACTTACGTCGAAAGGGTTCATACT
Organism: Pleurotus ostreatoroseus; assembly: GCA_005298045.1. Taxonomy (NCBI): domain Eukaryota; kingdom Fungi; phylum Basidiomycota; class Agaricomycetes; order Agaricales; family Pleurotaceae; genus Pleurotus; species Pleurotus ostreatoroseus. The sequence goes on from SWBT01000086.1 coordinate 86,404, forward strand.
CCAACTATTCCCATCTCGACCCAGACCAAGGAACCCTGCGACATAATCGCCGAAGATCATTGACATAAAGTGGCCGCAGCTTTCATCGATATTTATTTCAGTATCATGTGAAACAATATGACGAGGGTGACATACTTGACGAGTCGAGCGGTTTGGAAGATCTCTTCATCCTGTAGACTGAGCTGAGCAGGGTTGCCCTTGAGAAGATTAGGGTCTACCCATCGTTTCCGCTCGTTGATTTTGAGGAGCATTTCGCAAACGTGCTATTGATTGTATCAGTATCGACAGAAGACTTGGAACTACTGAAGTGCTCCGACTTACATTGTGATTGCGGCTGAGGAGTACCAAAAGGGCGGAGGCAGCAGGCGGTACAAGGATAAGGCGATCCTCAGCAAAACAATCTGGATACAAGTATCCGCGACCTTGCGCCTTGTCACGGACCGAATCCTGTTGTGCCTGGTTGTTGCCGTATAGGATGGACAGATCGAGGTAGGACGAGGTGTTGTTGATCGTTGGGTCACGCATGTCAGTGCGGAATAACATATGCGTCACGAGGGATGCGAAGGCAAATGTCAGCGACGAGTTGCCTCCGGGGTGTGGCTTCCACTACAGGGAGAAATAACGATAAGTACGAGCTCGAAGTGAAAAATAGAGGACGGAACACGGACGTTATTGGCCTTCAGGAGCACATCAAACACGAGCCCAGGGTCAGGGAGCGTGTTCGGTGGGAGTGGATGCTTGTTCTGCACACTACGCGCATACGGCATGCCCGCCTTACCGAGGTTTGGCAAAAGAGCGTTATTCCCACTTCCATCAGCACTGCGAAAGGCGTACGGCATCTGCGGCGGCACTGGGGCAGGTTTGATATCCTGTCCAAGTGGGGACGGGGTGGAAGTGAGTCCATTGCCTTTGTTCGCGGATGCAGTGGTCTGCGTGTGGATGGTACCATTACCCGAAGTCGCTGTCGATTTCGAGGGCACAGGGGCAGGTGAGAGTGGTGCGGCGGTGCCGAGATATGTAGCTGGCGGGTGTGGCACCGAGCCATACAGTACCGCGCGCGATTGCCTGGCTTTGCCTGGTCATTCAAATCCTTTTCCAACGTGCTTCCCTGAGGAAGGCTACACAGATACGAAAGACCATTGGTGAAAAGACCAGTACGATCGTCGACAGCGTCAGGGCTGGGAACTGCTTGGGCGAAAGCAGGCTATGATTTTGTGATTAATAAGTGGATCAAGCCAGACAATACGTACGATAAGAGACGGGTTGAAAGCCTTGGTACGCTTGACTGCACCCTCCACATGCTGAACAGCCTTATATAAGTGCGAGTGCATCTCGTCTCCTGACTGGCCTGTCTCCGTCTTCGGCTTCACTTGCCAATCATAGCGACCGTCGAGTGCCTTTGGTAGAGGGCGGTTGACCAGATGGACAGCATCGGCAAGAGCGTAAGTGTATGTTCTGAGAGCTACGAACGCGACGTACGACAAGATGGGACATAGTGACGAGCAATAAGACTGACGAGGGCCCACGTTGTATTTGCGAGGGTCAAGTTAGAATGGGGCTTAGGTCGAGACTCTCGAGCAGGTAATATAGGCGTGGCGAAGAGTCACGTGCTTGTCTGATTGCGAGTTTGTTCATGGTTAGAGCAGAACATGGTCATAATCTTCTTTCCATCACACGACTCTGCATTCAGCTCCGTCCATTATTCCTGAACGAAGTGGTTCAGGTTTTGAAAGTACTACTGTACTTTTCCGACCACTCCGTCGGTCACGCGTCACATAGGCCTTCGCCGGCCCGGACTTGAGCAATTGTCTTAGGTCACATCGAAGCGGCCCGCTTTGTGACCAAGTATCCAAAATGCACTAGTATACCGACATTTTAGGGTTTATAGCATGAAAATATATCTATGAACATCCTACAAACAACTGAGAGTGCTTTTGTACATTTAACTAGCCTGTTCTCGCCGAAATAATAAATAACGTGCCGTTCGCATGCGCCACAGGAGGGTGAGCGCCCATCCGGACTGGTAGCAGACCGGCGGGTGTCACTGGTCACACACCCTCCGTCCGCTCGTCCGGACTGGAGACCCTAGGTCACAAGTCACACCGCCATCCGGACTGGTCGATAAAGTACAGTAATGCACCATACATCCGAGGTTGATCCGAATCGTAATACGATGTGTGTCATATGTGACTTGCAAGTCTGATTGGATGGTAGCTCATCATGTGAAGCTACTTAGGCTGGCAGTTTCCGGTTGAACGCGTAGGAACTCAGTTTGCGTTTGCAATAATCCCACAGTATACATGCGAATGGCATGTTTCAGGACAGCAGCCGCGGCCCTCGTTCACGAGGGTTTCACGGCATGTTGCTCAATCATTCCAACATATAGGTATCAACCGTGCTGGGCTGGTAGCGCGCGATCGTGCCTTGGAGGTTTGCATCAAGGCGTCGAGGTTTCTGAGGCGTGGGACAGGGTGCACGACGGACCTGAAGCTCTTCAGGGCACGCAGTGCAATTATAGGGAAGTGAGGGCGCGGCACGTAGAGGCCGTATGCGCGGTAGTTCGCGACCTGACCGTGTACGTGATGAGACTTCAGTCTGCGGCCATGTAGAAGAACCTTGCTTGCATGCCCTGCGCGGTGTTGAATACGGCTACAGGAGAGGTGAATGTTTGTACTGGGAACCTCGTCACTTGTTCAGGTGCTGCCGGAGGCGATTCTTTTGAACCAGGAATTCATAGACACCGCGAGATCTCGAGCTACCGAGGAATGGAATGTCAAAACTCAGCATCAAGCCAAGGGTTCATGCATGCACGGAATCTCCAGCGCTGTAACGCTTACCAGTAACGGAGACGGAACAGACTGGCATGAGAAAGAGACCAAGAGGTGGCTTCACAGACGGACGTTTGTGAGAAACAATACAAATAGAAGCGGCAATGGGTTGGTGTCGGCCCGGAAAATCGTATTACTTGCATCGCATACGACTTCAGCTAATACAGATCAGTGCTTCAGAATCGAGAGCACCAACATTCAAGGGTGAAGACATCGTTTACCTAAGATTGATACCATGACCATGTTACGCAATCATAACACCGAACATACCCACCCGACACGACAAACGCCATTGGCCGCTTTGAATAGCGCTGAAAGGTCAGCTGTACGTGTTCACGATTCGAAATGAAGTACATACTTGAATGGTCTCTCCTATATGAACATTCGCACTAGAACTGTAAACGTTGATTCAATCCATGGCCGTACCATATCAGGAACATCTGCTCGAAATCATCGTGGCATTCATCAGCAAAGTTGACAGCCTTCAAGTCCAAGACCATGGTGGACTAGCGCATCCGAATTCTAGCACATTGTTACGTGACGCTGCGCGAGAATGAGCAGACGGAGCATAGCTACCGACGCCTGGACACGACCGGTAACATCGAATCTCCTAGTTGATGATCTTGTGGGAACCAAGCTGGCAGCTCCTTCATGCTTGCTTGCATGGATCAGCTCCTGTCATATATGGTTCCACATTGAATAGGCGAGCGCACGACGCTGTTCCGGCGATGCTATACGAAGTTATTTGATGATGTTCCCCGAAAGATGGAAACTCACGAGACCTGTCATAAGAGCAGGTATTTGTCAGAGGGCGATTGCGCTGAAGAAGATAGAGCGAACCTTATTAACCGCGCACTCATACCCTAGGCCCGGCCTACGAGAAAGGATCACTATTTATACTGTGCGCCATAGCGCGCCATAGCACCCCATGGTGCACAATACACATACAGAGACCATAACGTGCTTACCTCTGCAAACATGATTTGAGCGAGTCAGCTGTTGTCACATCCGGCCTGTACACTGCAGACGCTAGAGATGAGCCCTAGGAAAGCTAGGGAAAATATCCAAATGACGCTTTAAGCGGTTAACTGGGGGTGGGTTTTTCGGTAGGGTTTATAACTATAACTATAACTATAACTAATACCTTAAGCAAATGACCTGTTTTCCTTGACGCTTATTTGGTTCCTTCCATGACCCTAACCTTATGCTCCGTTCCGAGGTTCGAACTTCGAACCCTGTGCGTTGCACGATCGCATGCACTTTGTGCAAGCCCCATTGGCACCATCATGATAGTTTCCGCGCCCATCCGGCGTAGTGTTGTTGAAGTTCGACTCGGCTCGGCTATGACTGACCCTGAGCGACTACGACTTGGATCGGCTGAGAGTGTCGATCCAGACATCAGCTACCGGTCCAACCTTGCCGACTTTCGGCCGGGGTCGACTGTCTCAATATGGCAACAGCTTGCACGAGTGTGACTAGAGATCACTAATTAACCAGTTTCTTGTATAGATAAGAGCAGTTTTCTTCTGAAAACTAATGCTTGCCTATGGCAGACACAATTATGAGTATAGAATTTGTTTCACGCAATACGAAAAGCAGCTCAAAACTGCCCGACTTGAGGTCGCGGTGTGAAGCGCCAGCGGATCAAATGGGTGATGTAAGCGCTCGTCGTTCCGTGCTGGTCACAAAACATTCACCGTGAAGTATATAACACTGCGTGAGCCGGAGGTCTTCAAATTGATGAAATATGTTGATGTATGCTTTTCTATTGTTTTGCATAGTCGTGTACGTGGAAATTGGTCTCGAAAGCGGACAACCATATCATCAGGCATAAGTTCGACTGGAGTCGACTGGAGTCGACCCACAGTCGAAGCCGACATGACGGGCGAATGAGAGTGGATTACTTAACGGCTCGACTCCGCCCGACTGAGATCGGCTCGACTGCTGTTTCAGCAACTTAGGACTCGAACCGCAACAACACTAATCTGGCGACAGCTGGTACAGCCGCTCTCGTCCATACGCTTGCTTGTCATGCAAGGCACGCTCAAATGCAGGTGGATGACTTCTAATATATGTTAAATGTAACCTGAGAATGAATTTATTGCATCTGAGCTCGTCGTCGCTGTTGCCAACGACGGCGACGCTCGACCGCGGACGATGAGCGCGGGCCGGCGGAAGTGGGACCTCATTCGCTGAGCGGTGTCTCAAGCGCGCGGGAAAATTAGGGTTTTACTTAGGTCTCGTACCCTCAACTAGGGTTTAGCAGGGTTGGGGTTCCCGATTGGTAACCCTATCGGAAAACCCTAGTCATGACGGTGCTGCCCTAAATTCCAATTTATTGGTTAGGGTCTTATCGCGGTGAAATGTAACACGAGTTCGCGTCGGGTTTTTGCAAAACCTTACGGAAATCTTATATAAGCAGATACTCTCCCACGCTCTCTTGTTACTGCACACCGCACGAAAGTGCCTCCAGTACTGTCGTTTGATGCAAGCGAGCCGTTAGGTAGACGACACTCAGCAGCTTATCCACTGTGTCATTATCTCTACAACCGCCGTAGCGGATGCTGGCGATTCGAAGGTCTGCCGCTGCATTTATGAGTACAGACTTTGGTGAACACATGTGATTACATAAGGATTTATAGCAGCATACAATTCGTCACAGGTCGTCAACGAAAGACAGACACAATATAGAAACGGAGATTTAAGCACGATAGACAGCAAGGACGGGCTGCCAGCTGCCCCGAGACACGCGCCGCAACTCAAGCAGGAACAATTCATCGAATGTTATGGTACCCGCCGAGTCGTCATCCCAGCTACCTCCATCGCGCTGGATGCACATGAAGACAGCGTTTGCCACATGAAGGGCGACAGTGCTCCGCGCCAGACACTCTCGAAGGATTGTAGCTCGACGAGAAGGCGATGACTTCCGGAAGGGAGGGTATTTCTGTGGCTGTAGAGCATTGTTCGTAAGTGAGAAGAATACTACAGGTACTTGCGCTAGGATAACTAACCTGGATGCGGTAGGTGACTTTGTCTGAGTTACTGAGTGGTCCTACCAATTGCTCTGCGTCTGTCAGCCCGACGAATGCACCTGCGAGAGCATCGCTGAGAAGGATGCCCTTACGCCCGTTTGCAAAGAAGGTAATGGGGAGGGGAATATCCGTGGGGCTGACCGCCCATGCAGATGCACTGTACTCCAGCTGAGTGATTTGCACGAGATGCGCTCCCTGAGGAATAAGTATCAACCAATTCTCGTCCCTTATAGCCGAACAACACATACAGGGGGCGGAGTTGATGCGGGGATGGTACCCAGGGATCTCCCAAGCCAATATGCACCCAGCTCGAACGCTGTCGCTGGAGCAACCCAGAGATTATTGATATAGGGGTCGAGTGATTGTAGAATGACCTGACGGTCCTCCATAGCAGTTGCGTTCGGGTTACGTTGTGCCAGTGTGGCGGTCAGAGAGAGAGAGAGAGAGTAAGAGTCTGCGAAGGTAATTGTCGAGGGGGTCAGCACGTTATGTACGATTTTTGTCGTGGCAAACCATCTTCCATCTCCGTACCGCCGCGCGTCTCGCGACGTAGGGTTTCGGTCGCAGATGGCATTCTTGAAGAGGCATATCTGGGAATCCCGTCGTAGATGGCGTCCGTGAAGAATATGAGTGGTACGCACCTTGTCTCGACTCATGGCCATGATAGCGTACTAGAATCACCTTGATGCCATAGATTCCATCTACGATCAATCGGTTTACTAAAGATTGTGAACGATGAGAATGTGAGTTCGCTGCGAAATAGCTGCCAGAACTCAGCATAGAAAAACAAACACCAGCCTATTGCAGAGCGCGGTGTCCGCCATTTGTGAAGTCTATCTTGAGCCTGGTTTATTCGTTCTATCATCTGTCGTGTGGGGTTTTCGTTTTCAGTTTCAACCGATGAGAAAGAAGACGGAACTGCAGAGTTTTTCCCAGAAAGCGTGCCAAAAAAATAGGAAACTTCAGGTTTTGGAGCCGCCATATGAAAGTCTTAGTGAATGGCAACGTTATAACGGTTCGAAGCTGAATATTCAGCTTTCCGACCCCTGTTGATTTATCGTCAGCCTCTCGGATCGAAGCCAGTGTTCGAAGTCCAGACCAGACAATTGACGTATAGTGGCCCCAATAGATGGAAATCGCCAGCACGAGAATGAAAAGCGCACTACGCACCTTTCGCTCAATGACATACGCTCGGAGCTCTCCGCTCCTCAACTTGCGGCTGGTCGTTATCCTCCCTTTCTTCCGCTATTTCACTATGCTAGTGATGGAAAATCGTTCGACTACCAGCTGACTCGCTGCGCATTCACTTTCCACATGTGCCTGAGCGTGTCGATGCTTCTTCTGTGTACTTGCAGGCTGCTTGCGCACACGCCGTGGCAGGCCTGGGAGCCAGCGAACCTATTCCATAGAGGTGAGATTGAAAGGATTCGTTAGCACTCTCCTTTCTTCACGGAGCCGGTGGGTCGAAAAGGCCTGGCTTGGCGAGGTCAAGTTGCCGCAGTTTAATTCAATCGCTTGAGACTACCCCACACCACCCTACAATCAAGGAGTTGTAATTCCGAGAGCGTGAACAGACAAACAATCAATCGCGTACATCCTCAATAGCACCTTAGAGCCACGTGCGACAGGACTCCGCTACCAGAAAATATTCAGCGTACAGACAAGTAACAGCGTCTTGAAGACAGTAGGCAAGAGCAATGCTCACTTTTTCGCGCCCTGCCCTCAGCGGACGTTCTGCACATGGTGCATTCCGGAAGCGCTTCAATTTCAAAGGCAACCAGCATTGCTGGTGCGGAAAAGCAGATGTGGAATCTCGGGACCACATATGGTTTGACTGTGACCTGTGGATTAAGAAACATAAGCCTCCTGATGAGGAAATCGAATGCAGGCGGAGGAGGGGGGAACACAGGAATTACCATCTAGGTTTCAGCGCGTCCACTCCCCTGGGCGAGGACCTGATGGAACACTTCTTACGCGAGTGGCGCAGCACTCCTAACCTGGGGGCGGTGTCCGAGTTCCTGTAGCTGAACCCAGCGGCGAACACCTTCCCGTGGCTCGATTTGGTCGAGTAAGCCCTTGATGACGCGCGTCAGGGCGAGCGAGATACGATCTCGTAGTGAAGGTGGCCTTCCACAGGACCCCCGAATATCCCGGTAAATGTTGTTCGGCCACGGACAAAATTTGTGCAGACGCCAATTTTGTGCGGACCGGGCGAACAACATCCTAAAAATCACAAAAAAATCACAAAAAAATCTCAAAAAATTCGCAAGCATTGGTACGCGGTAATTTTTGACGTATTTCGTTGCTCACATTGTAAACCGCCTGTGCATACGATATTACCCTTCATAAGAGCACTGTTGTGGGAAAGCGCTGTGGGACGAGCGCGACTGCCGTGGTATGCACTCAAAATTCAGGCTACTAACTCACGGAATGTGAAACGAAAAACACTCACAGGGATCGTGCTAGCAATGTACAGAATACCCGATACCGTGCTGTACCCACTCGACCCTCCGACCCACCGACTTTTGTGCGGACTTTGGAACATGATCGCTTCGAGGACCCAACTTTTCTGCGGACAATCGAACCGCCTGAAGGGCCAGTTTGGGCCATGTTTGTGCGAATTTGGGGCATTATTTTGACGAAATCGCCGAGAGTTTGTGCGGACCAATGAACATGGTTTAGCGGAAGTTTCGGGGGTCCTCCTTCCACACTAGCGTATGAGTAGCGTATGAGCGTTGGTCGGCCCGTAATCCCAACGCGGCGCTCACCCAGTTGTATCGTCGGTACGCCGTCACCGTTGCGAGCCAGTGGCGGTGCGGATCGACCTCTCTGAGGCAGATGTCGCGCAGGTTCAGCGCGAGTTTGGATTACCAATGTTTTGCATTAGTCCCTCTAGCGAGGTAGGGAAGAGGATAGTTAACACGTGTCTAACGCGCCTTGAAATGACTCCCTGAGATGAGATGAAGTTGGGATGCCAACTCTATCCGACAGGACCCGGAAACTTCGCATGTCCAAAGAGGCACCGGAAACTTCGCACAGTGCATGTGACAATGTACAAAGTTAGCGCGGTTTGAGACCTAAATCTCGCGATTCCATGTCCGGGGAGTGCGCGTGGTTCAGGCCTGACAAGCTGGGGATGTGACGGATGTCCGCTGGTAGCGCGGTTTGGTGATGATATAACCACCTAACAAGGTTCAAACCTTAAAATTTACAATGAAGCGGAGACTGAAATGCGCAAACCAAATCGAAACGCCCGTAAAATACCTGAAAAATACATTATTTTTACTGTGTGGCATGTCCGGTTAGCGTGGTTTGGGACTCAAAAGTGCGGGGTCACAAGTCGAGGTTGACGACTTCCCTTTATACTCCTACACTCTTCTTAGTCTGGTTGTCATCTGGGGGGTCACAGTGGAGGTCGTCTGGAGTCTAAAGGAGTGCCGAAGCGGCAAGCCAAGAGTCCGCTGTTAGGCGCCAGTTCCTCACAAGCGTTTCTCTCGTCAGAGTCGACAACCTCGACCGCGACGTCTTTGGCTGAGCGTCAGCGAGGACCAAATTTGGCTGGTTCACGAGCCTACGCGACGTCCACCACATATTGTTTCAACGTCCTTTGGAGGATGACCCCATTGAGTGCGAAAGAACTGCGATAAAATGATGCAATGCATGCAGGGGCGTGCTAGGCGCGGTATCGCCATCGTCAAATATACTACAGGCTTCTCTTAGAGTAATTTAGTGTTTCGCAGTGAACAATATGTTATGATGGGTCTGGTTCACGGCGGAAACTATGATTGAGTCTACATAACCGATAGCAAACATATCATTGTCACCAATCGAGGTCGCAGTCGCAGGTGGATAAGACTCTTAAGTTCTCTCCTGCGAAAGTATATTGTAATGACGGTCTCTAAAATCAATTGTCTATTCATTAGCTGTGTAGATATTGTCTATGGTAACATTAATAACATATTACGCACATACTACGACATATAGCTGGTTGAAGACAGCAGAGAGGACGTCGAGGACGAGCAGAATGGCCTTTCTCGGGCCGGGCGCATGTAATAAGTGCCCTGAATTCAAACTCCGGACGACCTCCCCTATAACCCCCAAATGAGGTCCAGCCATTATATCAGTGCAGCGTCGGAGGTACGACGACCTTGTGCTGCTAACGGTATAACGGCTGGTTTACGAGCTTACACTCTTCTCTCTGCTGTGATCTAATGGAGAGCTATCGGTATCATCAGTTTCCTGAAGAACTGTCTGAGGTATCTATCGCACTGTTCACTAATGTGAAGAATGCCGCACAACTGCGAAGTCGCCTAATTCAAGCTGCGACTATGGAAGGCCCGGAAGGCGAGGCTGAGCGCGAAGCGGTCAACTTTTCGTTCATAGAGGCCCGCCTGGTATCTACCATTTTACCTGCACGCAGCCCACGCGAGAACTCATATGATACCTCCAGATATCCAGCAGACTACATCTGCAGACGGCGATATATCACGCGATGCTCGCACAAGCGCAAGGAACATTGCGTACGAAAACCGTACACTCCGAAGTACTGTGGAACTTGAATCCGACCAACAATGTAAGTGCCGAAGCTACCGTACGTCTTCATTTCAGCGTTGCTGATCCAAATTCGTAAAGATTACCGAAGCTATCAGACGCTACGGCGTGTCGGACGACACAAAAGCACTACTTGTCGTACGGATTGACAGACCAATACCCGACATGCAGTACAAGATGCTTGCTGTCGTGGAGGGTGACCTCTCTCCGATGAATGATCTTGCTGGGATCACCGACTGGGCCAGTATCAAGAAGGTACATCTCATCAAGTTCTCATTGTCTTAAGCGTCTTAACCCAGCCTGCTACAGTATAACAAACTGAACAACGAGCCTGCTGTGCAGCAAGCTGCAAAAGATGTCGCTCGACAACAAGTTATCGTAGATGAAATTGTAACCAGTTCGGTAGCAATGAAGAGTGTAATGACTTGAAGAGGACTATAAACCCATGTCTGTCTTCCAACGAGTGATTCATGGCATCTTCCGCTACTCCTCCTTGTAAATAAGTCCGGTCTTGTTTAGCTACAACCTCGAACAATGAGCGCGACCGGGTCAACGACGTCAGCCCAGAGCGCTAAGTTGAATCTTGTTCCGAGACCTCCATGCAGTCCGCTTGGCTCTCTTCCGCTCGCACGTCGTTTTGCAGACGCAGCATACCTTCAAGTTTTAAACCATCAAACACACAGACATGGCGTAGCATAGGGTGTTCGCAAGCTCGCGTTGGTATACGGGGCATCTCATCGACACCGAGGAGGCAGACACAGCTCCCCGACAATGGAAAGGACAGGGCCGCCGTTGGAGTGAGTGGATGTATATAGTGGACGAATATTAAGCTAATGATAATTAGGTGTTCACGCCAAAAGCTGCTGCCCTGTTTGTAGCTACCGGCGTTGGCCTCTTCTTCTACTTCCGCTACGAAAAGCAGAAGCTGATTGAACAGCGCCGTGGGTCTCATTCCTTCACTCCTTCGGTACAACTCACACGTAGCCACCTATCGACGATACATAGAGAAGGAGCTGGAGGACAAGCAGATTGGGCGACCAAAGGTCGGTGGCCCATTTAGTCTGACCACACACCAGGGAAAGACCTTCACGGAGCAAGATCTCTTGGGCAAATGGAGTTTGATCTACTTTGGGTTCACAAATTGCCCTGATATTTGCCCTGAGGAACTAGACAAGATGGGAGAGGCAGTTGAGGAACTCGGTGCGCTCACTTCAGTATTACCCCTTCAAAAGTCTGTCTTACACATAACCATCACAGACAAAGTATACGGACCCATAGTACAACCCATATTCATCTCGGTAGACCCAGCAAGGGATAGCGTGGAACAGGTCTCAAAATACGTTGCTGACTTCCACCCCCGCATGGTCGGGCTCACCGGCGACTACCAGACGGTCAAGGCGACATGCAAGGCCTACCGCGTCTACTTCTCCACTCCGCCGAATGCGAAGGCCGACGACGACTACCTGGTGGACCACTCGATTTTCTTCTACTTTATGGACCCGAACGGCCAGTTCGTCGACGCGTTCGGCAAGTCGAGCGAGGTCGCGGACGTTGTCGCGCGCGTGCAAAAGGAGATCACGGCCTGGCAGGCGCGGACGGGCAAGACTGTGTAACGGGCCGGGAGCGTGTATGACCGTCAGTGTTGGATGTAAATTTATAAGACACCGCTCAGCAGATGATGTGCAGACAAGCTGTTTCACCTTCTCGTGTATCACGGAGTGATACAGAGCCCTCAGACTTCGCGTCCTCCAAGCTTATTGAAATAGCGTGTTGCCGACAGCTCGTGGACCGGGCATCCACACACAAACATGACCCCGATGCGCGAGCAGATGGTCCACTACATCCAGACGCTTCAGACCAACATCGTTGCCGCACTCGAAGCCACAGACCCAAATTCACCCGCGTTTACACGACGAGAATGGGACCGAGCTCAGGGCGGCCGTGGCGTATCATGCACATTCAGCGCCCCCAACCGCCCTGAGACCCTCCTCGAGAAAGCAGGTGTAAATATCTCAATGATTCACGGACAGCTTCCACCCGCCTCGATTGCCCATATGGCGACAGAGCATGCCTCACTAGACAAGCGTATCGACGGAAGGAGCAATAGCAGCCTGCCTTTCTTCGCCGCTGGACTCAGCCTAGTCATCCATCCGCGCAATCCCAGCATACCCAGTGTACACGCCAACTACCGCTACTTCGAGATAAACGAAGCTCCTGCCACCACGGACTCAGGGGAGGGCACGCCACACAAGGTCGTGTCGTGGTGGTTTGGAGGTATCACAGATCTCACGCCGTACTATTTGTTCGAGGAGGATGTCGTACATTTCCACCAGATCCTCAAGGATGCATGCGACGCGTACGGTCCACAGCTATACCCCGCGTTCAAGCAGTCGTGCGACAGCTACTTCTTCATCAAGCACCGCGGCGAACATCGCGGGGTGGGTGGTATTCGCTTTGACGATCTCTGCGACGAGCCGCACACACTCCTCCGCGACGACGCACCGCGCCCGCGCAGCGCCGCGGAGATATTCGCATTCATCCAAGTCTGCGGCGACGCGTTCCTACCGTCCTACCTCCCGATCGTAGAGCGTCGCCGCACGTTACATGTCGACGCGCACAAGCGGCGGTGGCAGCTCCTCCGGCGCGGTCGCTACGTCGAGTTCAACCTCGTCTACGACCGCGGCACGAAGTTCGGGCTGGCGACGCCAGGGGTGCAGGCGGAGAACGTGCTGATGAGTCTTCCCGAGACCGCGCAGTGGGAGTATATGTCTGAGATGGGCACGGAAGAGGGGAGCGAGGAGGCAAGGATACTCGAGGTGCTTAAGAAGCCACGGGAGTGGGTGTAACCTGTATCGTCAGCAGAGCGGCTCTAGATTGGACGTACAAGTGCAATGTGGGGTGTATGAGGTGCTTTAACTGGTCCAGATGTGTATACAGACGGGCTGAGGAGAATGTAATGTATATTGGAGCATGTCTATTCCTCTTCAGCGGCAGCGACCTTGCGCTTCGACAAGAGCTTCATGCGGCGAACATAGCTATGTGCGCGGCAGTTCAGTATCCGTAAATTCCGAAGGGGTATGGCACTCACTCGTCGTATTGGCACCTTCATAGCGGGCTAAGTACTCGGTAGTTGATTAATACATAGTTAATCACTCACTTCTCGTATGTATGTCTCTCGTGCTCGCATTCCCAAGGCAGATAGTAGTTCTGTTTCCGGCAGACGTTAAGCGGAAGGAGTAGGCTACACACGAACATAGACCGGGGGTAAGCTATGAATATGCAGAAATAACGATATATAACTCACGCAGAGCAGCCGTCCCTCCAGCCTACTGGGACCTTGTTTGCCTTGAGCTCTTCCTGTGAGGCTGTAGTGGAGGATGCCATGAGGGATACGAGTGAACTGCTCAACGCCGGCGACCGAACTCAGGATGCACGCGGGCGCTATTATAGACGCGCAAATGGACGGAACTGCTCGTCTACAACGCCATATAGCTCACACTAAGAGGGACGTGTTATGGTTCTACATGCATATGTACAGCAGGAACATGGGGAATATGAGAGAACATGCGCCAGTCCATCAGACAACACGAGACTACTGCTTCTTCTCGTCTTTCTTCTCGTCTTGCTGCGACTCCATGCTCATCTGTATCGCGCGCGCGATCGCCTCGTCCTCATCCATTTCTTCGTCGCCGTCCCCATGTGCATCCATGTCGACGTCCTCTCCTTTCGACAGTGCCAACGCCTGTTTAAGCATGGCTTCCTCCTCGTCGTCTATCACTTCGACACCTCCAAGGGACGGTACTTCCGCTGAGGGTGCGGGTGCCGATGCTGAAGGCGTAGCGGTAGATGAAGATGCCGCTTCTGCGTTGGCAGCCTGGGCAACGGCGGCTTGGCGGGCTTGTTCTTCCTCCATCGACATGCGCAGTGCCTACGTAGGTGAGTCTGTCAGCTCGCATATTGCGGATGAGAAACGGTGGTATGTAACGTACGGCAGCAAGTTCTGGGTCGAGACTGGGATCGACACCGAATTCGAAGCCGCCCGCTGCGCCAGCGTTGGATGGTCCTGCTTCACCGCCGAACGCGCCTTCGGGGAAGCCGCGGTCCTCTGCGAGTATTGGTGATGAGTTGACCATGTCGGAAAGGAGATGTGTGCCGGGAGGTACGGCGAGGAAGTGTCTGCACACATGAATGCGGTGAGCGCTGATGAGACGTGCCCGAATATCGATACTTACGAATTCTCTCCGCTCGCTGCATTCTCTACAAACGCTTTAAGCACCGCGCTGTTTGCATCGTCGATACCCTCGCCGTATGCAATCACATCCACAGCAACGTTGTTCTTCTTGAGCTTCTTCGCAAGCTTGACCATGCTCTTCTCGTCCGCACCCTCACCCTGCAGCGGTGACCCGACGAAAGTGATGATACGCTGACGCAAGTTCTTGTTTTGTCTGTGCTTGAGTGCAAGTTGTGCGACTGAAATTGCGGTCTGGATGTCTGCTACGCCGCCGACCTTGGATGAAGCGGTATGTATCGCTTGGAGGATCTGTCCGATGTCTTTGCTGTTTGTCACGAGTACTTCTGGTCTATGCGTGTCTTGTTGGAGACATGAGTGCTGCAAACGAGACATAGCACGCACCCCTTCCCCGCCATAGTCATCAAGCCAACAAGGTTCTCTGGATTCGAGTCTATCTTCGCCTGGAATACGCTGTTCACTGCGTCTACTTGAGCATCGAAGCGATTTGGCTGGTAGTCGCCGTTCCGCATGTACTCGGACGTGTCAATCAGGATCATGGTCGCTTCGAGCGGCATCTTGGCGTGCTATTCGGTGTAGTGCAGAGGTCGCTGTGTCCGACGGCGAGGTCGTGGTGGTGTGCGGGCGAGAGAGCGGTGACGCTGACGCGTACGCGCACGCGCGGCAATTTCACGCGTTACCCCTCATAGGCCTCATCGCCTTCTTGGCACGCTTTCTGCACATGCTCGCTGCGATGTCGTACTTGCTCACCGCCACACACAGCGACGACGACGACGACGATTCAGTGTTCATTTTTGTTACTGCACAGGCTTGTCGAGGGCACACTAGTCCTATGTCGCTGGAGGTTGGCCCCTGGTGCCTCCCCTAGATTCAATCGCCGGCGGTCTAGCCATTGTTCCGTCCAGTGAACGAACGACGGTAGCGTGGACCGGAGCCCCATGTGGCCACCTTAAAACATAACCTCCACAGGATTACTGGGGACAAACCTACTTGCACACGACCACCACCAGGGCACTTGCTCATCGTCGCAACCGAACTCCACAATTGCCTTGACACGGTTGCGAGTCTGCGACCGCAGTCTTACAGCTTAACCTAGCTTGACTCTGACACTCGCGTCCCCGAGATCTGCACATTCCCTTTGTACTTTTAAACTCCATCGTACAACATGGGTCGCTGGACAGATGTGAGTAGTCTCCTGTGATGTCCAAATTTCACCGCTCATGCAAGATTTTCTGTGCAGGACGAACCCTCTATGCCCGAGGGCATGCAGCGCATAGCCTACGACTCAGACACAAACCGGTACACGTTCCGTGACACCGACGGGTCTGTCTACGAGGGCGGCGAGTACGGCGGCAACCTAAGATTGGTGTCGCGCCCCTCATCAAAGCACGGTGAACTATGCCCATGAAATTTGCACCTTTATTTTTTGTCTGACGATCGCCCCTAGACAACGAGCCCATCCGTCTCTTCCCCACTTCCCCCATCTCGTCAGTCAAACCGGGCGCAAAGTCTCCTGTCTCGCCGACGTCGTTCAGTGAGATGCTGCCCGCACATATGATCGCCGCCGCTCCACCCATTACGCCGCCCAACAAGAGTCCCCTCTCGTCGAAGGCACCCTCGTTACCCGCGAACCAGACAAATCCAGACTCTGGTACTCGTCGTTCGTTGTGGGGTGTTGTTCGTAGGGCAACAGCGCCTACGAAGATGCGGGACGTTGTCGAGGCTGTCACTCGCCGCCCGTCCGCTCTTCGTAAAGAGAGCGAGATCGACCACCGGTATGCGCGACTATCGACTTCCGGAGAGTTCGAACGTCCGTACGTCGGCCACAGTCGCCAGAACAACGCTTCGACAGACTTGCGCCCGCGGAAGAGTGGGAAGAGCGGGCACGCGAAGCAAACTACTGTGTAATATTTGCACAGCATGATATAGTGTATGTTCTTTTTATGGCATCTTCTCTGTAGTGTAACATCAGTGCTGTATGTATACCAACATGTACTTTCCTCGGGCCGAGTAATTGTCAGTATTCGCTGCTCAGTCGGGCTGAAACCCGAAAATGTTTTTTTCCGCCACCTTCCGTCGCAGTCCGCCAAGCTGTCGTCGCTGTGGTCTGCGAGCTCGTCCGTAGCCGTCGCTGCCAGC
Source organism: Pleurotus ostreatoroseus (assembly GCA_005298045.1). Classification (NCBI taxonomy): domain Eukaryota; kingdom Fungi; phylum Basidiomycota; class Agaricomycetes; order Agaricales; family Pleurotaceae; genus Pleurotus; species Pleurotus ostreatoroseus. Next base: position 103,203 of record SWBT01000086.1, read on the forward strand.
ATTCCTGCGACCGCAAGCGTTGTGTTTTATTGTGGTCCACGTCTGCAGCCCGCAGGTGTCTTGGCAACTGCGGTTAGCGAGTGTTTAGGCTGATTAGTACTTCGAGGGATATAATTGCGTTCAGTGGCGGTTAATATAGACTTGTTATTGATTGCTTACCGGAATACAATCGATTGTTACACGTGCCTGCCCTAAAGTTGATCGGATAAGGAAGTGGTCCTCGTCGGTCAAGCACAGCTCATCGCCCTTTGCCCAAGCCCCTCATCGTCCGTCTCGTTCTCAACGGTGAGTAACGCAGCGTGCTCGCTGTCTTGGCCGTTCCGCAGTCATTGAACTGACTTCGTCTCCCTGTGCTCTGCGTGCTGCGCATATCGCACCGCCTCTCTGCAATCGCTCTTAAATCGCCGCGTCATTCGACAGCACATTCCAACACCACCCATCTTCTACGTCTACGTTAACAACTAGTATAAATCACAATGGAGGACGAGGTTGCTGCTCTCGTATGTAGTCTCTCGGTGCTCGTCGAAATGCGCTTGTCTCATCGCGTCTTAGGTTATCGACAATGGCTCTGGAATGTGCAAGGCTGGATGTAAGCATCCCCTCTTCTTGTTTTACGCGATGTTTGTTGATCTCGACCCCTACAGTTGCTGGTATGCTATAACACTCTACATTGCATGTAAGTATTCACTGTCCATCTCAGGTGACGATGCTCCTCGCGCTGTTTTCCCGTAAGTGCTCGTATTACGCGTCCCTCAGCCCAAACCTTAATACACGCCCAACAGATCCATCGTCGGTCGCCCTCGCCACCAGGGTGTAATGGTTGGAATGGGTCAGAAGGACTCATATGTTGGGTAGGGATCGATCATCTGCACTCTGCGCAACTTATCACTGACACGTAATTCGCTTAGTGATGAGGCCCAGTCGAAGCGTGGTATCCTTACACTCAAGTACCCCATCGAGCACGGTATCGTCACCAACTGGGACGACATGGAGAAGATCTGGCACCACACCTTCTACAACGAGCTCCGTGTCGCGCCTGAAGAGCACCCCGTCTTGCTCACGGAGGCTCCCTTGAACCCCAAGGCTAACCGTGAAAAGATGACCCAGATCATGTTCGAGACGTTCAACGCGCCAGCGTTCTACGTTGCGATTCAGGCTGTGCTCTCGCTGTACGCGTCCGGTCGTACGACGGGTATCGTGCTCGACTCTGGTGACGGTGTCTCGCACACTGTCCCCATCTACGAGGGTTTCGCGCTGCCGCACGCCATCCTCCGTCTCGATCTCGCCGGTCGTGACATCACAGACTTGCTCGTCAAGAACCTGATGGAGCGTGGGTACCCCTTCAACACCACGGCCGAGCGCGAAATCGTCCGTGACATCAAGGAGAAGTTGTGCTACGTCGCGCTCGACTTCGAGCAGGAGCTCCAGACCGCCGCGCACTCGTCCGCCATCGAGAAGTCCTACGAGCTGCCCGACGGTCAGGTCATCACCATCGGCAACGAGCGGTATGTCTGACGTTGTGATGATGCAATTGATGGACGCGCCCTGATGCGTCTTTTCTTAGGTTCCGTGCTCCTGAGGCGCTCTTCCAGCCCGCCTTCCTCGGACTTGAAGCCGCCGGTGTCCACGAGACGACGTGAGCGTTTGCCGCGATGTTGCCTTGTAAACATATCTAACTTGTATGTTCTACCAGCTATAACTCCATCTACAAGTGTGATCTCGATATCCGTCGTGATCTCTACGGCAACATCGTCCTCTCTGGTGGTACCACCATGTTCCCTGGTATTGCTGACCGTATGCAGAAGGAGCTCACCGCCCTTGCGCCCTCAAGCATGAAGGTCCGTGTGCTATATCAGACCGTCATCGATAGATTACTAACAGTTGTCTGCTATCCAGGTCAAGATCGTCGCTCCTCCCGAGAGGAAGTACTCCGTCTGGATTGGTGGTTCTATTCTCGCGTCGCTCTCCACGTTCCAGAACCTCTGGTGCTCCAAGCAGGAGTACGATGAGTCTGGTCCCGGCATCGTTCACCGCAGTACGTGTCTTGCGTCCCTCGCTGTGTCCTCTCTACTCACTGGCTATCTGCAGAGTGCTTCTAAGCGGAGGAAAAGAGAAAGCAGCAATAATCTCGTTATCGATGTAGTAGACACCACCTTACGTTACGCTACGACCTCGGTCGCTTTTCTTCTACTGTCAGTGCATGGCCTGGTGATATCACACGTATTCGCTTTTTGTTTCTCTCCCGCGGTGGCTTGGGTGATGTGCAGATGAAAACGGGACGTTACTTAGGTCAATAAAGAACCGGAACTTGTAAATCACCCCATATAGTATCTTTGCGCTCTTAGAGCCCGTCGACGTGTAGTGGGAGGTCGTTGTGCGATAGCAGTGTATGCAGATTACGCAGTAAATAACGCTGTGGGAATATATCGTCGAGTCCTATGGGTTCGACCCTTAAGCTACGTACTGTACACCGCCCGCCGTCAGAGCGGTTGGCGGGAGCCCAAACTCGCGCTGGAGCTGCGCGACCTCGACCTCTGAGAGGTCGAACCGTGCCGTCACCTTATTAGTGGCAGCGACGGCGTACTTACGATTGAATTCGGTGAGTGGTGCGTCTGGATGTCGAGCTGACCACTGCTCATAGGCTTGCTTGCGCACGTCCGTGTGCAAGGAAATCTTCAGCAGCGCAATAGTGTTGCGCTCGCCCCGCCCCACATCGTCAAGTGCTTGCTCAACGAGATCGAGCCAGGGGAAGGTGCCGACTGCTGGATTGAGCTGCAAGAATTCGGACACGGCCTCCATCTTCGGAGGAGTGTCGCGCCATTCCTGCAGGAGGTGAACCACTGGATCCATGCCCGGCGGGGTGGGTGCGCGAAAGTCGAGGGGGTCGTTCCGCCTATCCCCTCGCCGCCTGCGCTCGATTTCTTCGTCGGGAGGCTTATGTTTCTTGATCCACAGATCACAGTCAAACCATATATGGTCCCGTGTCTCAACATCGGCCTTCCCGCACCAGCAACGACGGTTGCCTTCGAAGCCGAAGCGTTCGCGGAACCGGCCGTGCGGGAAATGCCCACTGACGAAGCGTACAATACGCGCAAAGTGTGTATTGTTACGACCTGCCGTTTTTAAAAACCAGTTGGTTGACGTGTGTCTGCACTTAGCAAATTCCTCGCTGGTAATCATGCTATTGTGGCCGCGGTACCCCTGCCGCCGCATGTCCTCCTGCCAAGCGGGGGACACGGCCACACGCGCGATCGTCGTCGCAAAGCGCACTCGCCGACGGTCTGAGCACGACCTGCCTTTCTGCGCGTGCATGGAGGACTTGTACACGAAGTCAAAGTGGGTTTGTTGCGAGTTATACTCGAAAGCGAATGAGAATATTGTGGTCAGAGTCACCTTGATGCTCGTAATACACGGTGATGAAAGACTCTTATGCTGTACGTTACTTCTAAGCTAATCGTATGTTCGTGCCGCGTGACAGCTTCAACTAGGCCACGGCCACCTGCGAAACCATGATCTTAAACTCCTGCTCCGTGTGCTCCTCGCAGTTGCGGAACTGCTCGCTCAGGTTAGTGTCCCCCTTGCGGAAGCGCTGCACCGTCAGCTTCCCACCGGCCAACCGCTTCGCCTCGTACAGGTCCTCCATGTCGACCAGCTCGGGCACCACCGTGGTGCGGAACTCGTACGGCACGCCGCTCTCCTTGATCAGCCCGATGCTCTTCTCTAGCACCCGCGGACTGACCTTCTTGCCCGCCACCTTGGCGTAGTTCTCCAGCGCGCACTTGATGTCCATGGCCACAAAGTCGACCAGCCGCTCGCCAAAGACGCGGCGCAGGACCGCGGGAGACGTGCCGTTGGAGTCGAGCTTGATGTGCACGCCCGCTTGTCGAAGGAGTCGCATGAAGGGCACTAGACCTTTGTGGATGGTGGGCTCGCCGCCCGAGATGACGAGAGACTTGTGCGAGGTCGAGGTGATGTGGCGGAAGACGTCGAGGATCGTGTACCCGTCGCACTCGCCGTTCACCAGCGGGCCGTTGTGGCACCACGGACACGCCAGGTTGCACTTGGACGTGAACATGATGCTCGCCTGCGGGTTGCCCGGCCAGTCGCTGAGCGTCAGCTTGGTGTAGCCGGCCACGGGCAGCTGGTCGACAAGCTCGCCCACCCGCTTCTCCAGCTCCTTCTGCTTGGCCTCGCCGCCCTCGATGGCCTCGACCGGATAGCGGTACGTCTTGCGCTGCCCAAACTCGACCGTCTTGCCCTTGTTCCAGTCGCGCACCGGCCGGAAGTAGCCGACGATGCGCGAGTAGACCAGACACTCGGAGTGGCACGTCGGACACTGGAAGTGCTCGCCCACCACGTAGCCGTGCGTCTTGCAGATGCTGAACGTCGGCGTCAGGGTGATGTACGGCACGCGGTATTGCGCCGTCAGCAGCTTCACCAGGTCCCGCGCCAGCTTCCACCCGGACAGCCTCTCCCCCAAGAAGGCGTGGAAAACGGTGCCGCCCGTGTAGGCGCACTGGAGCTCCTCCTGGTGGCTCAGCGCCTCGAAGAGGTCCTCGGTCGTGTCGACGGGGAGCATGGTCGAGTTTGTGTAGTACGTCGGGATCGACGCCGCCCATTCCGGGAACATCTCCTTGTCCCTCCGGGCCAGCTTGTAGCACGTGCTCTCGGCCGGGCTGGCCTCGAGGTTGTACAGGTTGCCCGTTTCGTTCTGGAACTCTTGCAGCCGCTCCTTGATGAACTCGAGCGTGTCGAGGGCAAAGTCCTTGTGCTCGATGATGCCTTCTCCGAAGAGGGCCACCAGTGCCTCGTTCATACCGTTAACGCCGATGGTGCTGAAGTGGTTCGTCCAGTGCGAGCCGGTCCGGTGCTTGGCCGCCTGGAGGTAGTGCGCCGCGTACGGGTACAGGGCCATGTTGTCGTCGATCATCTTGCGCTTGATCTCGAGCGAGTCCTTGGCTACCCGCAGCGACTCGGAGAGCTCGGCCAGGAACGTCTCCGTGGACCCGTTGGATCGGTAGGCGAGGTTGGGCAGGTTCAGCGTGACGACTCCGATGGAGCCCGTCAGAGGACTCGCGCCATACTGGCCCCCCACTCGACAGTGCAGCTTGCTCAGGTCGAGACGCAGCCGGCAGCACATGGAGCGGAAGTCGTCCGGGTCCAAGTCGCTGTTGATGAAGTTGGCAAAGTAGGGGACGCCGTACTTGGCCGTCATGTCCCAGATGGGCTCCCAGCGCGGCGAATCCCAGTCGAAGCCCTCGTAGAGGTTGTACGTGGGGATGGGGAACGAGAAGATGTTGCCGTTGCCGTCGCCCTGGATCATGACCTCGGCGAACGCCTTGTTGAACATGTCCATCTCCTCCTGGAAGTCGCCGTACGTCCACTCCGGATGCGGCTCGCCGCCGATAATGACGGGCTGGCCCGCGAGGCTCTTAGGGCAGATGAGGTCCAGCGAGACGTTTGTAAATGGCGACTGGAAGCCGCTGCGCGTCGGTACGTTGAGCGAGTAGACGAAGCTCTGGACGTACTTAAAGACGTCGAAGTACGACAGCTTGTCCGCGCGGATAAAGGGCGCCAGGTAGGTGTCAACGTTGGACAGGGCCTGGGCGCCCGCCAGCTCCCCCTGGAGGGTGAAGAGGAAGTTGACCGCCTGGTTGAGGGCCGTGTTGAGGTGCTTGGGCGGGCGACACTGGATCTTGTTCTCGACGCCGCCAAAGCCCTGGAGGAGGATGTCCTCGACGCTCCATCCGGAGCAGTACGCGCTCAGGAAGCCGCAGTCGTGGATGTGGAACCGGTTCTCGTCGTTGAACTGCTTGATCTCGGGCGTGTAGATCTTCTCGAGCCAGTACTGGGCTACGACGTTCTGCGAGAGGTACTGCATCAGGCCCTGGTGGGAGTATGTCGAGTTGGCGTTCTCAGCCCCTCGCCACGTCGCCTGCGTGAGGTATTCGTCGACGAGGCGAACATTGGGACTTGGTACTACGGTGGACATAGTGTTGCTCAGAGAACTAGAGGGAGTACAAATCGGAGTACTATCACTGGCTGAGAGTTCAAAAATCTGGACAATCCAACGTTTCATTAGGTCCCCTCGTAGAAATGGTATATAACAACTTACGAGATGTATTTGTGGCCCTCCTGGAGCTCTAATAAAATAATCCTGGGCAATTCCTGTGAGTGGAAGAAGAGTAGGAGGGATCCCGATGAGGCGTGACGGATAGTATTAGTATAGTACCAGGATTCAAAAAAATGTCACAGAATGTCACGCCGCGCGATGAATGCTTGTGCTCACTCACACTCTTCACGCTATTCACACTTTGAGGAGTGTGAGCGAGGACAAAGTGTGAAGAGAGTGAGCGAGCACAGGGTGTGAAGAGAGTGAGCGAGGACAAAGTGTGAATAGCGCGAGCGATCACAGGGTGTGAAGAGTGTGAGCGAGGACAAAGTGTGAAGAGTATGAGCGAGGACACACTTTGTCCTCGCTCACAATTAATCTCGTTATCGATGTAGTAGACACCACCTTACGTTACGCTACGACCTCGGCTGACCTCGGTCGCTTTTCTTCTACTGTCAGTGCATGGCCTGGTGATATCACACGTATTCACTTTTTGTTTCTCTCCCGCGGTGGCTTGGGTGATGTGCAGATGAAAACGGGACGTTACTTAGGTCAATAAAGAACCGGAACTTGTAAATCACCCCATATAGTATCTTTACGCTCTTATAGTCCCTCGGCGTGCAGTATGGGAGGTCGTCGTTCGATAGCAGTGTATGCAGATTACGCAGTAAATAACGTTGTGGGAATATATCGTCGAGTCCTATGGGTTCGACCCTTAAGCTACGTACTGTACACCGGCGGACACACCGCCACCTCTCCTGCTTCTACTACCGCTGGCACTACTGCACGTTCCACGGACCTGCGTCGCTGAGCGAGCATCCGCCGGCACAGTCACACCTGCCACCAAACTCTTTTGGCAGGTTCTCTGCCGGGATCTGCGCGAGGAGCTTGTCCTTGTACGAGCCGCCGAGGATGTCGATCTTGGCGACGGTCACCTCGTCGAGCCAGGGCTTGATGACCTGCCAGACGGCGGTGAAGGCCCACGGGGCGTTGATGATGTAGAACTTGCCCATCGTCTCGGGATAGCGGTCCTGGCCGATGGAGGTCGCGGCCATGAGGTAGTCCTTGACGCGGTAGAAGTTGGAGAGGGACACGCCGGCGAGGTCGAGGACCGTGCAGGACGTCTCGACGGGGTGCCCGACGGCCTTCGAGCACGCTGGCAGGCGCTCGTTGAGGAACTTCTCGTACTCCCAGACGAGGCGTTGCAGCTGGCGTTCCTGCGTCGTGATTGCGTACAGCGCCTTGAAGTCGAGCTTGCCGAGCCGTTCGATGTATATTGGCCGGCCCTCCTGTGTGGGGGACGCGAGGTGGCGGTCAGTCACGGCCACGGGGCGTGCGCGCAGGGTAAGCGGTGCGGGCGAGGCGCACCTTGTCCATCTTGTGGTAGAATTGCGGGTAGTACTTGTCTACCTCTGCCTTTTCCTTGAAGTCAAAGTTCCTAGCAGCCAGGTCAGCGACGGGGGACACGAGGGCAGTGTGCGGCGCGATGTGCTCACTGTATGAGGTTGTCGACGCCGAATTCTTTTCGCCACTGTTCAGCAGCCTTGAGCATCTCCTTCGACTTCGCAAGGTCGAACTTGCGCGCACGCAGGAACCTGCACGCCAGACGGGGTGTCAGCAGGCGGTCGCACACGGGCACAGCGGGGCTCCCGCGATCGCAAGACGGGCGCACCTGAGGAGCATGGCGTCGTCCATGCGCTCGGGGACGAACCAGCCCTCGTCCTGGATCTGCTTGCGGAAGGTGTCGAGGGCAGCCTGCTGGCCCTGGGTGAGGTTACCGAGACGGCCTGGGGGTGGCCTGTAATTGGGGTCGGTGACGCCTGCGGGCATGGGGCTCGCGCTGGCGGGCTGTTGGGGCTGCGCTGACATGCTGGGCGACGTGCAGGACGGTGAGAGCGGTGAAGGAGCGACGGTGGGAGGTGGGCTGGGCTGAGGAGGATGCGGTCAAGAGTAAGAGTGTGCTTTAGAGCCAGAGGCGGCCAGACGATCGCCAATCGATAGGCACCAAGTCGCAAAGGCGGTGTCTGCACGACAATAATACAGACTATTAAACACACAAATCCTCCTCGGAAATCGCTCTCGCTCAGAAATAGCTCGGAAAAAATCCTCCATTTCTACGTCGTGCGAGTGTGACGGGTTTTCGTTTTATGCTACACAAAATCTACATCGGATAACAGACAAAGCCCAGAACTGCAAGTTGAGTCGCAGTCCGGAGGGTGGGCCATGCCGAGCTTATTCTACGACTAGCGGTACAGGACTGTACTGCGAGCAACCTCTTCGTAACAGGTCATTACAGGCGTAAGGTATGGACGCACGACGCCGCAGGCAGTACGTGGTATGTGCAAAGTGATGGACTGAAGTTGGTTCGTGGGGGTGCAGGTTGAAGTGCAAGGTGCAAATGCCAGACATCGATGAGAGGTGATACAGAGTAACAGGGCTGATTAGAGAGAAAGAAGAACGAAAATACCCTATGCGATCCAGTGATTCCAGGCGAGAAAGCGGTTTACACGATGTCCCAGAGTTCTTCGAGAGCACAACAGAACTGCAGAAAACGGGTTAAAGCGTCATTCACGTACATGGCTGTGTGCACGCACCTTGCCACAGGCGACAGAGGCACTGAGTGGGTAGTCGCTGATACTGATCTTGTGGTCGACAACGCCATCTGCGAAATCGTCCCTTCCTCGGGCCATTGCACCAACAAAGACGGCAATCGAATGTGTTTCTGGTAGCGTTGGCAGGTACTTTGACAGACGGATTGTGGGCGCATCTCCGGATAGGGCTAGGTACATGGTAAGTCAGAAATGGATCTACACCGCTTAGGCGACCGGAACTCACTGAGTTTTATAGTGTTAGGGGGAAGATGATCGGTGATGGGATTCTGCATGTCGATCCTGTCAGCCCAGCGCACATCATTGAGTGTCACGAATACGCACTTTAATGACTTTCAGGAGCTTCTCGGGACCGTTGACCCCTCGGATAGACAGCTTGTGCAGAAGTTGCACTATAGGCCTCATATAAGCTAAAATTAAGGAGAAGAGGCACAAGACATACCCATCAGGCCACTGAATCGCTTGAATGTTCTTGGAATTCTGACATGCGGGTTGACTTCAATGAGGACCCCTTTTGCTGTGTGGATATAGACCTGAAGTAGCCCGGCCTTGTTCAAAGGGGAGTCCAGCAATGTCAAAAGGCACTATTTTCGCAAAGAAAAGCTTCAATAAAGCGCATATACTATCCTAAAAAGCCAACCGCACCTGATGGGTAATGTCTGGTCTCGCATCCGCAATGTCTCTCCCAGTCTTCGCTAAGATGCCCTGGTGGTCGTCGCAGTTCAATAGAGCGTACTTGACGTCTCCGCCGTTTTTGCCTCGTCCAGCCGTGCTAACGCGATACGCCTCCAAGCACGCCTGCTCGAGAATAACAAAGAGTCGCCGCTGTCCGTTCGCAACACCACTCTTGGGCACGTGCGCTTGCACAGGGAGCATGTGTGGGTTTGCTGGGGCGGGCATGGGGTTGCCCGACGAGGCGGCCATCGCCATTTTTCTTGTCTTGGAGTTCGGGAGAGGGCGTGTAGGGCGGTCTGTAGGGGCGACCTTGGCTTGTGGTGCGACAGGGGACGGCGGAGAGGAAGAGTCCTCAGAGGAACTTGCATCCGACAAGTTTTCGTCTATTTGCATGTGCGCCTCAGGCTCGGGCTCAGGCTCGGCCTCGTCGCGCGTGGCAGCGGGCTCGTCGTCGTACGCCGCGTCGAGGGCGCGTCGCCGCTGGTGCGCACGCTCGTGGGCGGGGGTCGATTTTGGGCGGGGCGGGGCGTCGGAGACGAGGGCGCGGGCCTTGCCTGGGGCGACGGCGATGGGGCTGAGGATGTTGCCCGAGTGCGACTGCCGCCGGCGGCGGGCGGGAAGCGCGACGTGGAGATCGCTGCCAGACATGGCGAGGAGAGAGCGGAGGAGGGGAATGGGGACGGATGGGGACGGTCTGCGAGTATAAATTAGAGGAAGATGGAGGGAAGAAAGAAAGATGAGGCGAGCGACTAAAGCTCGCGATTAATATTCGATTAATTCTTGGGCTAATCAACAGGGCGCGGATGTTCGGGCTCGCGCACAAATTCTCATTACAAGAACACTCGAATACATTGCTCGATAGCCCATCGCAGACACCGTGGCACCCGACATACACCGTGGAAGTAGCCTGAGATAGTCCTTATTCCATGTCCCTCTCCGTACATATACCCAATCTGTCGGGCCGACACAACCAAGCCTTTGCCCACGGGCCGATATGTCTTCACACGCAGTACCTGCAAAACACACACAAATGTCGACAGGCTATCAGTGCCCCATGTAAAACGTTGCGCAGTTCTCGTTTTCGTACCTTCTCTCGCCAAAGTCACCCAATCCCGGAATGATGTACGCCTTTTCATTAAGGCCTTTGTCGATCCAGCCTGTTATCTACATAAAGCGGGGTCAGAATGCGGGAAACGTGCACCACAGCCAGCACACTTACTACACGGAGCTGGGGGTACTTCGTGCAGAAGTTCTTCAGGCCCTCAGGTGATGAGATCTGTGCCGGCACAAGTCAGCTGGCTGGTCTATCGTCTGTTTGGCGAGGCGGAAGACGTACGAGGTTTATGAAAATGATGCGCTCTTCAGGAACGCCGTGTTCCTGCAATACCTCGACTGCCTTCATGGCTGAGCCCCCCGTGGCTACCCCAGATATTCAGATTTCGGCATCCGGTGTCCAAAGTATGGGTACTCACCGAGCATGGGGTCGAGGAGCAGCACATAACGCTGCGCAATATCTGGGGGCAGCTGAAGAATCCCAAACGGTAAATCAAGTGTGATGCAGCGCAGGGCAAGGTTCTACCTTTGCGTAGAACAATTTTGCTTGTGCGGTTTCCTCGTCCTGAAGCAAACATGTCAAGACATGATAAGGACAGAGTAAATCTGTCGCACGCACCCGCTGGATGAGAATCTTGCCAATGCGTACACTACGGCAAACTTCTCGGAGACCGGCCTCCATCGCCTGGGAGCAGCAGGTCACCGTGTGTTCTCAGTACCAGGGCAGGGGCTCCGCTCACCTCTCCAGCCCGCAAGATGGACACGCCGCATATTTTGCCTTCAAAGCCGACACCCTCGTAGATTGCTCCCTGCGTAGTGGAGGCCCAGTTCGAGCATGGTCTCTGCAGCGTGGAGGCGGGAAAGGCTCACTGTGGGTGTCTCGACCGTCTTTGGGATGACGGGGAGGTGGTTCAGCCCTTCCTCGACGAGGAGACGGATGATGCGATCTGAGTAGAAGAGAAAGTCGCCTCTGCTTGTGTTTTTGTCTCGGATGATGGTATACAGAGCCTCGAGCTGTGCGGTCTGCTGAAGCGTGAAGACCGAGGGTGGAAGCGATGCCGGCGTGGTCTGCGAGGACGGCGCGTTTTCGACGACCATGGTGGGAACGTGCCCTGGGGTGGTCTGAGATAGGGATAAGGATAGGCTGGTGGTGGTTAGTGGCAGAGATGGGCGCGAGGGCGAGGGGAGGATGGCGAGGAGCGAGAGGAGGCTGAGGCGGGGCGAGGATTTATACCGCCAAGTCTTTCTACCGCGGCCTCGGACTCGAACTAGACCAACGAGCAGTTTATCACCAGCACATGCAGCCGACTCCTATGTACTAGCACAACATGTATCTACCCGACATGATTATCGTCGAGCTCAAGCCTGCTCGCGGCCGCTTGCCTATCCACGCACTCGTGTGACCGCCTATTATCGCACAGACCAGTCATTTCAACTCATTTACCGCGATAAACTATCATAAACACCCCTGAGCGCATCGCACGCCCTCTTATCCTCACCGCGACCATGTCCGAGCCTACCGCGACCAAGCCAGCCTTCTACATCCACGGCCACCACCAATCCGTCCTCCGCTCGCACACATGGCGCACCGCAGACAACTCCGCCGCCTACCTCCTCCCCTTCCTCAAGCCTGACATGCGCATCCTCGACGTCGGCTGCGGCCCCGGCACCATCACCGTCGACCTCGCCACGCGCGTCCCCCACGGGCACATCACGGGCATCGACGCCGCCGCATCCGTCCTCGACACCGCGCGCGCGCACGCCCAAGAGAATGACACACACAACATCGAGTTCATCGCCGGCGACGCGTACGCGCTGCCCTTCCCCGATGAGACGTTCGACGTCGTGCACGCGCACCAGGTGCTGCAGCACGTCGCGGACCCCGTCGGCCTCCTCCGCGAGATGCGCCGCGTCACGAAGGCGGGCGGCATCGTCGCCGCGCGCGACGCCGACTACGCGGGCATGACCTGGTTCCCTGAGAGCGCGGGCATGACGGAGTGGTTGGACCTGTATGAGAAGATCGCGCGGATCAGTGGTGGGGAGCCCGATGCAGGGCGGCGCATCCATATGTGGGCGAGAAAGGCGGACTTCGAGGCAGCCCAGACCACCTGCTCCGCGGGGACATGGTGTTACTACACCCCCGAAGAACGCCAGTGGTGGGGAGGGCTGTGGGCAGACAGGGTGCTCCAGTCCACCTTCGCGAAGACAGCAAAGGAGCACGGATTGGCGACGGAAGAGGACTTGCAGCGGATTTCACAGGCATGGCGAGAGTGGGCAAAAAGCGAGGATGCCTGGTTCTCCGTCTTGCACGGGGAAGTGCTAGCTCGTGTCTAATAAGATTCTGGGAGTTATAAGAATGGTCACTGAACTAGTAGGTATCTCACCTACATATGACAGCTCATATCCCACGGCCGTGTCTGACATTGATCGTCGAAGCTGTAGAAATGGGGGATGTCAGAAGATGACGCATACCACGCTATGTGAATATGACGAATGTATTCAAGACGATGAAAGGTGTGAGATCGAATGTATAAAAGCATCTCTGTATTTTGGTATAAGATATGACCTAGAGCGACGAGAATTACATGGCTTCCCTTCTCCGTGGCGTCGCACGAAGTATATCGTCCACCCTGGGGACAAGACAATCAATAACTGGCGAAAAAGAACAAGATAGAGACATACCGAAGAATCATCTCTGCAGCCTCGCTGGCGCTAAGCACAACCTGCCGCTTCAGCTTGTAACTCTCCGTCACACCCAGCTTCTTCATCGAGCCGATCGAGCCCTCGTTCATATCTACCAAACATCATCAGCCGCCGCCCTCAAACATTAGCAACAAGCAAACCCACCCAACCCAGCGTCCGCCTTGCCCTCATAATGCGCCGCCCTGAGCTTCGTGACAAGGTCCGACGAGTCGTACCCCGCGTTGTCCGCCAGGATCGTCGGGATCTGCCTGAGCGCACGCGCAAACGCCTCCGCCGCGATCGCCTTCTTGCCCTGTATCCGCCGTGCCTCCTCCTCGACCGCGCAGCTCATGAGCATCTCGGAGCACCCGCCGCCAAGCACGACGCGCGTCTCCTTGACGGTCTGCGAGAGCACCGAGAGCGCGTCGTGCAGCGAGCGCTCGGCCTCGTCGACCATCTGGTTGGTTGAGCCGCGGAGGACGACTGTGCAGGCCTCGCCGGCTGCGACGCCGGAGAATTTGATAAGCTGGAGAGAGATGCAGTTAGACAGAGGTATGTGCCAAGAATGAGGTCGAGATGTGTACCTTGTCCTCGCCGATCATGATCTCCTCAATCAGCTCGCAGTGACCGAGCTTGACGAGGTCTGGGCGGTCGAACGTGCTGGCGATTTCACCGCCTGTTACGAGCGAGAGGCGCTCGACGCCCTCGAAGTCGGCGTGTTCGATGACCATGATACCCTTCTCGGAGAGCAGAGACTCAGGGTAGTTGTAGATGAGCTGACGGTTAACGAAGACGTTGATGCCGTGTGCGGCGATAGCCTCCACTTTGGCTTTCATTTTTTCCTGGCACGGAACTATTAGGACCCAACTGGTTTAGTAATGCAGTATACATACCCTCTCGGCACGCTCAAGCTCAGCAAGCTTGCCTGTGCTGTCTACCTTTAAACGTGCGCCAAAGATCTTGATCTTGTCCGTGTCCATCGCTTCAAACGCGTGTCAGCAGACACTTAGTCGCGATGGCAGGGACTCTTACAGGTGTTTGCAATCAGAATTTTCGCGTTCTCTAGCCGCTTGGGGGAGTTGACGCCAATGGACTTGTCGAGGATGAAGCCTGGAAGGAAATGAAATGAACATTCTTGGATACAAGTGCAAAAGCACGAACCTTCGTCCAGATACGAGTCAGTCAACTTGCCGCCAACCTTCTTGATGATCTGGATATGGTCGAGGTCTGTAGAGCCCTTCAAGCGCAGTACAGCATCTACGGCCAGATTTGCAAAGTAGTCCTTGTCTTGAGAGAGGACCTTGGACGAAAGAGTGGTCCGTGCAATGTTGAACAAATCTTGTCTAAATTGTGCGGGATCCTTTCTGTAATTCAATGTGCAATACTGAGTTGGAGACTAGCCACTCGAGAGAATGTTGGACGTACGAGTTGTCTGTGGCAGCCTTCTCCAACGCCTTCAGCGCAGCAGCGCTCGCTATCCGGAACCCCTCAACGATAGTCTGAGGATGGATCTTTTGTGCGACCAGCTTCTCCGCCTCCCGCAAAAGCTCGGACGCGAGCACGCATACACTCGTGGTGCCGTCGCCGACTTCGTCATCCTGCACCTTGGAAATGTTCACGAGGATCTTGGCAGCCGCGTTGTCGAGCTGTATTGATTTCAAAATCGTAGCGCCGTCGTTCGTGACGCTAATGTCGCCGGTCGACTGAGACTGCAGAATCTTGTTCATGCCCTTGGGACCAAGGGTGGATTTGACGAGATCGCCGAGTGCCAGTGCGCCGACGAACGACGAAAGGCGTGCATTCTCGGCCTTTTCCTCTGTTGCCTGCAACGCACACGCTGTTAGTACGCGTAAATATGCTCGAAATTGCGGTCTTTTACCTCTGCGCCAAAGATGTTCATGGACATGGTGCGTGACTGGGTTGGAAGAGCTGCGAGTGCTCGTAATTGCAATCTTGACCAGACCGTCTGATATGGCAGGCCGTTCCCACGCTGTGCATTGATAGACCTCGAATGACGGTGCTCACCATCTTACACGTCGACCAACTCATCTTTCCCGCTGGCAACGGCCCCGAACGCTGTATTTTCCCTTATTCTTTTCGTTCCTTAATTCTGAACAAATATTGTGTTCTAATATTTAATCCATCCTGGTCATGTCGGCCAGCGTACGCGTGCGGCGGACCGCATCTCCACCCCCTGGCCTCGCACAGCCAGTACACACACAAAGATTTCCCCACCCTCGCCATGGCCAGTTGGACGGAGACGAGAAGCGAGCAGCAGCGTCGAGAGGCTACGGACCAGGCCGCAAAACACACGCCTTTGGAGGCCTTCACCTGGAGTCCGCAGAGTGGAAGCTGCTCATCCTCCTGATCGTCATCGCATTCGGCGTGCGACTCTTCCGCCTTTCGAAACCCAACAGTGTTGTGTACGTCTCTTCTTTCTCCCTGTCCGCTGCGCTCGGTCTGACAATAATATGGATCATCCTTGACCGTCACCGCATATACTGCGCTTTCCTGACGCTTTGCGGCTGACAGGTTCGATGAAGTGCACTTTGGCAAGTTTGCATCGAGATACATCAAGTCGCAGTACTTTGTCGACGTGCACCCCCCTCTCGCAAAGCTGCTGATTACTCTCGCCGGCTGGATATCTGGGTACGACGGCAACTTCGACTTCAAGGACATTGCAAAGTGCGTTTACTGCAGTACGGTCATGCTAGTTATAGCTTACGAGTTTATGCCCATCCTAGGGTCTACGAAAATGTCCCTTATGTCGCTATGCGTATGCTGCCCGCCATGCTGGGCGTGCTCACAGTACCCATTGCGTACCTTACTCTTCGTGCACTGGATTGCCGCGCCACTACAGCATTGTTGGCCTCCCTCTTCATCACCTTCGAGAACGGCATGATCACTCAGTCACGTCATATCCTCTTGGACTCGCCCCTGATTTTCTTCACTGCTTTGACCATACTCCTGTGGACTGGATTCTGCAACGAGGACAAGCACGAACCATTCACCGAAAGCTGGTGGCTTTGGCTCGCCTTGACCGGACTTTCCCTGGGTGCAGTGGTCAGCTGCAAATGGGTCGGTTTATTTACGATCGCAACTGTCGGCTGCGGGACTCTCATGCAGCTCTGGACGCTTCTCGGCGATCTTCGTGTTTCCCCGCGGCTCTGGATGCGGCATTTCATGGCGAGGGCGCTGTGTCTTATCGTCATCCCGATTTCTTTCTACATGTTCATGTTCTGGATCCACTTTGCCATCCTCTCAAACTCCGGAGAAGGCGACGGCTTCATGAGTCCTGAGTTCCAGCACACTCTGCGCGGCCGTTGGATGGCCAATACCGATGCAGGTGCGTACTTTCCCCTGGATTAGACCCAACTCATTTAATAAACATCGCTTAGACGTTGCTCTTGGATCTACGGTGACCCTCCGTCATGTGAACACTCAGGGTGGTTACCTTCACTCTCATCCACACAATTACCCTGGCGGCAGTCAACGTAAGTGCCGTCTTGGTTCATCTCTTTCGTAACTTTCTCACTGAAATCTATATAGAACAACAGGTCACTCTGTACCCGCACCGCGATTCTAACAATGACTGGCGCATTGTCAATGCCACAGACGTCGGCGATCCGTATGTCGACTGGGCTCAACTGCCTATTACCTACGTCACATCCGGGATGAAGGTCAAGATCAGGCACACCTCTACCGACAAATCGCTTCACTCGCACGATTATCGTCCTCCTGTGTCCGACGTAGATTTCCAGAACGAGGTCTCCACGTACGGAATGGCTGGATTTGTGGGCGACGCCAACGATGATTGGATTGTCGAGATTCACAAAGGCGACAGGAAGGACCGCGAGGCAGGAAAGCGTCTTCGTACCTTGAGGACGCAGTTTAGGTTGCGGCATGCACTCACCGGCTGTTACTTGTTCTCGCACAAGATTAAGCTCCCTGATTGGGCGTACGAACAACAAGAAGTGACGTGTAACAAGCAAGCCGTCATGGACAACTCCCTCTGGTATATTGAGACTTCTACTCACCCCAACTGTATGTGCGTCCTCAAGAAGTCTCGAGTATTTTTCTGACCAAATGATATTAGTCCCGGAAGACGCAGCCAAGGTCAACTACCGCAAGCCTAGCTTCTTTAGCAAGTTCTTCGAGTTGCAACAAGTGATGTGGACGACGAATGCAGGTTTAACTGATCGTCACACCTACGACTCACGGCCCGATT
The DNA here is from genome assembly GCA_005298045.1 of Pleurotus ostreatoroseus. Classification (NCBI taxonomy): domain Eukaryota; kingdom Fungi; phylum Basidiomycota; class Agaricomycetes; order Agaricales; family Pleurotaceae; genus Pleurotus; species Pleurotus ostreatoroseus. Next base: position 120,562 of record SWBT01000086.1, read on the forward strand.
CGTGGCCTCGCTTGCGTCGTGGAATCGTACGTGCATCGATTGGCCTTGACATTTTACCGTCTAACCTTTCATGACAGAACTTCTGGGTGAAAGACCACCGTCAAATCTACTTGCTCGGGAACCCCATCATCTGGTGGTTAAGTTCCGCGTCTGTTGCGTTCTACATCGCTATCAGGGGACTCCTGGTCTTGCGTGCTAAGCGTGGGTTCCGGGACTTCGAAAACAGTAAGTCAAGGTACACACTACTCTCCAGAAGGTACTCAATCGTTGTGAACAGCCAAGGTCGTCAAGTATGACACGATATGCGGATTCCTGTTCATGGGCTGGGTTCTTCATTGGACACCATTCTTCCTGATGGGCCGTCAGCTGTTCTTGCATCACTACTTCCCTGCGCTCTACTTCGCCATCCTTCTGTGCTGCAGCGTGTTTGACCTTGTCACGTCCACGCTGCGGCCTCGCATTCGTTTGCAAATTGCTGCAGTACTTGTTATCATTGCCATCTGGAACTACTCGTACTTCAGTCCGTTAGTGTACGGCAACCCATGGACGAAAGCGCAGTGCAGAAAGGCCCAATGGGTGAAAACGTGGGACTTTTCCTGGTAAGTAAAGTACAGGCTCTGAGTCTATCGCATACTCATAACATACCCAGCAATGACTTCCTGGACTCCGTGAGTGCATAGAATAGAAAATGTTGGCATCATCTAACAGGTTCGGTTACAGTACGATCAATACAATAGCGTTGCCGGTGCTGCCACGCCGCTGAAGTCCCCGGCTGCGGTTCCCGTGACTATTGGCGGCGAGGCCGGTGGACGGGCTCCTGTCGTCGTAGAAGACAAGCTCGGACAAGCCGCCAACCTCCCCGCAGAGGGCTCCGCAGAGTCGTCCTTGGTCGACTTCGGCCAGGCCGCCCCTGGTCATGACGTCTTCGGCGGCAACGAGAAGCCCAAGAGCGAAGCTAGACCCGCTGCCGAGCATGTCGAAGGACAAGAGCAGAAGGCGATCAGCACCGTGCAGACCGCGCAAGCGACAACCCCAGCCTCGGAAGAGACTGTCGCCGAGAACGCCGACGCTGGCTCTGACACCGTGGAAGACGCAAGTGCAAGCGAAGCTTCGACACCAGCGGCTGACTCGCAAGACGAGCCAGAGAAAAAGGAAACCAGCACTCCTGGTGAGGTGGAGGCGGAGGCTGCCAGAGTTGGGAACGAGCTGTTCCCCGAGGGACGATGATCGAGAAGCGCGTGCCAATGTATGACTGCTATACATATTCTGCGACGGACTTCTGTATATAATCGGTGCATTGTCGTATTACCTATATATTGGGCTGAAAGGCATGTTCATTGAGGATTGTACCCCCGATTCAGTATGCCAGGAGCATTGTCGCTGAAGTCCAGATGGATCGATGGCCTCTTCGACCGCTCAGCAGGATATCATTGTCGTGTCTAGTGGATGTTTACGACCCTTTTACAGAACAAGCCCAGTATGGTGTGAACTTCACAGCCGAAGAAACATCGTTCGAAGATGATATCGAAAGTACGATACGTCGAAGTGATTGTTGTGGGTCAGTCAAAACGCGGTTGCTGTATAAAACTATGATGACTGTGACATGTACAGTGCATCGACGGCCATCGTGTCAGACGTCAAGCTTCAAGCTTCAAGGGCACTTCACCTAGCGAGGTCAACTGACTCCGTAGATGGCGGGCCGCTAGTCATCTCTTCGTTCACATTCGACGACAGTACCATATGCTCTCCTTGCTGATCTCAGTCCAGAGGCTTGTCACTGTGCGATGGAGTAAGAGGGCAACAACGTTTTGTCGGAGCTGGCTGTACCTAATCTTGGGTTCACAGACCACGACCTGGGCATGACCCAGATTTTGCTCGTTCTTGAATTGATAATGGGGTAGCAAACATCGTATACGAGTGAAACGGCTACTCAGGGCACCAGTAGACTCTATCTACGACGTTGTCCGAATAGACGCCAATAGGAGGACGTACTGTAATCTCGCTGTCTTGCATGGGACAGATTTCATCTCACACTGTCTAGCATGTCATTTCGAGCCAGGTTCTCACTGCATGTATCAATAGCACACCCAACTCTAAAGTTGCGAGCTCACCAGTTGGCCTACTTAAGGAGGAGATACGTTGTAGTATGCAGAGACAGGTTTCCCGAATCCCAGCTCAACCCCATCAGGGAAAACTTGCCTTGATAATTGAGCGCTAATGTATCTAAATTAGACTAATTAAATTGAATTAGTAGTAATTCATCTAAATTACTGCTAAATTAGCTGTGGAATAGTTGTCAATTAGTAGCCAATTAGCACTAATTTAGATAAATTACTGCTAATTCAGCTCAATTAGCATAATTTGAGTACATTACTGCTCAATTAGCAGGGCAGGTTTTCCCTGATGCCCCCACCTACGTATCAATGCGTCTCTCGAATATGTTGATTTGGCTCTTTGCTACATGCTTAACACTAGCGACAGTGATCTATGCGCGACTTGTCGTTTGCGATGATCTTGGCAACAATAATCGACGCGCTGTGTACGATTTGGACGAAGGTTCTGCTCTGATTCCCAGTGAGACCAGTCTTTTCTGAACCATGAGCATTTTACTCACATGTTCAATGTAGGCTGTTTTATCTAAAACCATATGTACGACCATTCTGTTTACTTAAATCAAGGGTAAGATATGGCGTATTCGGACGCACTCGATAACCATGCTCACCATCGGAATGTATGAAGCCTCCAATAGGGATCTAGCCTGGGTCATCATGTATAGTCCAAGTTCATCGTCAATGCAGCCATCCGGTTCATGATGTACTTAATAGAGAGGCCATACTCCGTTGGGATCGAATGTAGTCTATATGGGCTCGGGTCGCCGCGAAATTGAAGTCTTATGTGCAATGATGTTTTGCTTGCTCTTCGCTTGTCGTGATCGATCTACGGTATAATATCATTCAAATATGCGGAAGCTACTGTGGCCTGGTTTTCCTAGGGTATGACAGCACGCTTCACCATTTTTTCGCATCATATAACCTCACACAGGTTTAAATTATCTGCGTGGATTATCAGTTGGATACTCATCGTGGGGATTGAAGAAGGCTTTGAGGCCGTATCTGACCGTAGGATGTTTGCGCGGTTGGTTAGGCTTAAAATAACCCGGACCCCGATTTGAGCGTAGCTTGCTCTTGAGAGCTTTTGTGAACTGTCTGAGAAAACTCACTCCCGTCAAACAAACAGTAGACCGAAAGATCTCACACTGACCGATCACCATTGGTGCTACGGACTTTGGTAGACCTATCGTGATGCCTTCACATTGCCAGAAGTACTGGCGTAAGGCCGCATAGATCGTATCTGGGATTCTACTGTGCCAAAAGTTGTCCAAGCAAGATAAGCAAGTGATTTATGAACAACTCGGTACACGCACGCTCGCCGCATATAAGACTTCTGCATAGTGGGCAGCCGACTTGCGTTCGACGTAAACAAACCCCCCATCTACTATCATGAAGTATCATATATCCTTGACCTGGCTCGCCGCTGTAGTTTTGTTTATGGCCATGGCGGCCTCTGCGCGACCCACGCCACAAGTCACTTGCGACTCCAAACAGGGTAGCAGTCAACGTCGCGGCGTAGACGTGGACGACGACTCGGCACTAATTCCCAGTGAGTTCGAAACTTCCAGCGCAATAGCTCACGACTTACGTCTAGGGTTGGCAGGCTGCGTCATCTGATGAGCCTGGCATACATCTGGAAAAAGCTCACTTACATGTATAGTACATAATAGTTCCAACATAGCTATCATAAACTACTATTAGCTATATGCTTCTATTATTCACTATATCTCACTATTTTCAACTATTCTTTACTATTCTCAACTATTTCTTGCTATTGATAGTCACAAATAGCTGAAAATAGTGACAAATAGTAGGAAATAGTGAAGAATAGTGCAAGATAGCTGATGATAGTTTAGAGTAGTCAATAAGAGTGAAGTATAGCTCTTTTGGTCCTATTCAACCAGGTGGGGTTTTTCCAGATGTAGATGTCTACACATTCATGGAAGACGATGGTCAGGCTACCCACGTGCCACGTTGATCATCAGAGCACTCACCCAGTAGATGCAGTAGCATTGTTGGAACAATACCGTAGCAGCAACAGGAGATGTTGCAACAAAGGCGCGCTAAGCGCGCATGCGCGCCGTGCGCCTTAGGCGCCTAGACACTGAAGAAAAGGACTTGAAGACAAGTTTGAGTACAGATCGAACTCTCGGGTCTCAGCCAAAAATAATGCACCTTGTCAAGCAATACCATACCGCTGGGACACGCCGCTGTTAAAACGTAGGACCAGTAATACGGTAAGTCCATCTCCACCACACTTGTTCAATACAACGCCCGCCGCTGCCATGCAAGCTGTCTCCTATAGCGAGAAGCAGTCTATTAGATTATATTCAGCGGCTACAATACACTGCGTGATAGAACGAGTAAGAAATAGCAATGTTGCAACAATGTCCACCTGAAATGTTGCAACAAAGCGCCGCTGAATTGTTGCAAACCTAACAGAATACGTACTGTTGGGGTGTTTCGGGCATGTAACAGCATGTGACATTAACCATAGGGTGAAATCCTACCACGAAATGTGCAGGCGGCTCGTCGCCGTACCAGAGATCGCCCGCGCTTACGGACGACGCGCCGGGAGCACAGATGGCACCGTAGTCTTGGAATACGAGCCGATAATGCTAGGTATACAGTCGTAGCGCACGCTGCAGGCGTGCGCCAGCCTCGCAGATAGCCAACGCGGTGCTCTCCACCGGTGTTTCCACCCACACCAGATTGTCGTCACCGCTGCCAACGACGGTGACAGCATGCTGCAGCCTACGCCATACTAGAGTTACAAGAGGTCAGTACAGTGAGTGATATAATAAAAGCATTGTACACGCACCCTGAAGAGCCATTGCCCATAGCGAACGCGAGGATACGCGTCTTTTCGCGTCCCTAACCGTCCTCTATCTCCAACGACCTTGATGACGCAATTCTATTAACAGAAACGGTAAGTGCGTAAGGAGGGACGAGGTCACGCACCGTGCATTCGACGCCACCCGCAGTATAAGCCCTCGAGACATTGACAAGAGGCAGCGCGCTTGACAGCGTCAGATACAACGGGGAAGGCGTCGTCGAGGAGGCAGTTGAGGCTGCATAGACCGTGAGGGACCTGGACGAGTAAGTGGAGGACGGCGGGCCGCGGCGCAGCTTGAGGGAGACGAGGGCGCGTTGATGATCAGGCGCGGGCTAAGGCGATGACGAATGGGGAAGGGGGCGGAGTCGCACGCAAAAGCGTTGTCGAGAGCGTGTCGATGGCGCCGAGGGGAGGCGGGAGGAGGGGCGGCGGCGGCGGCGGCGGCGACGACGGAGACGATGATGGCGGTGGAAAGAAAGAGCCTCGGGCGGCGGCGAAAAATTGCTCGACGTGGCGTGACTCAGAGACGGCAGGATCAAGGCCGAAGGAAGGACGATCGGCCGAACGCGCGCGACGATTGTTGTAACAATGTTCGAACGCGCACATTGTTGCAACAATGTCGGCGGGGAACATTGTCGCAACATTGCCACCCACAATGTTGGAACATTTGCGGACGGGACGCAAAGCGTACCGGGCCGCGGGCCGTATACTTCCTGTATGTGATCCTCAATAAATATTTGCACCACATATCCAGTTGGCTCAATGGTAACGTATGCTACGGTTGATTGGACGGCTCCTTGGTTCGAACCCCCGCTGTGCGTAGGATTTTTAACGCGTATAACCTATTCAGCGCTTATCCTGCCTCGCCCGCAGCAGCAGCAATGTTGCAACATTGCCTGTTGCAGCAACAGCAATGTTGCAACGAAGCTACTGAAGCAGCTCCACTCACCTGCGATAAACAGGGGTATCAGGACACAGTATCATTTCGTGTTGGAAGCTTGCAGCATTCCCTGCCCTCCCCAAGTAATCAAGAATTATCCCTAAGGATATTCATCAAGATTGAGCAGTCTCCAAAGACAAACCTTATGAGTTCCTGTGACTTGGCAGCTGTATCATGTGGAATCGTCTGTAGATACACTGGGCTTATCGCAATATGCTGAAGGCGGGTCGGCGGGAACGATTCCAACGGCTGTATTAGATAGCCTCCGATGATTGAGGCCGACGTTGTCGTATCCGGGAGTCACTGTTCCGTTGTATGATTCACGGGGCTGTTCAAGGCAATCCATCTATCTATCGTCTTCTATTGTCTAACATGCCGGCGAAGCGACGAGGGGCACTGTGAAGCGCTCCGATTCGGTCATCAGCACTCGGTGCTTAAGCCGACACACATACATGGACAGCATTGTCGCCCTGCTAGACAGCCAGTTTTCATCAACAAAATGAGTCAGTATGCATGTGCATGCGGGAGATGGGATCGCACGCTCACCATATTTAAGGCCGCTCCCTGGTAGATAGCAGAGTATTCGTCTGCACTTGCCAGAACCAGCTATCTCATATCCATGTATCGCTCAAAACAAGCGTCTTGGCTCTTCGCTATGTGCCTAATTTTGGCTCTAAGCGTTGTAGCACGACCTACGCCACAAAGCTGCGTCGATTCCTCTTCCGGCAGCGATCAACGTCGCAGTGTCGATCTGAACGAGGACTTAGCGCCAGTACCTGGTAAGCCGGGAGTGTTTCTAGAGTTATTCACAAACTTACCTGTGGGAATCTGTCATTCAGGTTGCGTCATCTGAAGACATGGCGGACATAGAAAATCAAATACGAAAACTATAATTGACGGTTAGTATAAAACCACGTCGCCACACGTATCAAACAGCTCACCTTTGTTGAACAGGACCGCCGGGCCGCGATACCAAGTCGAAAGTCCTTGTTGAATGTTTCATCCGCCACGCTATCATGTAACTTACCGACTGAACTATAAACATATGAACGAGCTTTAATGAAACCAGCCTCGTGCAGTGGGAGCCTCAACGGCCTCATGGCAACAGGCACAAGGCCATAGCCAAGGAGCTTTATGAATAGCGTGTGGTATACACCCGCCACCCGCCACACTCACCGCCTTAAAGTCAGCGAAATGCCTGTACACGGGTTGCCTCTCGCCACACAGCTACACTTCACTGCGCTCATTTGTGCAGTATCCCACACGACTTACTTCCTCTTTCTAGCAAATGGGCACAATCCTTTCGTACATCGCCGCTGGCTGGCCGTTTGCCATCCCTAACCTTCTGTACCTGCTCAAATGTCACAGACCCGACCTCCTCAAATGGCTGCAGAAGCAACTACTGCACCTACCAGACGTTGGCAGGCGACGTTACACGCGGTATCGCAACGTCCGGGAAGAAACAGACTATTGGCAAGCGGCGAAACGCTTTGGCAAGATCCTAGACAAATCGAATGCACGGTCGACATTACCACAAGTACCTGTCGTGCGATATTATGAGCCGAAGTTGCTGCCAATCTACCGAGGAGTGGTGGCTAAAGACCCCGAAACAGAGGACTTTCAGCTCTCGCCAAGGACGTTTTGCAAATGGCATCGGATGGTATATCCTGACAAGGTCAGTTACACGACGTGCTGGTATGATATTTGACTGACCGAGTGGGGTCAGCCACTGCTATCCCTCCGCGAGGCCCATGAACGAATCAGACACTATAGCACCCGCGACCGGCATGAAATTCGACACATAGCGAGGCTACTGAGTGACGAAGTCGTTTTCGAGGGCAGAATGGAGCGGACAACTCGATATAGAGATATGTGGAGGAAGTGGCTCAGGGAGAAAGGGCCTGATGTAGCCATCGTCTTCTTAAGGTGAACAGGAGAGTCATATGGTACTTTTGGCGGGAAGGCGACGTTACATCTGCCCTTTGCGCATGAGGTTTCGCCTGACGCGCCTCCGCTCGCCGCCCACACCTTCTCCTTTGCCCCACTGCAGGAAGGGCACCTTGCCTTTCTCAATACCAGCGACAGAGTCCTCGCTTCGGAAGTCCAGCATCCCCCAGACTGGCAGCTCCATCTCGCCCTTGATGAACACACGAGGCCTCGCTTCGGTGAGAATGGGTGGATTTAGCGGGGTCAAGACGTGCAGGAGTGTGGAAGGCATGTCGGTTGAAGAGTTAGAAACAGATCGGATCAAGGCAAGTCCGTGGCAATTGGACACGGAAGGTGAAGGGGGAGCAACACCTTGGACGTAGGGAATACTTGTTGTAGCCGCGCCAGGGTCGTCGTCCACTGCACGGTCGACTGCGCCTGGTTCGCAGGATACCATGCCTACAATCGCTCCATTCAGGACACGTTTGATCTCTGACGAGACGACATCCTCTGATCCCGGTCCAATGAGGATGACGTCGTCCAACGCATTTTTCGCAGTAAGCTCATAAGGCAGTTGAGCACACAGCGGCAGAGCTGTGTTCCACGACGAGGCATATTCGCTACGTAGCTCCTGAGATGCGAGTGATGGTGCGGGGAGGATTGCATGGAAGTATGACAGGATTGACAGAGTACGTTGGTCTGTCGGCGTGTACTTCGTGGATATGATTGCCTGCGAAATGGGTTCAAGACGATATGTTCTTGTGCCATTAGCATCCATGGGAAGCTCGGACGTGGAGGGGAGATCTCCTACGACGTGCATCTGATATGTCGGCCAAGCGTCGTCGGGAACGGGGGCATCGAACTCAAAGATGGCAGATGGCTCGACAGTCTCTTCAACTCTCTTGGATAGGTCTGCCCCAAGACCCTTTGTCCAGCCCATCATGTTGACCACCAGAGGTATGACATCCGCGATGCGGGAGTCAGAGATATCGCCATCCTCCAGAGAGGCATGCTGCACATCCATGTTATATGTTTGCATCAGCGCGGAAATCGTCTCTAGGTAATACGAGGGGCAATTGCGAGGCGATGTCGACCCGATATAGTGCGCTTGATGGGGTACGCTCGGATGCGTGAATGGAGGCCCTGCGATAGACCCGTTCAGTGCGCATACATATGTTGCAAAATAGAGATAGATACCAAACACTGGAGTTGAAACGACGTTCAGCGCGACCATGCCTCCAGGTGTGAATTCTGACTGCCCTAGGTCGCATTCGAGGAAGACCACCCGCCGATACCTACACTGGAATAAGTACCGCACAGACGGCCGAAAAGGACTCAACTGACCGTGTTACCAAGTTGTTCAGTAAGGTTCTCGCAAAAGTACTCTTACCGCACTTCTTGGGGCCTTTTACGAGATATACTTGTCGTGAATAATCAACTTCTTCACGTCCGAGCGGGGGCGAGACGGACGATATAGCAGAGCTCCAGGACGGCGGCAGTACAAATTCTTGGCTCTCATGTGTCACGAACTTAGCCTGTACATCACAGTTCGTTTAATAGAGAACGCGAACCAAGCCTGTCCACGTACATAGTGTGCGGTCTGCAGTCCCAGATCGACCAAGCCTTGATTCTTCTGCCACCGAGACAGCCCGAAAACGCCGTCAAATGTTCGACACACGCGACCAAGACCCTCCACGCCGGTGTGTAACTCTTGAAGCACGATGAGCGCGGCAAAGTTTGGGGCTAGGTTCTGGAGTCGAGGCGGTAGATCTTCTGCAAGCTTTTCTGGGGGCCTGTTAGTGACCGGTAGGCACTCAACGACAGGAAGCGGTGCAGAACGCGGCGCATATACCCTGTGCGCCACCTTCGATGATGCGAGTGTTACGCCAGACAATGCGACGGAACCATGGAGAACGAGGAGTGTGTATGTCCCAATCAACGCAAGTCTGTCAGAAGGCGCGAGACATATGAGTTTTGCGGGATGACTCGAGGGTATAGACAGGTTCTTGGTTTCGTCTTCCTCGAGGTCGAATAGATTTTGGTCGGGTATCGGGCGGTAGGTGGATAACACGGGGGGAGTATTCTGTACAGGAGCAGCTGTCTCGGTGATCATCGGTTCCTCAGTCTCGAAAGGTGAGTCTTCGAGTCCTTCTCCATCCTCCTCGTCCGAGGAATCGCGAAGCGGTTCGCTCGGGGACCATGCGCGTTTCGTAGGAACTGATGGAGAGATGCCCTCTTCCTCCTCAGACGTCTCTTCGTCCTCGTCTTCATCATCCTCAATGACGATCACATCCTCTTGCGCCTTGAACGCGTCCGCCTCCTGAAAATACCGCGCAGGCTTCTCCTTGGGCTTGTTCACCTTTCGCTTCTTCGAGCTCGGCGGCTTTGCCGCCTCGGAGGACGGTTTGCGCTTTGACGGGGGCTTAGCATGATGTTTTGTCTTCTGTATAGGCTGCGGCGATGGTGAGGTCTGCGGCGTGGGTGCCGGGGGCGTCGAGGACTGTTCTTTCGACTGAAGACGCGCTTTGCGGGCGGCGACCGCGCTCAACATCGACGACGGCGGGAAGAAAGAAATGTCGCGCCGGCGCTTCTCACGAGCAATCTTCCTCGTCAAGTTCCTCCTCAAAGCTGCGTTCACATAACCTCCTCATCCTCCACATCGACGCAAAAGAAACCCGCCAAAATACACCCGAGATGTCTGCAGCTACATCGTCCCAAGCCGAGAACCCTGCACCGCCTTCACCACAGTCAGTCCTCTTTGCTCGCGGCGTCATCGCCCGCCTCGCAATTTGGCCCGCTCTCCGTGTAGCCGTGGACAACGGCTGGGGCGGCCCCGAGTCCGCCGAGAAACGCACCTGGATGGCCTCAGTCATCGTCGACGCCTTCGAGGAGCAGGTACCCGCCCCCGATGCAGAATACGTCGAGGAGCAGCTACTGCAGATCATGAGCGATGAGTTCGAGACGGAGCTAGAGGACGACAGTGCAATGGACGTGGCTAGAGACGTGGTGAGGATGTGGGCGGAGACTCATGCGGGCGATTCGACTTCTGTACTGAAGTTCGAAAGCCATGCGGATAGATTCAAGGGAAAAAAGGTCGAAGTGGAGGTAACACCGGCGGATGGTGAAGAGGATTGGGAGGATGACAGCGACGAGGAGGGTGAGGATGATGGCGAGGATGCGCCTGAGCTAATGGAAACGTCCGCAAGACCATCGAAGCCAGAACCAGAAATTGACGAGGATGGGTTCACAATGGTAAAAGGCAAAGGAAAAAGCCATCGGTGAATACTCCGTTACCGCTACCAAGGTCTCAAAAGGTATGTGTCCGCCTTGATTTCCGAATTTCATGAGCTCAATAAGCTACCCATAGTATGTTTATACACGTGAATGTAATGATACAGTCTCCATCCGATGTATGCAATATACCAAAAGAACCCAGCTACGCCACATATCATCCTGCCGCTTGAGCGCGCTCTAGCCTCTTGTCGTACAACGGTCGCCCCGTCGCAGGATGCGCCATGTCGTTCATCCGAGTCTCTCGCATGTCCAATAACAGCTGCGTCAGGAACTGCGGCGTAATGACGGCAGGACGTTCCCGCACAGGCCGTAGGGTATGTCGATGAACACCGTCGTCTCCCGGAGTACCAGCTCTACTGGAGGAGGTTCCGCCGCTCAATACGCTGCCGCTTCGCACAGCGCCCGCAGCCGTACGCTTGATCCCTGTGTATGAAGACGAGTTCATGAAGGATGCTCGGGAAGTGGTATCGGCGCCGTCCTCTTTGTATCCTTCCCACAAAGTGTATAACGAGATGATCTCCTGCGCGATGGTTGCGACTAATTCCATGCTAACGTTGAGGCCTGCCATAAACCCGATGATATCTTGTGCTGGTTTCTTGTGGTGAATCGAAGAGGTGGATCGCGACGATCTTCGTGGATTGCTTTGTGAAGAAGAGGTTTCTTGCAGGTGCAGGGTATCTCGTGTGCCGGTATGAAATACAAGAGTGAGGTAGATGGCCGCGATGGCAATGAGATGCGGGGGATACATCAAACATAAGTCTGAGCGGTATGTGTCGTTGATAATGAACCTAGGGATAATCAGCACGGAACGTTAGGCCTGAATTTGCACGAACGTACCAGGCAAGTTGCATTGCAGGCTCCTGCAATACTAGCTTTCCCTCCCCCGTACCCCAATACCGGGCACCATCCTGGATTCCCACCCCCAGCTCTCCGGCTTCAGCATTCAAAAAGGTAGATTCGCCTTCCTTTTCGCAGAGAGCGGCAAGGGTCCGATATGGATGGAACACGATGAGGTCACATTCAAGGTCGTCCACTAGATAGAACTCCATTTCTGCTAGCTTGGAATTATCGGATGGGAATGACTTGACGCCATATTCTTCGTCTACAAGGAAGATCAGGCTAAGCTGCGAAACAAAGAATGATGCACGTACTGCCGAAGAGAAGGCGAGCTTCGGTCACGACGTTCTTGATATGAACGGGAGCCTCCTCTGCTTTGGCCGCGACATAACAGCATGCAGCGATGACGATGAACGGGTCTGTCTCGCAGTACGAGTTCTTGAGATAGAATCGGCGGAAAAAGACGATGGCAGTGGCAACGACTCGCTGCCTTAATCCGAGCTTTCGGCCTAGCTTGAGAATAACTGACGCGAGGGGTCCGTGAAAAGGTCCGTGATATTCGAACGCGACTCACGGTTGGCAAAGTAGATGGCGAGGTAGTCGAGGTACTCAGGGTCCTCGGCGTAGTGCGCGTCGAGGGCACGCGCTTTCTTGAGCGTGGCTCTGTCGACGACCCACCGCTTGCTGTGGCGACATATTAGCGTAGATATTAAGTAGACGAATAGGAGACCGACTATTGCGAGCTTGCCCAGAAATCCGTGGCCATGAGGGACGCTTGAGAGTGCGACGGGCGGCGTCGCGCTCGTCATCGCGCGCGACGGTGGCGAAAGCGGACCGGGAGTCTCCGGCGGCGTACGCGGGGTCGTGCGCACCGCCGTCGGGGCCGTGGTCGCTGTGTCGGACGACGAGGGACTGGGGTCGGTGTTACGCGGCAGGAGTGTCCGAGCTGCTCCGAGCGGATATAAGCCCGCTCGCCTCTCACGCGTCTGCCTGCTCTCACTCCCTCCCTCCAACACCCTCGAGCTCACCGTTCACGACGACGACGACGACGACCGCTATGCTCGCCCGCACCACCCTCCGCGCCCTCGCCCAGTCCCGCTGCTTCTCCTCCTCGGCGTCCCGCCAGACCAAGGTCGCCGTCCTCGGTGCCGGCGGAGGCATCGGCCAGCCCCTCTCCCTCCTCCTCAAGCAGAACCCCCACGTCACCTCGCTCAGCCTCTACGACATCCGCGGCGCCCCCGGTGTCGCTGCCGACGTCAGCCACATCGACACCCCCAGCGAGGTACGTGCCCGACACGCGATCCTCCAATGCGGGGTAATCAAATTCACGCGTTTCGCTTCCCCGGTTCTAGGTCAAGGGCTATCCCGCGGACAAGCTCGATGAGGCCCTCGAGGGCGTGAAGGTCGTTGTCATCCCTGCTGGTGTTCCCCGCAAGGTACGCAGTATCGCTCATTCATTCCGCACGCCCTTCACTAAAGCGTTCATTGCAGCCTGGCGTAAGTTTCGATGATCCATCTTTCGGGGTTCTCACCCGTACTAACACCATCTCTTCCAGATGACCCGTGATGACCTCTTCAACGTGAGTGCCTGCACCCACAGTCCCAAACACCCAAACTTACTCTCAATTCACAGACCAACGCGTCTATCGTCCGCGATCTCGCTGCCGCCGTCGCTCGCGTCTCCCCCGAAGCACACCTGCTCATCATCTCCAACCCCGTCAACTCCACCGTCCCCATCGTCTCCGAGGTGCTGAAGAAGGCCGGTGTCTACGACCCCCGCCGCGTCTTCGGTATCACCTCCCTCGACGTCGTCCGCTCTGCCCGCTTCCTCTCTGAGGTCACCGGTGCGCACCCCGACGAGTGCCGCGTCACCGTCGTCGGTGGTCACTCTGGTGCGACCATCGTCCCTCTGCTCTCCCAGACCGCGCACGGTAAGGGCGTCAAGGGTGAGGTCTACGACAAGCTCGTCCACCGCATCCAGTTTGGTGGCGACGAGGTCGTCAAGGCCAAGGACGGTGCCGGCAGTGCTACCCTTTCCATGGCGTACGCTGGTGCCAAGTTCACTGGCCTGCTCCTCCGCGGCCTGACGGGCGAGAAGGGTGTCGTCACCCCCACCTTCGTCAGCAGCCCCTTGTTCGCTGACCAGGGCATCGAGTACTTCTCGTCTAACGTCGAGCTCGGCGTAAGTATCTTTGGCAACATCGTTAACGATCCCATCTAATTGATCCCTCTTCAGCCCAACGGTGTTGAGAAGATCCACCCCGTCGGCCCATTGTCTGCTGAGGAAGAGAAGCTTTTGGCAGCGTGCTTGCCCGACCTCAAGAAGAACATCGAGAAGGGAGTCAAGTTCGTCGCCCAGGCATAAGGGCATGTACCACTTAAAATCATTTGTCTAGATGCTATACTTGCATATAGTTCAAATAATGGACTTATACGGATGTAATACTATCGGAGTGCTGTGAGCCTCAGTCAAGCAATAGCCTGAGAAACTTGTGTATTCCAGCAGCTAGGTATGCAATACTGTAGAGCTGTTCGCCACGCATACTGCATCAGTTCCAAGATATTGTCGATTTGCACGAGGAAGAACGTGAATAGGAGTGATGAATGTCGCTGTTCCCCGCGCAAGGACCTGATATGAGTTCATGTAAATAATGCATGCAGCATATCCAAGCACTGTCGCCTAAGCAGAGCCAGCCACAGGCCTGGCGTACACAGGAACACCACATCAAGCAAACGACTTCACGAACTCAATCAACGCTCTCGTCGGACGGCCCGTCATCCCGCACTCCTGGTACGCGCCCTTCCTCGTCGCCTCCATCGTCCCCGCCATATCCACATGCGCCCAGCGCACCGCCGGCTCCTCGCCCTCGATCTCGTCTTCCTGCGCCCCTGGCACGAACGAGCGCAGGAACAGCGCCGCGGTACATGCGCCTGCGGGCCTGCCACCGGTGTTGCACAGGTCGGCGTTGCTCCGCGAGCCTGCGATCTGCGGGGCATAGTCGGAGGAGAGGGGGAGCCGCCAGAAGCGGTCGTGCGTGTGCGCGCCGGCGCGTGCGAGGCTATCCCAGAGTGGGGTTGAGTTGGTGAAGACACCGGTGTAGACCTCGCCGAGGGCAATGTCCATCGCGCTGCGAACAGATAGAAGTGAGTATCGGAGTTCGGATATGCGAGAAAGGGAAGACGTACCCCGTTAGGGTTGCGACGTCAACGACGACCTTGGGCTTGAACTCGGTGACGGCATAGTAGAGCGCGTCGGCGAGCACAAGTCGCCCTTCGGCATCGGTGTTGTCAATTTCGATGGACGTGCCGTTCATGGCGCGGACAACGTCGCCCGGCTTGTTCGCCGCAGGACCCGGCAGGTTCTCAGACAAAGGAGTAACAGCTGTTACATTGACACTGTGACGGTACCGTCAGAGTGGCTTTTGAGAATCAAGGCAAATTAGTACTTACGGAAGACCAAGTCGTGCAACCGCCAGGACGGTCGCGCAAACGGTAGCAGCGCCTCCCATGTCACCACGCATGAGCTTCATGTCTGCGCTGGGCTTGAGGGAGATACCTCCGGAGTCGAAGGTAATGCCCTTGCCGACTAGCACAAGCGGAGGCTCTGTGCTCCCCTTCGGCGCTCCGCGGTAGTGAAGCTCAAGGAATTTTGGCGGCTCTGCAGAACCCTTGGACACGCTGAGGAAGGAGCGCATACCCTTCTCAGCGGCCCATTCTGTATAGACCAACGCCACACGACATTAGCAATATGACGAAGGCAGGAGATGGCACACTCACCGCGGTCCCGAGGGAGAGCCTCGACGTTCTTGAGTCCCTTTGCCTCCTTCGCAATCCTCTCTACAAAGAGTGTAGGTGTGAGCATGTTCGCGGGAAGTTCCATAAGCGTCCGAGCAAGGTTCTGTGCCTCTGCGTAAATTTTGCCCTCGTCCCATGCCTTCTTCACCTGGTCGCTGATAGTGCGCGCGACGGGTGCGAAGGCGAGCTTGTCCGAGGCAGGCTTTTCAGGTTCGAAGTGTGAAGAAAGAGGTTCCGTCTTCAGATCGAAGTCGTAGTATGCCAGATGTGCGGCCTCGGACGCCGCATGCGCATCGGAGTCGGGTACGACGGAAAGGTCGACGCCGACGATCTGCCCGTGCACCCCCTCGCCCAACGCTTTGACCTGCTGGACGGCACTTCCGATCGCTGTCTTCACAGCTTCGCGGCGGAGGTCCGCTGGAGTTTGCTTCTTGGAGAACGCCGGCCCCAGAGACGAGAGCGCGGTGATCTGCTCCGTGGGTGTGTTGAAAAGCACCTGTGTCGTACCAGCTTTCGCAGGTTTAGATCCTTTTCCCGCAGGAAGAGTGCTCCAAAGCTTGGATGGATTGACTCCGTCAACCGCACTCGAGTTTGAAGGCGACGATGGATCGACTGGAACGACGAACACGGTTGGTGAATTCTTGGACGACATGCTTCTGTATATGACGCGTCGTGCGAGTGTGTTCTGTAAATCACATGCGTTATCTAATAGTCATTCAACCTTTTCAATTATTTCGACGTACCCTGGATAGACGAGTGGAGGGCAACACGAAGGACATGGAGTCGACCTCGCAGCAGTCGAGGAACAACTCTCACAGGCGGCGCCTAAACGGTTCCGTCTTGTCTTCTTCGACCGCCATCACACGACCCGATGCTCGGTTTGTCTCTCACATGCACATTGCCATATTCATTTCTGGGCTACTTAAATCATGCGTCAGGATAACGATTCAGCTAGTTGGGTGACTCCTGGTCTCAGACCTTACACACCGCTTGACATTGTCAACAACAGGTCCAGGGTCGGTGTGCGAGAACTGCCTATTGTCTTCTATGACCCAATGTCCTTCATGGAGATGTTACTATATTCCTATGCTGGATTCAGAGAAACAGTTGTCGCTCTGAATGTACGTCAGGCGATCAACCAGTATTTCGCCACGCGCTCCTAACCCGACAGTCGGGTTTCTGGTTATAGCCTGCTACTCTATATTCTTGGTCGGTTGGCCTATATTGCGATATTAGCACCTGATTCCGTCTGGCTCACAAGATAGTATGTTTGTGCAGCCATCAGATACGGGAAAGAATGTATATTAAGTCATAGCTTGTGATATATGTATTGCCCCTACTAAACCTCCTGCTCTACCGTACTTCGTGAAGCGCATATCAGTGGCTCGACTTTCAGATTCTCCACTTCGATATCGTTAGCATGCGACTTATCGTTCTGGACATCGGAGATGTCTGCAAACTGCATAGTAGCAGCGTCCAAGTTTCCTGTGCTCGTCATATATTGGTCATATGTGTCTTTTGACCAGGCTTTGCCCTGCGCGACACGGTAGACAATCATGAGGGCCGCAGTAGTCTGGGGATTTTCACAGGTAAGTTGGAAGTCAATGGGGGTAGAGCAATATCACACGGACCTGTACAAAGCCGATGGGCTGTTCAAATATCACCAGCGCCGGACTATCAAGGTGCAATAGTGCGATATATGGGATGAGGAAAGCGGTGTACAGGAGCTCCGATTCGACGACCATAGCCATTACGCCTAGGTATGCTGACTCTGGCACGCACTTCAGGATTTGCCATACTCTGAAGCGGCAAAGTGAAATACGGCCGACGATGAGCAGCGTCGATGTGATGTTGACGGCTAGCGACAAGGAGAAAAAGCTAAGGTTGAAATTGATTGCACTCCACAGTGTTTGCGTGGGCTCGGTAAGTTGTGCCAAGAATAAAGCACCTATGACTAGGGCCAGTGAGAAAGTATTGTTTATGAGATATTGATTTTAGGCACTATCTGACGGGTGAAAGGAGTAACGTACGGAATTCGGCCAACCATACAACACCGGCAAAGGTCCGTGTAAACCATACTGGAGCCCAAGTACCTTGGTAAACGACTGTACAGCGCCATAGCTATGACCAGACTTAGCTTGATATAAACGCAGCTAGATTGAAGCCTCACCAGCAGCGCATCTGATAGGAAGCATAAAATAAGTAGCATCGAGTTGGCCAAAGCGTTGATGCGGAGCGAGAAGTGCGTCTGCTCATAAGCTGCTGGGCCACCCAGTTCATTCGGATTGTTGACGAAACCGCCCATTGCAATATACATCGATGCGCCTTGATCTATGGTGGCGAGGACGAATACGAGAATGACATAGACAAGCAGGGGAAACTCTCTCTTGATCCTAACACGATTTAGCCCAGAGAAGAGCATGGATATGCATTGCAAGCACAACACGATAGTCGTGCCATAGGCAACGGAAGTGAGGAGCACACCCTGGAACCAGAGCTCGACTGCATAGACAGCCTTGCTCGTGTCGAGGGCAGACGGAAGGGAGGTGCTGTTCATGGCTATCCAAGGGGGGCCTGCTCCTCGCAAACAGAAGGCAAAAGGAGTCCTCCGATTCGGGCGACTCGCACCTCAGCCTTGTGACCCAGGGCTGTATGTTTGTCCGTCATATATGCAAGCGTCAGGTAACTGGGCGGCCTAATGTAGATCAACGCCCGGGATGCCTAATTGTCGGACGGCCTACTAATCCCAATCAGCACGATGTGACTGGGGAGCTTGACTCACATGGACATAGAATGTTGCGTATACTGCGCGCTGGCAGCACCAAATAATGATCTCACGAGACGACACATGTCGAACAATGGCAGACCTGGAAACCATATAACCGGGGAAATCTCCGTACGTGAGAATATGTACGATAAAATTAGAGGGAGTGCGTGCTACACGCTTCGCAGAAATTGGGTCAGAATCTGGAAGTATCTCTCTTTTTCTTCGAAGAATGGTAAATGCGAGCTGTTGCCCAATTGAACCCATTTAACCTTCTCTATCTTCTCAAAAAACGGAGAAACACAGAGATCTTGCGCCTGATCGTATCTGCCATTGATGACCAGCGTTGGCTGTGTGATGCAATGTAGCGTATCGAGCACGCGCCATCCTTTCATATTGCCCGTTACGAAAAATTCAGTGGTGCCGCTCCTACGAACGACAATTCTATAAGTTCTATCTCATGATATAACGAATTAAGCACTCACATAGCCTTACTGACAGTCGGATCTTCTCCCATACGTTCCAGCGATTTTGCGAAATGCTCAGGCCAAGGGTCCAAGCGGCAAATGTGCTGCGAAAAGTAATATTGGACCGCGGCCTTGAACTCTGGCTCCTCTGTAGTCCCGGCTTCCAAATGCTTCTTGATCACGGCCCGAGTAGCATCCGGGAGGCCCTCTATCAGCATCGCAACGCTCTTATCACCCAAGTCAATGGATGCTGGAGTGCCAACAATGACGATGCGTCCTAGCCCCTTTGGATGGCGAGTTGAAGCCCACTTAGTAGCGAGCATGCCGCCCCAGGAGTGACCTAGAACATCGAAATCATTGGCGATTCCGAGGCGTGCAACGAGATTCTCGAGCTCGTCCATGAAAAGCTCCTCCTTCCAAAATTCCTTGGGTTTGTCGGGAAGGCGCGTAGACCACCCGCATCCCACTTGATCATAGCAGATCACAGGTATGGAGTGTGTTTGGGATAGACTCGCATGAGGGAGCAGATAATCATGAGGAATGCCTGGTCCTCCATGTATCAACACCAAGGGACGCGAGCCGCTCTTCAGGTCTCCGAAGACTTTGTACCAAGTCTGATAAGTTTCATCGCCCACAATGAAATCTACCGAGCCTGACGTTTCGGCCATGGTACGGCTACAACACGTCAAATCAGGTGTTATAAGAGAGTGCATAACACTCACTCGTATACAGTCAGATGGTCCGCTGGCACCGATTATTATCCAATGGAACCCAGTTGTGGACGAGAAATTACACTGGCAGTTGACTGACGGAGACCATGCCCGAGATAAGTACCATCGCTTTGCGCTTCTTGAGCGCTTGCTTATCGAAAAATCAGGCGACGGAGAATGGTAAGAGCAGACGGCAGTGTTCTGAGTCGTGATGATCGTATGGCAAGGTTCTTGCAGACGACGGGACAAAGCATCTAGTCAGCTCATCATCATCACAGCAACTTGATGCACATACTTCCAGAAAAGCCATGATTAGTACAGCTGCGGCGGGTTCAAGAGCTGTATTGTCTCCAATATCGCCATCGCAAGCTGTTCCCAATGGGATTGCCCTTGAGCTAGATCAATGGGTGGTGCTAACCATCGCACTGCGCAGACGTTACGTCCATAACAACACGAACAAGCATGTGCTCAAGCCTTAAAGACGTACGCGCGCGCTGATAACAATGCTAGCATATTGATACAATCGTCTTCGGTGATGACGGCTGTGGCTGGGGTATTTTGAAAGGGCTTCTCCATCTTCGAAGAAGGGAATCACTCCGCCGCGTTGCACAAGCGATGGCACTGGAAGGCACCATGTTGGACTGATTCGAGCACAGACCCGACTGGCTCATGTTATGTGCGCGTGTGAGGCTGGCGATGTTTCGGCAGTGAGCTGGAGTATAAAAAGGAGGCTGTTGGATGGCTAGTAGCAAGGTGAACAAAGACACTCACAAACAATGCTTCCTCATTACATTCTACGCGCTCTTGCTCTCCTCGCTGTCTCTACCGGATTGCTTGCGGCTGGTCGTCCATGCAATACAGACGTAGCTATTGCTGGCGAGACGGATGCTTGTGAAGATGCCGTTATTCCTGGTGAGTGACTTTGGGGCTATGACAACGGACGATATACTGAGATAGTGAGTGGTTGTAGACTCCTGGGTCTAGACATGTCATGTTTCAGAATATCCATCGATCCTATTTTGAGAATCCCAAGGTATTTCCATCTTCTCTTCGAGCTCACGCCCGTCCTAATCAATTCCACAGGTTACTACACTACATCAGGGGACTAGGAAATGTAGGCTGCTTACTATTGTGATAAGTTAATGATACAGTGTAACTTTCTAGCCGCATCTTGAAAGCTATAATGGATATGCGGATCGAATGAGACGCAGGATACGGTATGCACCGAAGTTGAAATGCAGTGTGAAGGATTATCGATTACCGTTCGACTAAAACGTCGCGTACCAGCCGTTGTGGCGTAGGCGTCTAACGTCGGAGTTTGGCGAGTGAATTAGAGTCCAATTTAGCAAAGAGCTGGCAGACGGGCATTGGCATTGGAAGCTCGCTAATTCTACAGAAAAATACAGGATATAGCACAAGGTACACGGCCAATAGTCAAGGAGTTTAATGAAGACTTTGCAGTTTCTCTAGAACAGCTTCGATTTCTTCACGGGGCTTCTCAATGCGCCTGACGCCACCCAACAGCTTGTTGGGTTTGAAGTACGTAAGGAACTGTTCGAGGAAATCGCCATCGAGGAAACCAATCGCCTGAGCGTCCGCATCTGTTCGACCTCTGCTGTTTGCAGGAGTTCTCCACCTGGAAACGTGTTGTTAGACAATGCTTGACACAGCACCATAGATTATACCTACCTGCTGTGGTTCACTCCTCCGGGACCAGTCAGAATGTCTGACATGTTGTTCTGTAGATGTGTCAACAACATGGCTATCTGAGTGTTCACATGATGGATGACACCAATACGGCCGGAGGAAGTGAAGAAAAGATGCTCGGGTTCGAACATCTGGGACTCGTGTTCGTCTTGTGCATTCAAGCGTCCTAGAAAAAACCTAAGAGTTAGCGTGTGAAATTATGTAGAGCGGAAGAAGAGTTCTGACCTGGTAGTATCCTGTTGACGACGTCTCCTAGGTAAAAGTTACCGTCGAGCTGAAGGGTCTTCTGCTGACTGATGCTCAAAGTAAAGAGATTGCAGTCGCACTAAAGGAGTATTATTAAACAGTCTCATGGCAAACTTATTGAACAACTTACATTGGCTCCGATGACACTCTTGTTCCTCCCTGCCTCGACCGCAACAGGCCAGAGTGGACCATAATTCCGTGCAATCGTCTCAAGGTCATTCCCTTTGATCCTAACTATCGAGACGGAGCTGATTGCGTCTCCTGCGATGATCTTGTCGTCCCGAGCGGCGAGGCTCGTCACGAAGTAGTTGTGATTCCACCTCGATACTCGAGCAAGCCGTGTGGTGCTTTCCGACGTTGATGATGCTGCATCTTCATCGATGATTCTATACAGATCAACCTTTGCGCCATGTTAGTACCTTGTCGGAGACGAAGAGACAAAAAGGGTTCGTACAGAGGTGTTGACAGCCGTTGCGATGGCGCCGCTGACTTCCACCAAAGCGTATACGCAACCTTCCGCATCGCAGCTTGCGAGAAGTTTGAGATCTAAGGCCCGTCTGCGCTCTCCTCTTGCAGTACCTTCTCCGGGTTCCATAGCGAAGAGCAGTAGTCGCCCAGCAGAAGGCTCTGTCTCGCCTACTTGATGGCGTACAGTGCCTACCAAGAACTGGCTGCCGCCCTTAAGTGCTAGCGTCGCCGAGACCTCTTCATCGGCATCACAGATGAATTCACTCAGCCCTGTAAGGTGCCTTTCAGTTATTGCCCACAACCAGATGGACTCGTGTTCTTACGGTCGAAGTTTGTATCATCGAAGAGGATGAACGAGTTGCGAACGGATGCTCCGTCACCTATTCTGCTCGGTGTAGTCCGAGAACAGCCGACGCCGAACGCTTTGTGTTCAGCACTGTAAGCAATCCTCTTGGGGTTATCGAGTCCTAGAGGAATCTTAAGATACCAATTTAGTAGCAGCGGTTAAAAGACGTCAAGTCAGCTTACATTCCGTATCTGCATTTTGTCGACGCCACGTATTTGTCCGATGAGTAACGAGCTTGGGGTCGCAAGGACCTGGCAAGATGGGAATGCTCCGGTATTGAAACTGGCCCCTGCGGCGATGTTCTACAAAAATAGATTCCTTGATATGAGTGCAAGGGCTGCTTAGTGCGGGGACTTACCTTGACCATGACATACGACTGGCGCAGGCGTTGCTTGTCCCAATACAGAACTGATGACTGGCTACCGTTCGCAAAGACCGCTCGTTTATCGTCGATGTCACATGCTACGAGAGTTACTGGTGCAGTGCCGAGCGGGAACAATTTCATATCTTTCAACTCATTCCCCTTCATGTTGAAGCAGGCGACTGAGCCATCAGCCAATCCAGCGACGACGTACGGATGGTAGTCAGGATCTTTGGGCCTGTTCCCCGTGCCAAAGTTATGGAGCAGAACAGAGCGAGGGAGAGAGGGTAGAGTGGGGAACTTCTGAGGGTCACCTATGTCTTGCAGGCGAGTCGAGGGGTCAAGTGTTAACAGTCGGATGACATTGCTTCCCCAGAATGCCACCGCAATGTAGAGAGAAAAGTTCTTAGTAGGGTCGAGTGGCGCACATGACAGTGCTGAGATTTCCTGCCGTACAAATTCTCGATGCCTGTTCGTCGATAAGTATCACGTCGGTGATCTGAGGGGTAGCACACATACTGTAAGAAAGTGAGATGCCCGTTCTCATTCAGATTCAAGACAGCAACGGCACCGCCACTTAGTGCGATGACGACTTGAGTCGCGTTGACGCTTGCAGCAACGATCTCGCGAGCCGCCCACGCAACATTATGGGTTCCAGGTGTCCAGTACGGTCCTACCCTGTGGAAGGTCTCGAGTACTGGATCATACTCGACTAACGTCACAGCATGTGGTGTGACTTGTACGATGCGATTCGAGTCTGCATATGTCGACTTGCCACCGACTATTGCGCGCTTGCGAACATTTCCCAGGGCTATGGTAGGCTTATCCAGGATGAAGCTGGCAGATTCGGGGGTCAATCGCGTCGTGGAAGTGCGACCATCGAGGCGGAATAGCAACGATTCTCGTAGTGTAGAGACTATGAGATGGGAATGTGTACTAAGTACTAAAATTAGTATCGAAAACGTATTCTTAGGGCCTGGGCTCATGCACTCACGGGCTGTCGTAGTTGGGCCTAATAGGCCATACACTCATAGCATTCGGGATTTCATTGAAAACAGCGAGCTCTTGGAAGTCTGCGCCTGTACGGACTATGTTGATAGATCCAGTATTGCATCCTCCGGAGCATGTTACAACCTGAGGCTAAATAAACATGTCAAACGTTGTGTCTTAGAACTTCAGTAACATACGTACCTGCCCACTGCCGTCCGCATCAGCCAGCACTGCGTCAACGATAGGCGCGATATTGGGATAGCTGTCTAGAACTTCAACGAAGCTTCCTCTTGTCTTGACGATTTTGCCCTTATAAGATCGTTTATCGGCAGCAGCATCCTCCATTTCGACGTCTCCGCTGGCATCGGTTAGCTCTTTGGAAGAAACTGTCGAGATGTCGGAGGGAATAGGCAACGTATCCGTGTCTAATGCGGCTTGTGCGGTCGCATGGATCTGTAAAATCTGCGGGTTTCCCATGTGAGAGCCAACGTAGAGAACCTGATTGCTCAGGTATGACATGGTTGTGGGAGGTGATATCTGTGGAAGGGGTGAGCGCAGTGTTAGAACGCGGAACTCTACAGACAAACCTCCCCAAGCGGTATCAGAATGAGCTCAGGTTTCTCACCAAGAACGAGCATGGCTAGACGTCCGTACATATCACCGACGAAGAATCTACGCATCTCGTCGTCCGCAGGACACCATCTATGTGGGATGGAGGATAGTCAACAACCGGGTTCCGCCACAGACGTATGCCTACTTACGCCGTAACTTCGCTCCAGGGCCATTTCACACTCATCCGCGGCTTGATCTTCTTAGCTTCGCGTTCTGTGTCCTTCTGTTTGGCAAGGGCTACTTGCTGATCATTCCCGCTGGATTTCCGTTTGCTCTGTCGTTTATCTTTGTTTTTCTGGCGCTTCTGTCGTTCTACGGAGGCGAGTTCGTAAAACAGTATCTTGCGTCCGCCCAAAATCAGGACGCCGCCGAGACATTGTCCCCACTGATCATCGTCATCCTCGGATTTTATTGCGAAGGAAGGTATTGGTATCAGCATGAATGGTGCGTCGACGTCTGGGAAGACATTGCCAGGAAGTACGGTGTTCGGAAGTACCGGGGAAAGTGCCAATGGGAGATCTTGTTTTTCGACGTCAAGTTCGCGAGCAATAAGTTGCGTGCGCTGCATGTGGTCTGTGTGCACAATAGCAATCGGATATATATTTTCTGTATCCGAATGCAGAATACTCAATGCGTATACATTGAGTTCTGGTAAGCTAGTGTGCATGTTAGAACTTGATTATGTATTTGGTAAGAGGACAATGTACATACTTGACATCAAACTCGGTTTTGACATCGCCCTCTGAGAAATGTATAACCTTAAGCTTTCCGACATAGCAGCTCACTACTGCCAGGTCTCTTGACGGAGCCACTGTAATATCTGTGAAGAACTCCGCATGACGAGCGGCACGATCGTATAAGGAGCAATGCCAGGTGCATTCTAAGTAGGCCTCTCCATCTCGTGTTCCGTAAGTCAGCAAGAGAAGTCTAGGGTCTGGGTGATCTGTCAAGAGCAGGATGTTCGACCTTATGGGATCCTGAAGACGGCATGAGCACAGCTAGAGCCAGAGAGAAGCAGAACACACCTTAGCAGCCACAGCACGCATACAAATGACGCGACCCCATATATCCGAAGAACATTCGTGTTTCAATCCTTCGGGCTGTATGGAGGAAACTTCAATTCGCGCTACTTTGGCTACGACAAGATGAGATAGTTCAGGATCAGAAGAAAGAGCGCATTTCAGTGAAGCAACAACGGTCGATGGCTGGTGGAATGTGTTGACGACTTTCATATTGATTATCGTTTCGCGGTGCTATGCTGTATGTGCATTGAGGAGCAAGTCGATAGTACGACCTGGTGGAGGTACGAGAATGAGCTCGGAGCGTATGATGTGAGCACTGGGCGCTCGGCATTGAAAGCTCTCAGGCTGGCGCTGGCTGATCGTGTTCCCACCGCGTCACAGCGGCTTGGGCATCGCGGATGACTACAACAGAGTACGGCCGTAGATTCTGGACTTGAATGACACGACATTAGTAGGGTTCTGACTAGACATCAATTGAGAATCGGGATCCTCGCTGGGCACGTCTTTATAAGGCATTGATGCGCCATCATAGTCGGGCGCCCCGCCTTTCTTATCAGTATTTGGAAAGCCGCTCCGGTCTACCGGGTGCTTAATTGCCGGAGAATTCGAGCCCGGATCCGGGGTAGAAGGCGTCTAAATTACCCCCGCATTTCGTTCCAACTTGGCTCCTCGACCAAACACCGTCTGTGATTCCGAGTGCCGGGGACATATATAACCATCGCTAATCCCTAGCAGACCGTTTATCGTCACCTCGTACTGCCCACCATGTTGCGCAACATATCTCGCTCACTCAAGTTCTCGTCCGCTCTCCGGACTCGTCCAACAACTGTCACTCAAGCCGCGAGGTTAGTAACATCGCAATCGACGTTTCGAGTCGTGCTCAATTATGTCATTTACAGGTCATTCTCGCGCTCCAATGTCGTTGCATCGCAGTCTGGTCTTAACTCCCTCGACACCTTCACTGATGAGGAACAAATGTTAAGAGAAACAGGTTAGTTTATAAGCTATGACCAAGGAGCTCATGCATATGCTTCGCACAGTTCAACGGTTTGCGGAAGATGTCGTTGGACCCAAGGTGCGCGAGATGGATGAGAATGAGATGATGGATCCGTCCATCGTCAAGGGTCTCTTTGAGCAGGGAGTACGTCTCATACCCCTAGTAGTGAAACGGTACTCACCCGTCCTCATCAGCTCATGGGCATCGAAACCCCTGCCGATTTTGGTGGCGCAGAGTCGTCGTTTATGTCCGCCGTCCTTGTCATTGAGGAGCTCGCCAAAATTGATCCATCCGTGTCAGTCATGTGTGACGTTCACAACACACTCGTGAACACCGTGGTGCGCAAGTACGGAACCAAGGAGCAACAAGAGAAATGGTTGCCGTTGCTTGCGGAGTCAAAGGTAATTCGTCCTACTATAGTCGAATGCGATTCACTTAATTATGTATGTCTAGCTCGGCAGTTTCTGTCTATCAGAACCCGCCTCTGGTTCGGATGCCTTCGCGCTACAGACACGGGCACGTAAGGAGGGCGACAGCTGGATATTGAACGGGTCCAAGATGTGGATTACCAACTCATACGAGGCCGAAGTCTTCCTCATCTTCGCGAACGTGGACCCAAGTAAGGGCTACAAGGGAATCACATGCTTCATTGCCACCAAGGACATGGGCATCCAGATCGCGAAGAAAGAGCAGAAGCTTGGTATTCGTGCCTCCTCGACCTGTACCCTTAACTTCGACGACCTTAAAATTCCTGCTGAGAATGTCCTTGGCGAAGTTGGCAAGGGATACAAGGTGAGCTTGCTGACTTTCATTTCACATGCAGATTCCCCGTTAACAAGCGCTTTACAGATAGCTATCGAGATCCTGAACGAAGGCCGCATTGGCATCGCTGCACAGATGATTGGTCTTGCACAGGGTGCCTTTAATAAGGCAGTCCCTTACACCTACCAGCGTCAGCAATTCGGTCAGCCCATCGGCACATTCCAGGGCATGCAGTTCCAGATCGCACAGGCTGCTATCGACATCGAAAGCGCGCGTCTCTTGACATACAATGCTGCACGGCGTAAGGACGAGGGCAAGGATTTCACGAAGGCAGCTGCGATGGCGAAATACTGGTCTAGTGTCGTCGCGCAGCGTGTTTCGGGAAGCGCGATCGAATGGGCTGGCGGTGTCGGCTTCACTCGCGAGACCGGTATTGAGAAATACTGGAGGGACTCAAAGATCGTCAGTATAACAATGGTCTGATCGTGTCTAAGCTGACTCACCTGTGACTCTAGGGAGCAATCTACGAAGGAACATCGAACATACAGCTGCAGACTATCGCCAAGTTCATCCAGAAGGAGTACTCATGATACTTTTGCACGGTTCCATCGCCTAATACTATACCAAACTTCACAGTGTACATTACCACAGGTGTATCATCATGCCAAAGGACAGCGTTACGACATATATCTTCTAGCGAAGTCCATCATAACTTAGAACTGTGCAGGATCATGAGCACGCCCTCGTACACAGCCCAGCCTATCGCGGAGCTAAATACTTTGCGAGTCAAGCGTAATGTGGCGCCGTCAAAGAAGCCTGGTAAGCCTCGTTGCTTGAGAGCAGTTAGTTGAGCCTTCAAAACATCTTGTGGAACGGCCCACGTACCTTCCACACTGTGAAAACAGTCTGCATGAGTCCTTGATATCGTTGTTCGGTACGGACTTGCATTTTTGTCTGGAAAAACGGTGTGTGAGAGTGCACAGCGTGATGTTACAGTGGCACATACCTTAACCACATCGAATGGATGTGTAGCCATCGTCGCGATCGCACCTGCCGACGCGCCTGCGAAACTATGCACGATCGTGGCTTGAGCAGGAGACTCGGTTGGTAGTAATTGCGCTGTGGGACGCGTCAATAAGCGTGTATCCGATATAACTCGGGTGCTTACACGTCCTTGTCTTGATGGACTCGTAGAACACGACAAACAGGCCGGCATATGGCGCATCACGTAGCGCTGACGGTACAAATCCACGGAAGAGCTCGGACGGGCCTGCGCGTGCAATAGAGCGGAGGGCACCGAATAAGTTATTGTAAGCGTATAAGTTACTCTGTTCATGTTCGAGAAACGTCAGTCAGTTTGTATGGGATATATGGATCCGTAAAACGACCAAACGTACTTCATAGCGAGCCTTGAGAACGGAGAAGGGGTTGAGGATGAAGCCAACCGCTACGCGGGTGGTACCGCCAGCAAGCAGATTACCTTGGCTCGATAGTTTTGGGAGTGTTGATCCGTGGGTATTGTTCACCGATGCTTGAACCACGGCAAAGTATGGAGAGGTCGCGAGTACTGTACGAAGCTGGTTAAGGCCTGTGAAATACAACGCGACGCCAGGCACGTTCCTAGTATCACAAAAGTCTTCAAGAGATGACAATATACGTGAAATACGTGCTTACCGGAGCAATGTAGCAGTCGTCCCACGCCAGAGCCCCGCTATGCCGTTCGCTCGTACGACTTCCCGGGTTGTGCCCCATATGTGCCGACTATTTCTGAGGATTAACCGCGCTCATGAAACAAGTGTCTCATGGGAAAGGGCAGACGTCACACACCTAGCATTCGCTAATTGCCCGTCTCCTTGCTGCATACGAGTCTTCAACAGATCGACTGACGAACCAAGTCGGACTCAAGATGTCAAACGCGCCAAACAAGGTACGGCGTACATGGCTGCAGACATATCCCCGACGCAAATCCAGACAAGGCACCTGGCACGCGTCCATCAGCCTCCGTCTACACTCACGGAGAGTGAGAGGTTCGACTCACCCGAAATGAGGTGCTGGCTGACATTGCTCATTAAACACTAGATGAACGCAATAAGAGGAGCGCCTGGCCTTTCTCCTCGTTGATTAGTTGACCAAAGAGAGGTCTCTGGGTAGTTGACTGAGAGTACGAGCAAGTCCGGGATGAAAAGTGGGAAAGCGACCTCAGGCTCCGAGCCTGGCGAATGGCGGGCCGCGCAATTTAGGCGCGTATATTCATGGGCCGCGGACCGGGTTCGGAGACTGTAATCACTAACTTTGGCACTTCCACCCTGCCACATGTTGTAGGTGCTTCACGGCATGGTTTATTCGCATCGATATCTAGAGATGCAGGCAATAACCACGCACTTCAATCGCTGTGTACATAAGATAACGCTGCAGTAGTAATCTACGACACTACTACTACCTAACACTCCGGCTTCATAACATCCTAATAAACATCATGTTGTACAGCAAACCGAGAACCTCTTTGCATTGCTTGGATACGTACAATCTCAAAGCTTCGCAGTAAGAACCTCATCCTCGCCGTATTGCTCTACCCAGCCCTTGATACCACCAGTGAGGACCCGCGCTTTACTGGTACTGATGCCCTCAGCATCGAGTGCATCTTGGTACCAAGCGGCAGTTCGGGGCCCACGTCCAATGACAGCGCATGAATTACAGTAGAATATGACAAGAGGAATGGCGCGGAAGAGCTGCAAGACGGTAGGGAGCGTCTGCTGAAACGAATGTGCAGGCAGGTTGATTGCAGTCTTGACGAAGGCGTTCTGAGTGGGTTGCCCCATTATTATATCAGTCATGTAACATCCTGTATGAAGTGTGCGGATGTAGAAGTCGTACCTCAAAATCTGCTCTTCGGACATCCACAACGAGAAAATCATTGCCGGCTTTCTTCGTTCGTATGAGCTCAGCCACCTCGGATACTGATATCTCCGTAGGATTACTCTTTGGGACTGGTAACAACGTTGCCCAGTCTGGTACTTTGTCTGCAAAAGGCCGCGTCGCCGGTGTGGTCATTGTACGTCTGCTGAAGATGAGAGATGGTACTGCTCTGCTTGTAGATAACAAGCTCGTTGCTTTAAGATCCAATCTAAGAAGAAATACCTACATCTTGAACAGTCTCGACCTGGTCGCGCGAAAACGACGTGATAATGGTCTGAGATTGAAGATGCAATACAAGCAAGGGAAACCTCCAGCCAGCGGCGCACCGTCACGGAGTTTGGCCACGTGGGATAATTGTTGGGCAGTGGTCCGTGGAGGATTTGCGCGCGATCTGCTGCCAAAGGATATTAAAATGCGAGAGGGTTCCTATCGAGCCAAATACGAAATGATACAACAAGATGAGTACAAGATGGGGTATATAAGACCACCAAGACAAAATGCCGCTCCTGCGTCCGTTCCCCATGTTCACTGTCGAACACAGCCACTACACAATCTCCTCAGTCCCTTCAAGGAACATAGACATAACCTCCATGATACGTCCGCCCATTCTCGTCCAGTATGCTCTTCAACTTGACAGCAATATCGCGTACGCTATCTCGGCACCCGTCCATTTCTCTCCACGTGCCTGCGACACTCCAGCACTCGGAGCAAGCTTTGCTGGCCGTGCTCACAGTCTCCAGGTCCAATTCCTTCCTCCTATGAAGAGCAACAAGCACATCAACGAGGCGGTTGAAACCTGCGCTCCAGCTGGTAAAACCGCTTCCGGGGCTCATCGTGGTATCCGTGACGAGGTACGAGGACGCAAGGCCGAGACATTGCCGTAGGACACGCTGGTCTATCTTCCCCGTCGACTTGGTCATATCTGACAGGACACCATTCACAAAGGACCCGAAGTCTGTGGGAGTTGAAATAGAGGCTGGCGGCGTTGGCTATACACGTGGAATTGTCTTTGGTAAACCGAAATAACGAACGGATCAAAAGATACGTACCACTGCAGTACTCATGACGTTTGAAGGCCTTCGTGAAATATATACAAGTGAATGTAGCCCTGTAGCGACCCTGTTCGACCTTCAGACGACATTTTCCCTCCGTCAGCGATTCATCCGGTAACTCGGGCTCCAGAAAACGAACGATTTACCTCGTGTATGTGGTCGTGGGTCTGCCTAAAATCTGCCCGAGCAATGAGGGGTATATGAGAGTGTACCAGCAAATTACTGGTCAAGCGTACGTTGGATATCCGGTCAGGATATGTTTTCCGCGGATGGCTTTCTTTAGGCCATGCCGACTCGGGAGAAGGATGCTGCCTTCCTTAAAGGGGTTGATCGGAAATAGCCGAGTCAGGCACGCTTTAGAGTCTTAGCGCCTGAGCTCATCGTCTCTCGCGGCCAGCTCAACGCTCTCCTCGTCGTGTTTGACCCTCTCGACGCCGTCCACGACAATGTCTGCACCGAACCCCTTGGTGAAGCTCCTTGCTTCTCTCAGTCCTCCTCCGGTTTATATGCCTGTGGACTACGACGGACTGGAGTTCAAGTGGAAGTTCTTCACGTTTCGTCCGGCCCGTACGTATGCCTTCTCTCTCCGTGGGCAGAGCTCAACCTAACTGAATTTTTCAGTGTTCCAAAATGAGGTCTATATCCTTGCCGTGATCTTGTTCTACGTGGCCTTCTCCTTCATCGGTAGAAGAACTAACTTGTCGAAAGCGAATAAATGGTAAGTCCAACAGCAATATCTTGCACAACATGAGTTTAGGAGACGAACACACAGGTTCGAAGCCCACGAGTCTCTCTATGCTCAACAGTTCTCTAAACCCGTTCAAGAGGGGGGCTTGACTCGCGGTACGGGCTAAATCACCAAAACACGTCGGTATCACTAACGCGTATCGTAGACGGAAACTCTGACCTGTTCGCTTTCTCCACCGGGCGTCGTGCTGTTTCCTCTCTCCACACGGTCTTCACCATGCGCCCTCGCCATGACTTCTTCCAGTTTGCGTATCAGACTCTACGTGGTTTTGTGGACTTGGACTGGAAGGTCGTTGACGAAGTCGAGTTGGATTTCACGTTCCAGGATAACGGAAATGTCCCCGAGTGTATCTGGGCTATCGTTGCCAAGGATGAGCTTAAGGGCATCAAGGCCTCGCGCTGGGATATGGTAAGCATGTCTTGCTGTCGCCTAGTGCCAGAAACTAACGCCATGTGCAGAGCTTCACTCGCACCACTGAGAACGCTAGTCTACCCAAGTCGCTCACGGTTATGTCAGGTCGGTGCTCATACTATTCGTTTGAACGGTCTATGAACAGTGATACTACAGAATTTGCGGATATCACGGACAACATCTTGAGGCCTCATGGACCTTTCAACCTTGCTTCAGCACTGTCAGACCCGGCGTTCTTGCCTTACTTCCGCTCTCTGTCCATTACCGACCAACCTCGTACTCGCCCACTGGCCCCCCTTCCGGCTTCTCAACACACCAAGCACCTCATCCTGTCGCTCACAGTCCCGCCCTCGTCGGATTCTGCGGTCACGCTCCCCCTTGTAGAGGCCGTATTTAAGCTCGTGGATGTCGTAGCCGCGACAGGCGGCTGGGGTATTGCCAAAGGACCAGGAGGCAGAAGCGGCATGGGTCTCGCACAGAGCTTACGCCCTGAGACACGATCGAAGCTGCGTGCGATCAGGGAGAACCTTCACAAGGAACTCAAGGAGGAATCTGTGAGGGAGCAGCGCGAAGAGGCTGAAAACCAGAAAGCGGCGGCGAAGAAGAAGGCAGAGGACGAGCGGCTGTCGAAACTTAGCGCGGCTGAGCAAAAGAAGGTGCGTCGCTTTGTTGCTTTGGTGCTTTCTTTGGCTGACATCGTGCTTTCGCAGCAATTGGATCGCGAAAAGAAACGGCTCCTCCGCAAGACTCAGGGCAAGGTCAAGACGCGGTAGAACAGGGTCCTCTTCCTAGGTCCCACTGCGCGGACTACTTTCCATTGCCGTCGTGTTCGAAATGCTCTTAAAGCGCACTTGCTGCTCTACAATAAGTATTGTATACCGTCTGTCAGTGTTGTACCCTGTCGTGTACCAGCATGTCTATAGTATTAACCGTCTTAACGCATTACCCTGCACCGCTCATGATGGATGGAGTCGCGATTCATCAGCCTGTTAGCTGAGCTCTACTTTACGCACTACTACTGATACAGGAAGTTACTTTGCCATGATACTGGCGGGAGGGGTATGAATGGGGTATCGCTACATATGGTGACAGTTCGTCTGATTATACGGATTTATTCCTCACGAGAGTTTGTCGGGTATCCAGTGCTGAGGTTGTACCCGTGGATGTATCGCTCGTCCTGCGCTCATGCCCTTCGTGCTTATCCTCCGTCTTCTCTTTATTCGGTACACTGCCCGACGTCCGCCACTTGCTCCCCCAATAATTAAACATCCGCAGAAGCCACGTCGGCTTGAAGTTTGCATACTCAACAACCTCGGTATCGTCCTCTGGCTCGGGTAGCAACGCGCCTGGCAAGCCATACTCCTCCTCCGCCTCGCTCTCTGTTCTGCCTAAGGAATCTACTAGGCGGTCTTGACCTCCCAGTGTCCACTGTTCGCGATTAAAGTGCCCATGTGCCCCACGCACGCCCTGCGGGAGGCGCTTGCCGGACCCGAAGACGCGCTCACGCATATCGAGGACCTTGCGCCGCGGCGCCGCAGCCATGTGCCACAAATCGTCGACGAGGAACTGTGCGGACTCGTACGCGAGCGCGTTCGTCTCCTGCGTCATCGCGTCCGCCCTCGTGCGCGCCTCCTCGATGTCCTGCAAGATCCCAGCCCGCGCCTTCACCTCCTCGATCGTGTGTTGGTTGTCGATGTAGTCCTGGTGCAAGACCGAGTTCGAGGAGGACAGCTGCTTCGTAAGCGCGTGGAGGCAGGCCAGGACGTTCGCTAGATGCTGCTCGCGCCGGCGCATGATGAGAAGCTGGCCGCATAGCTCCACGTCGATGCGCATTCGATCGACGGGCAGTACATGCATGTCGCGCAGGCTGTCCGCGTCGTCGAAGCTCCGTCGTTTCTTGAGAGCCAAGAGGTTTCTGCGTCGCTTTCGTGAGATCTCTTGTTCCACGTCTATCAAGCTGTCGATGCTCTCCTGTAGGCTGTCTGCCTGTGCTAGCGGACTGGGCCCACGTGGTGGTCTGCCTCTTCGATCCATCGAACTGTCACGAGCCGTTTGAGGATCCGCCCAGCTAACTATCCGCCCTTGGGTAGGCTTCGTAGGAGGGTTCCGTTGGTTGAACTCGGTAAGGCGACGATTGAATTCGTTGAGGGCAGCCTGTGACCGCTCGGCACGAGGAATTTCGCCAAGGCCAGACATAATATGGGTACGTCCGTTGCTATCCGCTGTGATCGTGCCATCATCAGCAATAGTTCTGACGATGAAGACTCAATACGTACAGACTGGCGAGGTCTGGCCGCTGGTAAGGATGTCATCCTCATCAACTTCTCTGGAAATCACGACAGAGGGAACCAAAGAGGCCTGAGTTGACTGTCCGCGCATAGGCGAGTCCGTAGGTCCAAGTGATTTGCCTCGTCCCAAATCACCGCTGACCTTCTTGGATCTCCCAAGACTAGGACATAGGTGAGTTATGGAACTCTGGTTTGCAAGAACCGAACAACTTACGCCCAACTCTCTAGTTTCCGCTGGACCTTTCCAGACCATGGTATCCCATCACCTTCGTCTTCGGATGACTTCGGATTGTCCTTATCATACCGCTCACGCTCCCGCTCCTTCTCCTCTCTTTCGATCTCCCTCCCCCGTTCTTTCTCCTCACCTTCACTCAAGATCGCCTCCTTCTCCTTCCGCTTCTTTGTGACCTCACCCGGACGGCCTGTCCACAGGTAGCGCAGACTTGGTGCACCGTCCTTCGAGTTCTCGGATAAAATCTTGACAAGTTGAGTCAGGTCAGTGGTGGGCCCGAGGGTGCTTGCCCACCCAAACAGGCTCTTTGCCGAAACGCCGGGCTCAGGATTCGTGCGGAGGTCAGTCGCGAGATCGTCCAACTTGTTGATCAGGACACGGTGGACCTTGTACGAGTCGCTCTGCTTGGCCTTGTCGTACGAAGCGTTGATGGATTCTATCAGTGGCTGCGAAAGATAGACAATTTGGACGTTGATGGACGTGGAAAAAGAGTAAGGCGACAGTGACGCTATTGGAGGTAACGAATAATGGGTCAGAGACAGTGTGTGACCGTGAGCATGAGGAGATTTCGACGCCGCGAAGTTTGCGAGGGCTTTGACAAATCCGATGGGATCGAGGAATGGGTCTTTAGGTACCAACTGGAGAAGATGAGAGCATATTCGAAACCAAGGAGCTCCGCACAACTTACATGGCCCATGGCGTGCAGCCTGTTGCGAACCGTCAGGATCATACTGAACAAAGCAGCCACGACAGTTGGGTCTGCAACTCTCTCCATGGGCTATATGCGCTTTAGAATACCGCTCAATACTTTCACGTGTGTAACTCACCTCGACCTGGGCACACGGCTCCCCTATCTCCGTTACCCAGCGTTGTATGCCCTCACAGGTCACGTCGCAGAGGAGGCCGTTTCTTTCTTCTCGCGCCATGTCAAACATGCCGCAAACAGCAAGTGCAGACTGTATGAGCCTTACAAGCTCTAGGACGGTTGCGTTGAACAACTCAGTTGAGCGAACGACAGCCTTGTCTGGGATGTGGTATGCTGATATAAAACGATCCTTTGTAGTATCGCTTGGAGACAAGTTAGGAAATGGATACATCGAGAGGTGGAAACTTCGCGTACCTTGGCTCTTCGAGGGTAAGCGCACTCCGCCCACCGCAACCCATTCGCAAGACATTGATGTTCGTATATAGCTGTTCACGGATCTGAAGGAAGTTTCCTCCGGGGATGTGCACAATCGTGTAATCCGAACGGAAGTTAGCCAGTGATGTCACCATCACGATCCCTTTCTCGGTCTACAGAAAATCAGTCTCATCAAGTCTCTACCATATCTCGTATTACACACCTCCTTTGGTCGTGCACCATCTCTTCGGAGGTGGTGTAGAGCTTTCTCCCATTCGAGCACGCATTCTACTTGAGAAAGCGAAGGTACTGGGCTTAACGCTGTCACAGTTATCTACAGCTCGGTCAGGTGCACTCGATTGGTCCAGTGCCATGTAACTTCATACCTTGTGATTGGGATCACCCGTGAACACCGTCAAGACAGTTACTGGTCGTTTACGCTCTACAACCCTTGCGAAACGAAATGAGCTTGTCGGGGGTCATTTAACTTTCACCAACTCACCACTTCTCCACAGCATAGATTTGATAACCTTCCAGCTCAATTTGTTCCTCTGCCACTTCGAAGCGGCAGTTACCCCCAATCCAGTCATCCGAAACGAGTTGTATGGCACTTAAGTCCGGTGAAGGCTGTAAACTGGCTGCGACAGAATCGCCTCTAGAGCGGGACGTCTTGGCGGGCGAAGACTTCGCCGATGGTATTCTTGAAGGAGAGCCAGCGGGGTATGCACGAGCCTGACGCACTGTAGGCATTAGTAGTTTCATTCCGCAAGCAGGTATATTGTTAGCCATTGAGGGCGTCAGAAACGGTGTACGGTGTGAAGAAGATGGAATAGAGAGATTTGTCGAGTGTCTTGACATTGTAGGACGGAGGCTCGCAGCTTTGGGGATGAAGGGAGGCAGAAGCGGCGAGACGTTACCCTCTGCTGACGAGGGCGAGCTCGAGGTCGGTATTGGGAGATGAGACGAGCTCGTTACCAAACGAGGTCTCTGCTGCTGAGGCTGTAAACTCATTTTTCGTGTGATAGGCACAGGGTGCTAATGCCAGATGATGGTGGTCTGTCCAAGAGCCTCGCCGCGGATATCAGCGTCACTAGCCCAGTAAGTAACAATTGTAATCGGATTAGTAACGACATAAGCAAAGGTAAGTAACGTTTCTAATGCCGGTAGCCCGCGTTGGCGCCAAACCCTTGAAAGCGCTCTAACTCCTCACACGACCACGCGATGCTCGACCCCTCCCGCAACGATGTTCTCGACGACGGCGGCGGATTTCAACGATGTTCAAAACGCGTTTTTCTCATTAGGATAGACCTCGCACCGGGTAAATCATTGATACGAGCCGTGCACACTCTTCCACGCTCTTCACGGACAGCGGTGATCACTATAAAGCGCTGAGACCCTGCATGGGCTTATCTCTCTACGCCTACCTGCAGGCTCTCCAGTCGATCTGGGGACCGCAGTGCAATGGCAAAGAACAAGGGCAAGAAGCGAGGCGACCAGCCAAAGCAGCCTGCCGCCGCCAACGAGGCTGCCGCGAGCCCACCACCCCTCACGATACCCCCGCCTGCCCAACAAGCTTCCCCAGTGCCGAAACAAGGCAGAAACGTTCCCAGGATTGAGACCAGCGACCTCCACTTTGCAAAAGCCGTCTCACCAAATGCCGCACAGCACGACGTGCTTTCTTCTGGAACACAGGTCGCCGGTGATTGGCCCGGTCAAGGACAATTGGGTGCGTCTTATCAGCTCCCCGTACAGCGTCTGCCTGTTTAATCTGATCTCTGACATACCTCGTTCCTGCACACGACGTGTCGGTCTCTGTTTTTCACGTGCCGCCATGCTACACCTTCGCAACTTCCCTGTACAAGGTGGCTGGGGGGATAACAATGAGGTTCAAAACGGCTGGGCTGCAGGAGACGAACATTACGGCGATGAGGAGGAGGAAGAATACGATGAAGACGAGGAGTACGACGACGACGATTTGCGCTCTGGCAGCGGCACACGTACTTCTCCTGCTATGGCAGCGGGCCATACTGCCGGACATATTCGTGGTGCAGATCCTGGGGCATGGGGAATGAGCCCTGCTCTACAGCGGATGCCCAGTCCTCAAAACCCAAAACTAGTAAGCTCGAGTCCGCACGTAGCGAACGGCCATGGGCATCCCATCAATCCACACATGCTGCAGTCAGCAATAGCGGGCATTGGAGACATGGGTTTCGGGTCACGCCCAGATCCTGCTGCTCCGGAACCCACCCTGAAGAGGAAAAACACGCTAAAGAAACACCCCCCTACAGCACCTGAACCACCTGCACCTCCTGGGCCTCCCCCGCCGGCCAAACACTCGAAGCATGTTGCCTTTGGCGGCTTTACAGATGTCCTCCATTCACTCACCCATCGCCGTGAGCCGCCTGCGCCTTCTCCTGCGCTTGCCACCTCTGTGGCACCTGGATTGCTATCGAATCGACCACCACAATCTCACAGGCAGCCTCCAGGTGCATTTGGCACACCCGCGACCGAACCACTTCCCGTCGGTCTTGGCATACTCGGCGGACATCCCAGCACACAAAGCCCTTGGGGACAGGCTGCTCCGTCGCATCTACATCAGACTGTGTCGCCCGCAGTTCCTGCTAGAAACCCTTACGCAGCCGCGAATCCTATGGCGCCGCCGCCGCCGCCGTCAAATCCGTACAGCGGGCAAGCATGGACCAAGTGGTCGAGTGAAGCCAGAGGCTTTGGGATGCCTGCTGTTACAACAACTATGAAGGCTAGTGTTCCCACTACATCATTTCCGCCTAGTGCTCCTCCGCCTCCTCCTCCCGTGGCTCAGCCAGCTGCACCTGGGAACCCAGCTCTAGCGGCTATGATGGGGAACCCAGCTTTTGCAAACCTCTTAGCAGCGCGACAGGCTCACCTCCAAGGTGCTCTCAAGGACCAAGATGCCGCTCTGGCTGCCATGGGAGTCTCACCACAGGGTCAGATGCCGCAGCCTGCCCGACATGGTCCTGCGACGCCGCAGGCGACGTGGAAATATTTCCAAGAGAAGGGACATCTGCCGACACCGCAGAGCCGCCTGGGAGACCTCTATGGCCAGCCTCCGCGGCCTGCGCACATGCAGGCTGCCGGTGGTAGAGGCAACGACTGGGCTGCAGGAGGAGGTGCCCATGCAAATGTTGGCGGATGGGGTCAGGGTGCATCAGACCCCGCCGCGTGGGGAGGCGGCGGCGGAGGTGCTGGCGCTGGCGCTGGTGGATGGGGCCAGGATGCGACAGACCCTGCAGCATGGGGTGGAGGTGGTGGCGGCGTTGGCGGCGGCGGCGGATGGGGCGCGAACCCCGGTGCTCCCGCCGCCAACGATACGTGGGGCGATGTTGGGAAAGCTGGAAACGATCCATGGTCCAATCCAGCTGACGCGTCGGCATGGGGTGCCCCCGAGGCTGCAGAGCATCGTGGGCGAGATAAAAAGCACAAGCATAAACATGGACACGATCCTGTCGGGAAGAGCGGACACCGTCACAAGCGCAGTCCGGACGTTGGCGGGGATGCGGGAGGGTGGGGGAGCAGTGGTGGAAACGCAGGATGGAGTGCGGCTGCTACTGGGGGGTATGGGCAGGGCGATGCTGGCGAGTGGGGATCGGGTCCCGATGCTGGTGGACAGTGGGGGTCAAGTCATGATAACGGCGCATGGGGACAAGACAGCGGCGAAGATTTTTACTCGGCAAAGCCAAAGGATAAGCACTTGAAACATCATAAGAGTCCAAAACACGATAATTCGTGGGGACGTACGCGGATGGAGGAGGTGCCCGAGGAAGAGGAGGAAGAGTATTATGACGACTATGACGGCGAAGAATATGAAGACGAAGACGATCTCGAGAGTATGTACACAGAACCCAAGCCGGACAACTATAGGGCAGCCCAGCCGCAGAGTCGGCGGAATGCCCACATCTCACCACGTATCTCCTACGCACTGTCTCCAGCGGGCCGTTCACATCCACTAGCAGGCGGTACTCCCCACCTCCCAGCGGACACTCCTCACTCGGCTGGGCATTCACTTTCACCCGGGAAGCACCGCCACGAGCCAGGCCTCGGGATACTTCCCGATCCTAACCTATCGCAAACGATGAACATCGCCACGGGCTGGTCAGACGCCGTGCCTATACCCTCCGGGAAAATGGGCAGCGAGGCCATACCCCTCGCTCATGGGAAAGCGATCGAACCAGCGCATCGTGCGTTGTACTTCACGAAGGCTGTCGATCCGGAGAAGGCTCGACCGGCGAAGGATAGAATTCATTGGATGTTCAATCCGGAGAAGGACCCTCGCGTCGCGTCTCTGTTGCGCTGGGTGGACGCGATGTCTGAGCAGCTTGCTCTCGTGGGGGTAAGTGAAATAACCATTACTTTCCAGAACATGCTAACGTCGAAACATATACAGCTCACCTTGTTCCTGCAGACAAATCAGCGTGGTGCGCTAGTCGCCAACGCTGAGTACAGAAAGGACCACGCCGGCATACCCATGCAACCCGTTTTCGACTGGATCACTCTGCAAGATGCCAGCAACACGCTAGACTCCACTCTCCAGAGGTCCATCTTGCGTTACAACCCCGCGGAGAAAGTCGTCGTGTTCGTGTATTTGCTGTCTAGGAGTGGCAACAGCATGGCGATGTGGCGTCGAAAGTGTCCTATACCGGAGGGCGTCCAGGAACGCTACAAAGGCGTGATAGATCGTGCCGTCCAGAGCCTTGATACCAGAGCCGTTATCTTGGTTGACGAGTGCGTAGCATTCTTCGTATTGTGCGCACTGTCTATCGCTCACGTACTATTATAGGTTACCCCCTCCAAAACCTGCCCCAGAGCCGGCGAAAAAGCGCAGTTGGTGGAAGAGAATATTCTTATTCTGGAAGAAAAAATAAGTTGTTGTATCCCGATACCCGTCAGGCTAGCCTCCCACTTCTGTATCGTACTAACGCTTTGCTTGTTGTGCTTTCAGTCTGCTGTCGTACGTGTTCTGATCTACCCATTGGATTTAGCTGTATTTTGCTGTTTCACACATATTTTAGACTTGCCTTGTACTACCACGGATCTGCTAGTGTCAATTTATGCTGAGAGGACATTTATTCGATAGCTCGGGCTCGGTACAGAGGCAAACTCCTGTCACTCACGTGTTGCGTATGACATAGCACTGCGTCGATCATCCGCGTGCCTACGCAATGGTAGGCAATGCCGCGGCATGCGTTTCGCGTGTGTATATAACCTTGCTTTGAGGATTGCAACGACCATCCCATTCGAATTCATCTCCTACGCTATCTCTGCGAGCGAATATGAGTGAAGATATTACGCCTCACGCCGCCGCTAGCGCCACAGAGCCCAAACAGCCGGAGCAGCTGGAAATCCTTACAGGTACACCAGGCGCGAGCCTATTCCCAGCACGAATTCGCCGAGCGAACACCAACAGAGAACCGCTCTCGCCTCTCACCCATATCCTCATCTTCGCCGCTGTCCTCGGGCCCGTCGCACTCTTGCCGTACCTCGCGGTGCGCCGTCAGCTGCAAGCGGTCAACCGGCAGCTTGCGAATATCAGTAGCGAGAACGCTGCGTTCCACCGCGGCCTGCGGCACACGCTTGCAGAGACTGCCGTCCGACGTGAGGAGCATGAGAGGCTGCGCTCTATGCTTGCGGATATGCGGCGGGACGTGGAGAGGCTTAGGGAGGAGGGGACACGGCGTGAAGCAGTGCGCGCCGCATCAGACGAGCGGGTGCGAAGGGGAATGCAAGAGCTGATGATGGAGAGGCAGAGGACGAGGTGCGCATTATATAGCCTCTGCCACACTTGCTACTCGTTGCTCGCTAAAGGCTGACCCGCATCCTTCGCGTGTGTACCAGGGCTGGTTTAGCGACACTGCGGGATATGAGTTCATCCCTCGCGGACATCGCTGCCTTCATGCATGAGGTGGAGGTGCAGCAAGGTTTCCCTGCACGCAAGAACGACGGAAGGGGCATCGAGCGGATACGACAGCTGGCCTACAGGCTGCAGAACCTGCCTGCGGACACCAAGGTGAGTCGGTCATTACGCATACAGAAGCCCACGGCGCCAGAGTAAATGAATGAACGTTGAACCAGCCTGCAGCATCATCTTGTCCCACGAGCGATGGGCCATCTCAGGAAGGTACTGACCAGCCTAAGGAGGCGCGATAGACGATGAGATGGGTTGTAATGAGTTGGGTAAGAGACTGTATTCCTGTAATAATGTCATGCAGACACTGACTGCTGTGCGCACAAGCATGCTGTACTAACACGTCTGTAGCGACTACCAATATATCACATCAATAAGATATACGTGCGACAGACAGACCCAGAGAATAAGTGAAATAAGGAACACTCATGGACGGTAATCGACGAAACACAATCGTAACGGCTCATCTTCGCCGAGGGTCCCTGGATGGGCCGGTCTATGTAGATAATCGGTCAGGTTCATCGCCTAGTGGGAACAAATTTGGAACGTACCGGCTGGGGCTTTCGGTGTTGAAGCAATAGCTCTTCCATAAGATCGACATCGATCTTGTCCCATCCCGCATAATTCCCCTGCAGCATCTCATTACACCGTCGCGCGAAGAAGGCAAAGTGGTACAATAGCACAGCCTGCCACTCGTATTGAGCAGTGATCTTGACAAGATGACTGCTGTAACGGAAGAAGTGGCTGGGGAGGGTTGCTGGCTGACCATTGGATAGACCGTGGACACAGAGGATTGAGAAATAAATGTTGAGGGGAACCAGGAGGGAGTCAAGAGTTTTGTAGATCTCGATTGCAGAAGGAATGCGGCGAAAAGAGACGGTGCTGTCTTCAAGATCCACGAATTGCCACTGCGCCTCCGCTATCCGTCGAGTGTCAAGCTTGTAGAGCTGAGCAGCGGGTAGCTCGTGGCTGAGAACGGCACTCATAATATCCTTGTCGACGTGGGGGTAGAGCGACGCGACATCGCCTACTTCTTGGAAGGGCGTCGGCGGATAAGTGTAGATTGACGTAGAGCGTGTCGGGTACATATAAACCTAAGCAAATTAAGGCAACGGTTGACGATGTTCGGAAGAAGGCGGGCACGAATGAGAACGAGCGGCGTCGAATTTGAGGGTCGTCCAGAAAGCGCTGCAGAGTGTGGCCATGAACACAACCGTGCCTTGCGTTGGCCGCATGTTGTTGGAACCCCAAGAAACCCACGGCCGCAAAGTTAACAAAAGGCCACAAAAGCCGTGGCGAGCTATCGAGAGTAATCCGAGGCCTTGAAGCAGTTAGACTGTAACATCTCAGAGCAGATCGTTGCAAACGGCGAGCAGCAGCATGGAGGTCGAGAGCAGGACAGTGGCAGGACGAAAACGGACGGCGAGCAAGCACGAACCAGCAGCCTTGCCATATCGGGACGCGTGGGAGCGCCTCGGCGTGTTCCGAATTGCTGTTTGGAGCCATGTGGCTGAAGAACTAGCAAGGACCAGTCAAATTTACCCACGGTCCTCTCTCGCTCGCAAGCGCGGCGCGTACATTCCCTACGACACCCCTCAAGGTAATTATCCCCGAATATCGTGCTGGACCGGTCGAAATGTTGTCGGTAGAGTACCGTTATGCTGTCAGATCGCATAACAGGCCTTTTCCGCGCTTTCGGACGGTCCGAAACCGCTTGTCACAACTTGCAGAATAACAAGACTAATCTGGTTATTCCACTATACTAGACTACATCAAAATGCCCGGAAAGGTCAAGGCGTACGAGCTCCAGTCCAAGTGCGTAGTATTGGGAACGGGTCGCTGGCGGGATGTGTTGGCTCAATTGTGCGGCGTTATGTTGTCATAGGTCGAAGAATGACTTGTCGAAGCAGCTGGTCGAGCTCAAGAACGAGCTCCTGACCCTGCGGGTACAGAAGATCGTTGGCAGCAACGCGGCTAAGCTGACCAAGATGTGCGTGCCATATCTTGTCGTTTTAATGCAAGTTGCTGAAATAATTTGATGCGCAACAGTAACTCGGTCCGGAAGTCGATCGCTCGTGTCCTCACTGTCATGAACCAGAAGGCACGGCAAAACCTCCGCGAGCTGTACAAGAAGAAGAAGTACACTCCTCTTGACCTCCGACCAAAGAAGACCCGTGCCATCCGGAGGCGTTTGACCAAAGTGCGTCATGAAATATTGATCTTGCGCTCAACATGCTAACCCTCCGTCCAGCACGAGTCGTCGCTCAAGACACTCAAGCAGCGCAAGAAGGACATCCACTTCCCCCTCCGCAAGTACGCTGTCAAGTCGGCATAATTTGGGAGTACCGTTTGGGTTCTGTGAGCAGGGACAGGGCCGGGTGGCTGTCTTCCGTTTGTTATCTTCTTCTCTGTATGCTGTACGCC
The DNA here is from genome assembly GCA_005298045.1 of Pleurotus ostreatoroseus. Lineage (NCBI taxonomy): Eukaryota > Fungi > Basidiomycota > Agaricomycetes > Agaricales > Pleurotaceae > Pleurotus > Pleurotus ostreatoroseus. The sequence continues at coordinate 164,885 of SWBT01000086.1, forward strand.
TCGACCATCCCACGCAAGCCATGCCATGTTATGCCATGCATCACGAGCTATAGCGCCATGTACCGCCCTCGTCCCGCCCAGGTTGGCACTATCCAGGATGTTACTCGCTTGCCGGCCCTATTTATTCTGTTCTCTCTCCTGTGCTTGTAAGTTCTATGCACACGCTGATGATCGTGTATAAGCTATCTCAGCTGTCTTAGGCTGTATGATGCTTTCGCTGCGAGCTAAGAAGACGGTAGACCACTCGAGTGCGGAAAGGAATCAATGGAAAAACTGCCGAGACCGGACGTCATGTGTTGCAATTACCCACGGAATAACTCACTGAGCCCCCCGCTACTTTCGCTACATAGGCTGAGCTTATGTGTGAATTGAAAGGGTTGCATCGAGTCAACGTATCCTGAATATTGATTTGGAGTCGTACTCATGCTGTTATCGATGTATCATAGGAACGGACACCAGTTCACGGACCTAACAAGGTTTACAACAGACTGGGCGACCGGTCTTCAAACTGTTTACATCTACACGGTGACAAGCAACATTGCTGCTGGTTCATCGTAAACAGCACAACTTATAATCCGTCTCTTCATGGAAGTTGAATTTGCGATGTGGCGCAAGCAGATACCGATCGCCGATCACAGCATCATTTACTTCGTCAATACGCCTAGTAGCTGGAGTTATTTGACTGCTCAAGGACTCAAACAAAGTGCGAACTCTAACGCAAGCATACTAGCATTGACCTTGACAAACTCCCGACACGATATTACATCCCGCTATACGAACCGGAGCGCCGCTGTCAATGCGACTGTCACGGGCCGCGAACGCGCGAACATTGGTACGATTTGTCGGACATCTGCGAGCTGGAGTAAAGCTGCATCTGTATTACCTTCTTAGAAATGAATTGAGACGTATAACTTACCCCGATGTCGGGTCGATGATTCGTCGCTACCTCGCAAACCCTCACTACTTCCATCTATCCGAATAGGCGAACGTGCGTACGCATCTTACAACAGCATGCGCTCTGAGCCAGTTCCACGGAAGGTCGGAGGCGCTGTCTGTCTTGTTAGGATTGTACACGTTGATCTATATAGTATTACAACGAGAGGACAGTGCTGCCTACTGGCGATGATGGTGGTACATATACAGTGGTTCAGGCTCCGACTCCAATAAAGCGACCGGGATAACTTGCTACTGTGGTAGGGAGAAGGCAATGGTGGGGAAGAACAAATGTTGAGACACTAAAGCAAGGGATAATGTGGTATGTGTAGAGTCCGAATGATGTTACAGTGCAGAAAGGATGGATGGAATAAGTAGATGCGAAGGGGACTGACACTTATTCGTCCATAGCGTCGTCGTCGCTCACGCTGCCGATATCGCTCATCTCGTCGTCTTCGTCATCATCCTTGTCGGCCGCCGCATCAAAAGCCTCCTTCGTGGCAAACCGTTGTACGTACTCTGTTCGTAAAGTTTTGAGTAAGGTCACTCACAGAAAATAACGCACACCACTTACCCTTCACCTTCGCTTCGTACTCCTTAGGATGCCGCATCAGAAGTGCAGCTGCCTCACCGTTCAGTGGGTCGTTCGGGTTCGGGTATCGGAGGAGCTGCGGGAGGAAGACTTCGAAAATGTTGATCATATCTACGAGATAGAAGTGTGAAGATTAGTACGCGAATCGATACTGCCACGACATCGTACGTACCAAACATAGGCGACCACGTCTGGTTGATGACATCCAAGCATACCGAGCCACTCCTACACCCCATTTGAGATGACTAATAATAATGCGTTTTAGAGGCGACGTACAGCTCATCAATATTTGGATGAAATATCTTGTTCATGAAACCTATACTCGGGGATTTGAACGGGTATTGGTCTGGCAGTTCGACGTGTATCTTCCACACACCACCGGCGAAGGGCGCTAGCGCGGAACGGAACCCCGGGTCAACGCAAGGATGCCAGCAGTGGAGAAGATGGACATACTTTCAACTGGGCCACAGAATTTGACATAGAATTCTTGCATGTTGTCATTGACGAGGTTGACCTCATAGTCAGACATTAGGCTGCACGAGACCAGAAATATGCCATCAGCTACTGTCCGATGCGTAGCGCTAGGACATGTGGGCACTGAGCGAGCACATACAGCTTCATGACATCCGTTTCGATGCGGCGTTTGCTTTGCGAAGCGTGTATACCCAAAGCAGAGAAGATATTGTCAGTATGGCCAGCTACAGATGTCAGGGTCACCAGAGAGTTGGATACTTATCATAATATACGAGTGTCTCCACAGGGGGTTGCGAGATAGTGTTAGGGATACTCTCGGAGGATCGAGAGTGGTTGATGAGTGGTTTGAGCAGAGGAGGGAAAGGGCAGGATGGTGGGATGGTGGTGGTCAGGTCAAGTAGCAGCAGCAGTCTCGTCCAGGCGATATTAGGCCCGGGCGTCGGCCGGAGCTTTCGGCAATTTCCCCGGGCATCCCCAAGCCGCCGCGTCTCCTTCCGCCGCACTCACTTCAGTCCTGCTCAGGTTATCGACTTTCCTCAATTCTTTTCTGACCCTCAGAACATGCCTGGTAACTATCGATGGAGCTTGACCAAACTTATTCGCTGAATTCTGATCCACGAGGAGTATACGCTTCTCTACCTCGTGCCTTTGCATGAGGTCTATTCGCATCCACTTCAATGGGATTTTCGCAGAGCTGTTTGATCTACGTTACCCAATCTTGGTAGTATCTCAAGTACACGTCACCACGTCCGACCTCTATTTGACAGAGTCCCGAACAGCTGTAGTGCACAGCAATTAGGCAAATTGCAATCTATCAACGTGACGTTCTGACTTGTGGGTCTTTCGGGCATGTGCTGCAACTGGATGAACAGCTGCAGCATATGAACGATAGACTTATTCGCATGGATCAACTGTTCGATGGTCAAATAGGAAGCCTCTACAATCTTCATTCAGGACATCGGTACGACGCTGTCAAGGCCTGTCATGACATACAAATTGGGAAGACTGTAGTAACTCAAAACCATGACCACTCTTCGACGATACAAGCTACCGCATCGTTAGAGCAAGGGAATGGCCTCTTTCCTCCCGTCATACCTGCTTCCGCTGGCCTGCCAGAAATACCAACTTCCGAAGCAGTTCCAATGTCTGCACCGCGCTCGTTATAAGCTCGGGCAGCGATCATGATTGCTACAGGCAAGGCATAATAGTAAGCTATAAAACAAACTCGCGAAGATAGCGGAGACGAACCGAGCCAGAAGAACCCGAAAGCAACAATCAAGGCGATTTCTTCTTGCGTTTGCGTCAGCACTCTCCCGTCTTGTCTGTGTTGCAAGACAATACTATAGACATCGTAATTTACATATGAGGATGTAGGTAAGTATCATATGTCATACTTCAAGCACTCACAATATGACAAGGAACGATAGGGCTAATAGAGCTACTGTCGTCTGCGTCAAACTGTACGTATCTGACCAGCCCCTTCAATCAACGATCTTGCATTGGACGAGAATGTTGCGGCAATGGACGTACATATGGAGGCAGGCAAGATTCGCATCACCAGATATGCACAGACTGCCGCACCCGCCGCTATATTCATCGCAATGAACCCTGGAACCTCAGCCCTCCGTCTCTATACGTCAAACGAGACGAACCAGAACTCACCCGCTGCGACGGATTGTATAGGGTGTCCTCGGAAGAGTGGTCTGTCCATGGTGGATGTCCGTACACTGCGGGCATAGGCCCATATTTCTCAAGGACATATCATGTGAAATGCCGAGAACTATTCTGAATAATTCCTCCATTGTCCCTACAATACTTCCCGAGGAGAAACAATATGATAAGAGCAATACAATGGAAATATTGAAAGGTGGGCATATTACTCACGTTTCCCTCATGTTTAACACAATGCGCTAGGGTGGTAGAATTCAGTATCACTCCGCCAGTCTTATCAGTATATCTCCTCTGGGAATAAAGGTCGATGTCCGCAGTGGTAGTCAGTGTTCGCGCGAAGAGGGGATTAAGAACGTCAATCGCAAACTCCTCATTGTCCTCTCCCAAACGCTGAATGATATCGCCCTGACCAGCCGCCATCACCACGCGTTTTCCGCCCTTCGTCCCTCTCGCTCACCTGCCCTCTTCGTGACGTTCCCATGTTGTTGCTTCGACGCTTCGCACTTCGCCCGATCAAGCAGTGTGCGATACATACACGCTAAGCGCGGCATGCCAGCACAACGTGTTAGATTACAATATACGGTTCTAGAAGCTGGGATACGTGATAGGAGTACAGTGGTTTGCATAGCACAGTCGTCGCCGTCGCCTGCCCCTCAGCACGCTCCCGGATCATTGATGTTCGTATCGTCCGAGTCAGGGTTATGTACACAATTCATGATCCTGATCTTGAAGCTGTCCTGGAAATTCCGAAAGGATAGAGCACTGTAGTCGTAGCTTGACGTAGTTTGTCGTCTTGAAGCGTTGTTTTAGTACTTTGTTCGTCTGCTTTGTCGGCGTATCGAAAATGCATGTTGCGCAGCCCGCGCTGCTGGTCTACACAGATGTCACCACACCCGGAACTTGCGTAACTATTGGCTGTCCGCTCGCATCGCGCTGAACGACGATGGAGTGCCCTGGTTGCTGATTAATGACATACCCGCCGTTCACAGCTCCCTGGGGATATGCTCCCTGCATCGGGTACCCACCAGCTGGGTACGCATAGCTGCGCCCATGATAGTACCCGCCACCGCCCTCCATCATGCCTGGGTACTGCCCAAACCATGGGAGCTCGAAGATGGGTTCTTGCCACGCAAAAGGACGACCCATGGCTTGGGCGCGGGTCGTCAGTGTGAGCAGAATCCAGAGGAAGATCACGACTGTTCCAGGAGGTGAGCAGGACTCTGGTGATGCATAGTAGCAACGTACAGAGTGCGAAAAGAATCCACGAGAAAGCCTCGATGACCCTCATTTCATAGCACCAAGATTTGGCACTAACTAGCGATACGGGCGTACATTGTAAGTTCTGGAACAGTTGAAAAATCACACAAGGTCATACCTGTACCGGTCTTCGTTGGAAGTGTAAGACTTCCCAGTGAGTCGCATTGGGTGCTTCCCATGATATCGCTGGAAGAAGGTCAGAAATCCGTCTTGGAGAATGATTTTGACGGGTACATACGCATCCCATGCACCCATGGCTGAAGTTTAAGATTAACGACAATACCTCAGCACTGAGTATAGTGAACTTACAAAGCCATAGCACGGCGAGGATGAAGAAACTCAAAGCCTCGCTCCACGGTCTTGACCACGATAATCTGTAACTTTTCAGTACTCGCCCAGGTAAAATCTAGTAACCACGTACTGGAGGATACATATCAATATTGTCAACGAAGGCACGACAATCGCGAAGATCGTGAAGTCGCCTGGATTTTTGCCAAGGTTCATTGAGAAGAACACACACAGGTATTGTGGGCACTCACGTCGCAGATCTGGTAAGAATATGCTCCCCAAGTACGCAGCAATACCTAAGACTGTCGCTGAGAGGAGAAGTACAGCAGCTATGTTTGTCCATAAGTTCCGTCAAGCGTGCTCGAACCACACGGGATGGACTTGCCAAAGCCATAGTTTCGCAGTTGGACAAACAATTGTGTCATCTATTATCAAGCTGTATCGGTATTTTTAGTGAGTGCTTTGGAGGGTATTTGTGCGACCAACCTAGAGATAACCAAGGATAGATTGTTGTACGCCGCTGCAGTGCGCCGCTTTCGGTGCACTATCAATGCACCGGATATAAGAGTGAGTTTGTACGGAGGGGGGAGCACACCCTGAGTGGTGGTAGAGCTGAAAGGACCCTAAGAACCAGACAAGCAGGGCGCGGGGGTGTCCACGGGAGCCAATGCATTGTCATTTCGACGTCCATCATTGAGGGTCCCATCAACATGAGACCAGCTAAACGCCGCTACGCGAACCTTAATGAGCGCGCGTCCCGCGTCGCTTACGTAAGTCACACGGAGCGCGTTTTCGCGACACGCGTTCAGTCCGCAGCGGAGTCGCGTCTTCGATTCCCAGCCTGGGAAAACGCAGGCAGTGCTCAATCTTTCACAAATTTCATGTTTCGCGCGGTATAACCGGGTAATATACAACGAGTGATATGACCTCCGAAAGGCTACAAAGTTCCCTAAGTATAGCAGAACGAGCGTGGGTTTGACCCTATCGTACAACTTCGTACAACATTTTCCCAATGTTCTCCCAAATACAAATAGCATGCGGGTGAGCCTGCTTGAATCCGGAAGCAGGCTGCGTCTATGGTAGTGCAACACGTGTCGGCGACAAGCAGTACGAGCCAGAGGCATCACCGCCTGGGTGATGCGTTCCGGAGGTACTTGTCCCGAGGAAGCCGTGAGGGTCCGTGATCTTGAACGTGCGCCTTCTCTGGAGGCGTGTGGGGAATCCAGTAAACGTATGTCGGGGCTTCGTTACGAGTGGGCGAGCCGTGCAGGTTGGGCTGACGGCGCATCGAGGGGCGCTGCTGCGAACGTCCGCGAGGCTTCTCTTCTGGAGAGGGAGGCGCGGGCGCAGGTGCAGGTGCAGATCTGGGTGCGGGTGCCCGAGCAGGTGCGGGTGCGGCTGCTGTTACGGCACCAGTCTGCCGTGTACGCTGAGACTTGGTAGACACGGACCTCTTCGCCGTGGCCGGAGCAGGGAGCTTGCCAGTTTGGGCGTCGGATCCAGCAAACCACGGGTAGGCCGTGACAGATGTGTTCCAGACGTAGGAATGGCCCCAGCGACGATGACGGAGGGCGAGGATAAGGAGCATACATAGAAAACCGAGAACTGGAGAAAAGGTCAGGCACATGTCATGAAGTCGTGAACGGGCGACGTACTAAGTATAACATTGAAGAATGAAAATGCTTCCAGGACTCGGTACTGAGCATGATAGGTCTCAGTATTGACTGGAAAGAGAAATCAGTTTCCCGGTATGCACTGCGTTTCGGTTTGACTTACATCCTGGCATAGTCATAGGCTCTTGTTCGGTGTCTACATCGGTAAAGCACTCCACTTCTGAATCTGCGGAGTCAGAAGAAGCAAGGAAAGCTCCGAGTGCTATCAAAAGCATTAGCATTAGAGTGTTACCCCACGGTCGCTTGAGGGTTCTCACCAAGCCAAAGAACACCGGCAAGGCCTAAGCAGCCCAGCTCGATCTTTGTCGAAATGGGGTTACGGTATCCCCAGAACCCAAAGCCCAGCCTGTAAAACCCCACGCAAAATCCATCAGCGTCCGCACGAGCGAAACAGGTTGCGAGATACTCACAGTGCAAGCATGATGAGCAAGCTGGCACTGCAGACAAAGATTGCGAAGGGAACAAAGCGCGCTGCAAGCAAAGGACAATGAGTTTCGCACGAAGTGGCTCGAGAATGAAGACAACGCACTGAGGTCCGACGATTCCAACAAGCTCTGGAAGTGCCCTGCAATAGCGAGACAAATAACGGTAAAGACCAATATCGCCGCTGCACATGGGTCCCAGCATCAGCTTCCATTCGTCCGGGACGTCCCAATCGACTCACTGTAGAGGCATCCTCTCAGGATGTTGAATGCGGAAGGCATGCGGACGGGGATGCAGCAGCAGATTCTGGCCTTGGGTGGGGGAGCTCTCGACGACTGTGATACGTGTCGCCGGACGCCATCTCTCTTACTATTTGAATGGCGCATGTCCGTGAGTTCTCGCTAATCGCAGGGGTCGCAGTCCCGGGGCGAGGAGGGCGAGAGGCCTGAAATGAATCCGCACGCAGAACAGAAGGATGCGTCGCCTTTAATTCGTGTGCGAGGGCCGTAAAAAGAAGGATCGACCCTTGGTCCTCGCTGCGTGAGTCAGGCCTCGAGGCACAGGCGTGTCCTGATGCGTGTTCCACTGGGTCGTCGGTCGTACCGGGGAGAGCCCTGCACTGGTCGTGAGTTGAGATGAGGGCTTGTCCGCGGCGCAGGACGAGACTGAGCGCAGAGCTGGGCCGGGCTGCTGCACGGAGGGGGCAACCGAGAAGGAAGCTCGACCGCTCGCCGCGGGCTGAGCGAGGTGTTTATAGCCCTGGGAGCGAAAATTTGGCCATTGTCGGCGAACAGAGCGCCTGGAAGATGATTGTTCAGACTGAACGGACGAAGACATCTTCACTTTCCTGTTAGAAACCCCATCCGACAGAGCCATCGACACGAGGCGGCCTATTGCTTCGAAAGAGTCAAATGGTGGGCGGAAGATAAGACGGATCTGCCATAAGCTTGCCTGAGGCGCCCTGCCACAGTGCGGTGGGCAAAGCGCCCCCGCAGAGTTGGCCCGCCCAACCGGAGACAATGGTCCCTTTCTCACTCGCTGACCCAACATCACTGCATGGACGCTTGATTGTCCACTTGGCGGTACTGTGCGGAAAACCTGCTATTATGCGGAATTTATTATTGACAGAAATCCAGATTCGTTCTAGGGTACTTCGGGCGATATATCCAAGCACTGGGACACACACAGGTTCCGGGTCAGTTGCCCTCCACCTCCGCTCGCAGCTTGACGCCGAGGCCTTCGTATTCTGCGAGGCACTCAGGGTTCTTCAAGGTCGCCGGGTTGACGCTCGAAATCGAAGCCCCGTTAATGATCTGGCGAAAGAGCCGGTCAGCTCATCCTGAACGCTAGAAAGCAGCACAGCAAAGTGTCGAGAGCTGAGGAAACATCGCACCTTCTTGACTGGGACCTCGACACGTTTGCCCGTAAGTGTGTAAGGTACATCCTGGACCTGGATGATCTGTAACACACGCGTGAGAAACCTCACTTTCCAGTGCCTGATGCCTCCAACTGCATCCACCGGACTTCCAGCAAACGCACCTTCGCAGGGACGTGCCGCGCGCTCCTGCGCGCCCTGATCTCGTTCTTGATCCTCTTCTGCAGCTCGTCCGAGAGCACCTCGCCCTCGAGCAGCTTCACGAACAGGATCACGCGCTCGTCCGTGTGCTGCGCGATGCTCTGCCCGACGGCGAGGCAGTCGACGATGGTGTGCGGGTGGTGCGACGCCTCCGGCGCGAAGCACAGGTCGATCACGTCGTACAGCTCAGCTGACCCGAAGCGCACGCCCCCGGGGTTGCTGGTCGCGCGCGCGAACGCATAGACGTAGGCGTCATGAGCATGCGAAGGAACGACTTGGGCGGGAAACACTCACAGGACACCGTCGCTCCGCCCGAGCATGATCAGCCCCCCGCCGTTGCCTCCCCGCGAAGGCGTGACGATGACATGGTCGCCGTGGTCTACGAACGGGCCCGTGACCCGTAAGATCCGTCAGCCAATACGGCGTGGAAAGAGATGCAGATGCACGCACACCACACGCCCTTGTACTCTGCAAAATACGCCTGCTGGTACCGGTCCTGCGCGGCGGCGACGTCCGCGGCGCTACCGTACCCCGGCAGGGGCCAGAAGCCCACAGGCTGGCATGGGAAGGGCCGCACGCAGACGAGCTCGCCTGCGAGGCCCGGCTCGGCGGGCGTCCCGGCCGGCGTGAACGCCTCGATGGCCATCCCCAGCATCCGGCACTGCACCTCCCCGCGGTACACCGGGAGCATAGAGTTCATGCCCGCGAACAGCGAGCAGATGTCGGTTCCACCTGGAGATGTCGATTAGCCATAGTTCAATATGGAGCAGGGGACGGATCATGAACAAGCGGCTGGCTGCGACGGACCTGTGATGGAGCCCAGAAGGACGTTGGGCGATATCTGTTCATAGACAAAGTCGTACTGCGCCGCACCGAGTGGCGAGCCTGTTGAGTAGATGTGGCGGAGAGTGGAGAGGCTGTGGTGCGCCTTCGGCTCCTTGTAGCATTTCTATGAAACAAGGGTCCGGTCATTTGAGCTCGCTGTGCTTCGGATAGCGATGCTTGATCGAAATCACTTACCGCGAGACCGTCGAGATACTTCGCACTCGTGCCATAGATGGTAATCCCAAGCTCGTCGACAAGGTTCCACAGATATGCGGGGTCTCGGAGCGGACTTCCGTCGTACATGACCAGGGTGCACCCTAAAGCAAGGCCGCTTACCAGGTAGTTCCACATCATCCATCCGCTGAAGTCAAAAATGAGGAGTCAACAAATCCAAGTCAGCGCGAAAACAGTAACAGTAACGATGAAGACACTGACGTGGTCGTGTAGTAGAAGTAAACGTCATCGGGCTTCAAGTCCGCGCAGATGCCTAGTTCCTTCTGCATCTGCAAAAGCATGCCACCTGCACGGTGGACGATGGGCCTGCAGACGGCAGAACAATTTCACCATGCAGCACAATCATAATAGCAAAGGCACCACGCCTCACTTTGGCCTGCCTGTCAACCCATCCATTCAATCGCATTCGCATTCACACCCAAAAAGAAAACGCGCCGCACGCACCAGTCGTTCCCGAGCTGAACAAGATCCACAGCGGGTGGTCGAACCCGAGGCGGGCCCACTCTATCTCCCCCTCAGGGCTCCGCCCGAGCTTGCACGCCTTGCCCGCGTCCACAAAGTCCCCGTACGCGGTCCACGCGGCGTCCCACGCGCTGCGGTCGCCCGCCTGCGACGGGTGCTGCGCGACGACGACGCGCGGCGCGAGGCCGGTCCGCGCGCGCAGGCCCTCGAGCAGCGTCTTCAGCTTCGGCGCGTGCGGGTGCACCTTCGCGTTGTACCTGTGACACGTCGCGTGAGTCTGCGCACCGCACCAGGACCGGGGGCGGGGACGAGGAGAGAGACACGCACACGACCGCTTCGACCGAGAAAATGAGGCTCGGCCGGACTTGCTCGAATCTATGAGTGGGAGGGAAGGGCGGGCCGTCAGCGGACGCGTCGGGCTCTGACGTGCGCACGCCAATCACCTTTCTAACACCCCCTCAGGGCCGAAATCAGCAGCCGCGCTCACCCAGATACACCCTGCCGCGCCGATGACGCGTTCGTCCGTCAGTGATCTGCAGCGCATCAAGAAACTTCTGTGCAAGGGACCAACGTACCAATCGCCGTGGCCGCGAGACAGGCCGCCATGTTCTCCTAAAAAAGCGCGTGCGCAGGCCATCAGCATCATCAACGAACGACGTCGGTAAATTTCCTCGCGCCTACGCCTGCGCCTTTGACTGAATGGGGCGAGCGCAATCCAAGGCGAGAGGGCAGGCGGCCAGGGGCGTACCCGGCGCCGCCACGTGCGGGGACGAGTGCGCATCTGGGGAAGGGCAAGGAACGGGGAATGCGGGGTAATTGACTCACGATGCAGTTCGAAGAGTATGACGCGACGCGATCGCCTGGCTTGAGGCCGACAGAGAGCAGCGCGGAGACGAGATCCGCGACGAGCGCGTACAGTTCGGCGTACGTGACCCGACGCAGAGGCGGAGAGGGCTCGCTCGGGGTGGGTTCGGCTGTCGGAAATCATAAGAATGGTTAGTACGTTGTGCACGAAGGGCTGCGTGTTAGATAGATGGCTTCTCAATCAAGCCAGCAAACACGAAGATAATCGCGTCTTGAGAGCATCAAGAACGCGTTCTCGAGAAGTACGCAGAGTCGTGAGTAGAACAAGCGACGTATGTGTCCCAATCGTCCGTGTACACAAGGGTACATGGGGAATGGAGAACACTCGCGTCCAAAGACGAGTATGGGGACTCGGATGAAGCATCGCCGTGCCTGCGGGTTAGGCGAGCGAGTATAGACACTTCCGACTCCTATGCCGTACCCAAACAGCAGGCAAGTAGTACGGAAACAGCGAGAAGATTGTGATGATTTCTGGAGCTCGGTCAAGCGTCGGAAACCACCTCTGCGTCCAAAGCAACTGCGTACACTGAATAGGAAGCAGGCAGAGGACTGCTCGATACTCCTGTCCAGGATGTAACGCGAATGCTTTGGGCGCATCCCGAATAGGCCGAAGCAAGCCTGCAATGCACTGTGTCTCTTGCCCGCCGTAAGATACGACGGATAGGGGATCGCGGCAATCGCTGAGCACCGTGTCCGCGCCATACAACCGGACACCAGGAATGCTTGGGAGAAATCGAAGCGTACTCACTGGCTTCAATAATCGCAACCTTCTCAGATGAACGGTTGCGCAGCATGTTCTCTGCCCAGTTGAGCTTGGCCTCCTTGAACCACGGCGGGTTCGCAGGCGGGAGCGCGGTCTTGTCGACGACATGCGCGCCCTTGTGGCCGATGACGCCCGTCTCGTCCCAGACGTCGCCCCAGAAGGCGTCGATCTCGGTCGTGGACCACTTCCAGAGGTCGAAGTAGCTCTGAAGGCCGAGCCCGTGCGCGGCATTCGCGCGCTGGAGGAAGCGGTAGGTACGGGTCGCCTGTGGGTCGTCAGGGACGTGCAGCGGCTTGGCGTGGTCGCCCGTGCCAAGCACGGAGGCGGGAGAAGCGGAGACTGCCATCGCGGTCGTGTGGGGAAGCTGCGTGCGTGTGACAGAAAGCGTCGAAGCTGGGGTGGGTGAGCGTGGGCACAGCAGGGACGTAAGGCACTTACGGTAGTTTGATAGACGGATGGTGGTAGTACACGGTCAAGATGCAATGGGGCGGGGACGAGTACGCGACGGGCTAAGTACTGCAAGGAGGGCGGGCATCCCGACGGCGTCTACGCGCGTCCGCGGCGGGCGGGATTGTCCCCTGATGGCTTCGCGGCGTCGGCAAAGTGCGCGCGGGCGTGATGGCGAAGGCAAAGCCCCAAAAGGGAAGCCCGCGCCCAGTTTGGGATCGGGCCGGGTGAAAAGGGTGATCGTCGGCAATCTGCCGAGCGCCGGGCGGAGGAGGCGCGCGGGGGCGTGAGTCAAACGGCGGTCAAGAAAGAAATTCGCGCGAAAGAAATTTCTGGCGCGATTGCGGCCGTCGTCCCAGCGAGAGCAGGTCTTTTTTCTGCCCTTTTCTTTCTTTCTTTATCTGCAACGCCCTCGTCCTTATAAACCGGGCACTGCCTCGCTGACCACAGCATCGTCTTACTGTGCATCCACTTCCAGCGAGCTGCAACACTCCGAGCATCCGCGGCAGCGAACGTGCGACGAGACGCGCTCCGTGCCATAAGCATCCACAAGCCCTTCCCGCCGCTCCTATCGACGCGGCCCTCACGTTTGTCCCTCGCTCCCGTATCAAAAAGCCGCGAACCGCCTGCCAGGCCCTGTCCTTTTCTTTTTCGCACCCAGCCCTCCTCCATCCCAGCCCGGCCCACTGAAACCCAATCTTATTAACACCGCAGCCCGCGCACCGTCATACCCAACACTATATATTCACCCGTTCTGTACGCCACAGATCCCCCGCCCCCACATACTCTTCCCCAATCGCCGCTCGTCTCGTTACAACCCTTCGCGTCGTCTCATACACCCTCGAACGATCTGCATAGCCCTCCAATGGACCGCTATCTCGCCCCCCAGTCGCCCGAGGCCGTCGCCCACTCGCATATCACGTACGCCGCCTCCGCCACTGGCTCGCCCTGTTCCGTCTCTGACCCTTCCTTCGCAGCGAGAACGTCTTCACGTGGGACTCGGACGCCTCTGCGGTCGAGAGCCTCATCGCCGGCTGCGCCTCCTACCAGGCCTTCAGCCGCTATCTCGTCGGCTCAGACCTGTACCTCCTCCCGCGGTCAAAGACAGAGCTCGAGAATGTCCTGTGCGTACCATAGCCTCCCTCTGACGCCGCGCCACGTACTCATGAAGTCATCCCGTCCCGCAGCCGCCGGTACGCGTACGACGCCATCCACAACACCATCTCGCAGTCTCGGTCAGAGCTGTCGGCCGGTGGCTACAGCAGGGTACGTGTGCTTTTGTTCGTCCTTAGTCATGCCCGAGCACGGGCAGCTAATTATACGTGCGCTGCTTCTAGATATGTCACCTTGTAGAGGGCTCGATTAGAAAGGTCCTCGAGGAGAACGACAACGCTGCGCACCTGCTCGACATGCACAAGCCGCCACACCTCGAGTCGTTCGCGGAGAAGGTCCCGCGCACAACCGCGCGGTTCATACGCATCAAGTAAGGCTCTGCCGCCGCGTCTGCGCTCGCGCTCGCGTCTTATGCACCCCCGCTCGTTCTCGTCGTCTCTGCTATCGTTATTCTTCGTCGTATCACCCGTCATCCACATCATCATCGCCGGCCCCGCTATTTCGTTGCATCATTCTGTTTGTGTTATATATCGGTCTCGGTCTCGGTTTCGGTCCTGCATGCCCCATCATCATCACCCCATCGCCGCACCCTGTAGTACCATCGCTCCCGCCCGCCGCGCTCGCCGTAAGCGCGAGTATACCCCTGGGCATGTAATAATTCGTGTCGTGTAGAAGCAATTATGTCGAACAGCACCACTAGCATCGTAATGGTCTCACGCAGTGGCTCACATTGCGTCGTGTCGTGTCGTACGTGTCGTATCACATCATGCTGTGACTGAGCTTGAGTTTGTTCCTGCCCATGCGTGGCGCGATAAGGACGACGTTGCGTGAGTAGCACGAGCAGACGGTGGTTGGACATCAAGATGCTCGGATGTCTCACCCCGCAGGCCTCCACGCCGCAGCCGTGTCGCAGCAGGCCATCAGCGAGAGTCCCTCTAGGGTCTACCCAGGGTTCACTGTCTCACACGGACCACAGTCCCAAGCCTCGAGACCTGGGAGACCAGAGTCCCCGGCCGGCGTCGGTGGAGCCGCTGGTCCCCCCATTCCCCGAGCCCCGCGGCCGGACACCAGCTCACAGACGCCCACGCCCACGAACGTGCGCCGCGCCGTGCGCGAACATGCGCGATTCCGCGTCCTGCGATTGGCTCCTCTCCGCCTCCTTCGTATCCCAACACCCTGAGGGTGCTGCTTCAGGCGAGCTGCAGCACGCCGCCGCGGGTCCGTATGAACTCTAAGTAGTACCGCTGTACGATCCGGTGTATGTCTCGCGCGCGCTGAAATATAGCTAGCCGTCGTGTGCACTACTGGGCACTCTTGGACCTGAACTTGTACTACTTGCACGACGACCACGACCACGAAGACGACGACGAACAAGAGAGAGAGCGATGAAGACGACGACGCACCCCGCGCTGCTGCTCCTGCTCGTCTGCGCCCTCCGCGCCGCCCTCGCGGCACCCGCACCCGCCCAGGAACCCCTCGCGCTCGCCCGTGAGTCCGGCTGCATTAGCAAAGTCTGCATCCCACTGACTAGCCGTGTCGGTATACTCGTGTGCTCGTGTGCTCCTATACCCGCAAACCCGTAATTCCTATACTACTGAACTCCTGAATTCATGAATTCGTGCGCGTGCGGGACACACGCGGGACACCCGAACGCACAGGCCCCCGCCGCAAGCTGCACGGCCGCTTCCTGCACATCACGGACATCCACCCGGACCCGTTCTACGCTGCCGGGACGTCGGAGAAGTCGGCGTGCCACAGGAAGAAGCCCAAGAAGGCGCGGCCCCGCGCGGGGCAGTATGGCATGCCCTACAGGTGCGCGTGCTGTGTTATGCTGGTTATTGAGTATAGTTGAAAGCTAATGCACGGAATTCGGGATGCGGAATGCGGATAGTGAATGCGACTCGCCGCTGAGTCTGACGAACCTCACGCTGGACTATATCGACAAGGAGTGGGCGGACGAGGTCGATTTCGTCGTCTGTACGTCTCACCGTCTTCCCCTTTCCGTTGAATTGAACACTGGACACTAAACTCGAAATGCACGAATACAGGGACAGGCGACAGCGCACGGTAAAGGTTACATTGCCTCTGCAGAGATCATCCATTGACCTCCTGTCGCAGACACGACAACGACCGCAAGCAGCCGCGCACGCTCAAGGAGATCTACCAGCTGAACCGCGCGATGGCGCGCCGCATGGAGGAGATCTTCGTCAAGCGGGGTGTTCCCGTCATCCCCAGCATCGGTGCGTCCGCTTACTTGCCCTATGACCGCCGGGTGCACAGTTGCTGACTTTGATTTAAACGTATTTGGTCTTGGTTTCGGTTTCCGGCTCTCGCTCTGTTTCTATGTTGCCGTCTATGGTGCTATGTTGTCGTCGTCTTACGTCGCCGCGGTCCTCTGTTCCGCTCGACCTTTCCGCGGCGCCGTCTCTGCCTTCGCACCTCTATGGTCCTGTGTTTTCGACTGGGTGTTCTGTCGGTGGCCCGTTCCTGGTGCGTTCCCATCCCTCAGGCAACAACGACGTCTGGCGTAAGCGGAATGCTCTCGGTCTCTGTTCTCGCTTCTGACCTCTTCCACCCGTCTCTTACCCTCCTACCTTTGAACACCTGACCGCGCCCTTCTGGCGGTTCCACTCCTGTCTGCACCGCCGTGCCATCGAATCATCGGACCATGACTCCAATGCGAACGCAAACTCAAAACCAAATTCAATGCGGACGTCGATATCGATCGCTCGATCTCGGTGCTCGGTACTCAATGCTCGATACTGGAAACCTAATACGTGATGCACATCGATACGATGCAATGCACCGCCCCAGCGCACGTGAGTCCCTCCCTCGTTCTAGCGTCGCCGTCGCGTAGCGTCGTGGTCGCGGTGCGGCGGCGGTTGTCACACACGGATGCTAACATACGGTGTTTTCATCTCTCCTGTCGCTTTCTAGAACATCATGATGCCAGGTCGGTGGCTCTCTTTCGACAAACGCAGGCTGCGTCCTGTGTTGTGCGTTCAGCCATCGCGGCGTTTGGAGCTGACTGAGTCTGTTTCGATGTAGGGCCCAACGATGTGACTTTTGAGTTTTCGAGGTGCGTGTTTGGAGTTGGGATGCGCGGGTGGGGTGTGGGATTCTCTGGGCGGACGCGGTGCCGCGTCTGGCCTTATCCGCCTTCATCGTTCATCTTCGCATTCGTGTTCGCATTCGTATTTGCGTTTGCATTCACGTCCGCATTCGTCCTCGCGTGTTCGCCTCGGCTAACTCTACCGTCCACATCCGCCGCCACGCCCCATCTTCAAACTCGACTTGAACTCGGTCTCGATCTCAAACCCGCGCCTGGACGCGACAGCATATGGAAGTCCTTCGTGCCGTTCCACTCGTACCAGGTCTTCCAGCGCGGCGCGTACTTCGCGGTCGAGGTCGTGCCCGACGCGCTCGCGGTCGTGAGCCTGAACACGATGTACTTTTATGACGCGAACAAGGGTGCGTGGCTCGCTCTAATGGTGTCGTGTTCCCACCTTCCGTCCTGCATCGCGTTGGGTTGTGTGTTGCGTGGCGTTGCGTTGCGCTGCGTCTTTCGTGTTCCTTTCTGTTTCGTCTTCTGTCGTGTACCGGTGGCGTACTCCGCTTGACGCATACCCGACCCGAGATGGTCGATGTTCGTCTTCCCATGCTATGTCGTGGCTACAACCCATGGTATATCCTATTCTGTCCCATTCTATTCCGTGCCCTCAACCCGTGTTATATCCTATTCCGTCCTATTCTGTTCCACCGCTCGCCATTCATTCGCGTCCCACCCTACCATCTCACTTCGTCCTATCCTATTCCATTCGTTATTCCATATTCCAACATATCCTATTCGCTACCCCCCCCCCTTTCCCTCCCCCCTCATTCCATCGAACGCGCAGGTCAACTGACATATCCCCATGCCAACCCTCCTTCCCCTTCCCCTCCTCCTGCCTTCCTCCCACATCCGCTCCCACTGTCTCACTTTGCACCGGAATCGCTCCGAATCACGCTTGCTCCCACGCACGCAACACCATCCCCTCCTGCATCGCCTGCCGCTTCTCACCTATCCCCCATCCCCCATCACCTCTCTTCCTTTCTTTCCTTATTCATTATGCCACTCTCACGCACGCAACACCCACCCACCTCGTTCCGATCATGCCTCCTCTCACTCTCCCACATTCGAACTCATCTGCATTCATCGCTCTCACGCTTCAGCACGTTTACTAACTCGTCCGTTCAGCGGTCGGCGGCTGCGCGCCGGACGACCCCGCCGACCCGGGCACGCTGCAGCTCGACTGGCTCGGCGTGCAGCTCGGCGCGTTCCGGAGCCGCGGTATGCAGGTGCGTTTCTCATATCTCGTATCACGGTTCCAGAGTCCAGAGGGTGCGGGTGCTGGGTGCGCGGCCCGGTTGGACAGGGAGGGCACGTGTGTACTCACCGCCCGGCGCGCGCTTGTCGTGGGTTGAGGTTTAGGTTTAGGTTTAGGTTCGGGCTGGGAGTCTCGGTGCACGGTGCACGGTTCGGTGTGCTTGACGATGCCAAGCGTGGGGTGAACATACAGCGACATTGGTCGCTTGGCTGGCTGGGTAGATGGGCGGACGGCGTGGGGACGCGTTGTGTTGGGCTGATTCTGACATTTACTGACACGACACGACTGACACGGTCGGTTTCGGTTCGGACGGGCAGGTGTGGCTCACGGGGCACGTCCCGCCGTCGGCGAGCAACTACCACCCGGCCTGCGTGAGTCCTTCTTCGTGCATTGTCCCTGTCATTTCGCAACCCTCCTTCGAAATCCTGCTTTCGCTATCCCGCTTCCGAGACGCTCGACATCCCACTTCCCACCGCGATTCCGCACGCGCACGGCGCGCCAAGGCCGTCCGCGTCGAACTCAACTGTTCATGTCCATTCCGTAATCCTGCCCTCTCTCGTCTATTCTGACCCCATCGCACCTGCCTGATCTGACTCCATCTCTCCATCCACCCATCTGATCCCACCCCGCCCAATCATTAATCATTCATCGCAATCACCCTCGCTGACGCTGACCTCGCCCCTCTCTGTGTGCAGCACGTGCGGTACGTCGAGCTCGCGCTGCAGTACCAGGACACCGTGCTCGGGCATCTCTACGGGGTGAGTCCTGCTCTTACGATGCACGGCGCCACGGGGGCGCGGCGCGGTGCGACGCGACGCGTTCCTGGTTCTGCATCCTGTTGGGATCTTTCTTTTCGCTGACGTCGTCCTGATTTCTGGTTTTCTGTTTTCTGTTTTCCCGTTGTCCTTCTGTTCGTGGCGTTGGATGCTGACCCGCGATCCCTGTCCTCATCCTCATCCGCGTCCTCGGTCCTGGTTCCTCTCATCGGCGTTCGGTCTGATTACCGATGATGGGTCCACTTTGAACGGAAAACGGACCGCGGACGCGTTTTGCGCGGTGCACGACGGGTGATACAGCACATGAACGCAGATCACGTACGTCGTTCCCTCACTCGTCGTTGATGCGCCGGGGTCGACGCGGTTTATTGAATGAATAATGAATACAGTTCTTCTTCTTGGATGCGAAGGCGGTGCGATCGGGCGGGGAAAGTGTGCCTGAGGATGAAGAACCGGCGCGGGAGGGCGAAGACGCGGTTGAGGATGTTGAGGATACGGAAGACGATACCCTTGGGGAGGACGAGAATGAAGAGGAGGACGACGAAGACGAAGACGAAGACGACGACTACGAACGCGCAGACGACGGCACAGACACTGAGGACGTTGAATCCGTCGAAGACGACGCGGCTGAAGAGGACTCCGCGCCCGCGCCCGCCCCGCAGGGCAAACACAAGACGCTGTACGCGTCGCTCCTCAAAGCGTTCGGGGCGCTGCAGAAGGCGGACGAGCGGCGGCTGGACGGGCTCGCGGCGGTGAACGTGGGGCCGTCGGTCGTGCCGATGTACCTGCCGTCGTTCAGGGTGTTTGCGTACAATGTGACGGGGCGGGGGAAGGCGCTGCGCGGGGGTGCGGTGAGTTGGGAGGGGGAGAGGGAGGGAGGGGGAGGCGGGGGAGGGGAGGGTGTAGGGTACAGGGTAAGAAGCGGAAGAGAGGGTGGAGAAGCAGGGGATGGAGGAGGGGAAGGAGGCCCGGTCGCGCTTGGTAACCTCGTGGCGGGGGAGGAGGACGCGCGGCGGGACGCGCCGTCGCGGACGAACCGGCTGTGGACGCCGCTGGGATTCGCGCAGGTGAGTCTATCGCGCCGTCTGTCCCCTACGCGTGCGCGTGCACAGGGCTTAATTGCAGAGTTTGGCCGTTGCGATGCGCGACTGGCGTTCTGATGCGATGCGTTCTTTCATTATCGCCCGCGCATTCACTCACTCACGAGCTCGCACCCTGTGTGGACGTCACTGTTGCTGGGTGCTGGACACAATCTCATGCTAACGCGCGCGGATGCAGTACTACATGCCGGAGATGGAGGGCAGGGGGAAGCACGCGCCGGGGTACGAGCTCGAGTATCTGACGTTTGTGCCTGCGCGCCTGCACCCTCCGCCGACGGGCGCCTCGAGCGGCGGGGCGCCCGTGGCGGTGGCGCACCTCGACGACGACGAAGCCTCGGACCCGGACGCGGCGGCGAGCAAGTTTGCGTACCCGATCCCGCTGCGACACCTGCCGAAGTCGCTAAGGAACGCGACGCGGACGACGAGCAAGTACGCGCCGTACGGGATGGAGGACCTGACGGTGGGGGCGTGGGCGGGGCTGGCGCGGGAGCTGGCGGAGGGCAAGCGGAAGAAGCTGAGGCAGCGGTTCCGGCGGTACATGTACATGGGCGAGGAGAAGCAGTAGCGTCCTAGTATACGTGCAGTGACACTGTGTAGAGTCAAAGTGGCCATATAGGGAACTGGTTGGCATGCCTACGACGGAGAGGACGATCAGCGAGCTCCTGGGGTGACCCTGGGCGTCGACGAGTGCGCTTGGATCTATCACTCACAGCAGCCCACAGCCCGCGGCGAGCCAGTCTGCGAGCAGGTACATAGTCTTCACTCACTCGAGCCCCTCGCCCGGCCTCTTTCGCTTTCGCTGCTGCCCCCCGTGTTTAGGCTGGTCTTGACACGAGCCCCGACGACGTCCGACGACGCCCCTCACGCCGTTTGACGTTCCCCGACGCTGTCTGACGTTGCGCTCGACGCCGCCCTCGACGCCCGCGACGCTGCCCCGAGCCTCTTCGCCGCCACCCGTCCCGCGCCCGCCGCGTCTTGCTCCCGTCGTCCATCTCCCGCCGGCCCCCGCCTTTTGTTCTGCGTGCCTGCGCTCGTTTATTATTTTCCCTCTTGTTCTCGCCATCAGGGCTGTGTGCCCAGATCACCCCTCGCGTTCGTCCTCCCTGCCCGCAGTTTCTCCCTCTCCTCCTCCCTCTCCTCCTCCCTCTCCTCCTCCCTTTCATCGTCCTCCGCCTCGACACCGGCTGGCCCGTGTACGCCCTGAGCATACTGCTGCAGCACCCCACTCTCCTTCGCCTTCGCCTTCGCCCTCGCCTTCTGCCCACACCGAATGGCTGCTGTAAATCTTCAGCTGATGGCCGCCAATCTGCCTTTCGACTTTATCCCCAACCACCATCCCCACTCCCGCTCGAACTCCGTCTCCTCCTCCTCGTCCCTCGAGCCCGCCTCCCGCCCCCACTCCTCCCAGGGCGTCCCCGCCTTTCCCCGCCAAGTCCAAGCCATGCCCGCCAACCCAGACGATTTCTACCGTGCGTCCTTCCATGCCCACAATCGCCTCCCACAAGCTGTTCACACCAGGCATTCCTCCCGCTCCTCCCTCTACTCCCTCCCCGACCCCGCCCTGCACACCCCAGGCGACTCCCCGCCCAACCACAACCTCTCCAACCCCGCCCTCAAGGGCCACTACCGCCAGACCCACATCCGCGCACGCGTCGCCGCCTCCCCGTACCCCCGCGACACCGAGTCCGTCCACTCGTCCTCCTCAGAGACCGAAGACATGGCCATGTACCTCGGCCCCCAGCCCAGCGACTACAACCCCATGTTCGCGTCCCCCCAGATGCTCGGCGGCAGCCCCGACCTCAACCCCGCCGGCGCCTTTGGCCGCATGACCCTCAGCTCTGACCACGCCCTCGAGAAGCTCGCCGCCAACGTCCGCGCCGCCACGACCACCAGTGCGTCCGACAGGGCCAAGCAGATCTTTGTCCAGGCCTGGTGCGCCCCCGTTCGCCTCTCTTCCCGTCTGCTCGCCGCCACCTCACACCTTCTTTCTTCCCCGCAGGCTCACCGCAAACTATGCGCCCTACCCCGACGGCAACGTCCCCCGCCAGGGCCTCTACTTTTCCTACCGCCGCGTCTGCGACCAGTACGGCATCCCGCACATCAACACCGCCACCCTGGGCAAGGCCATCCGCCTCTGCTTCCCGACTATCAAAACACGGCGCCTGGGCGTCCGGGGGAACAGCAAGTATCACTGTACGTGGCCCCATCATCATCACGTCCGAGCACTGATCACCCATTCTCTCATTATATCTTTTGTTGTTCTCTTCCCGCAGACTGCGGCATCCGCCCCGCGACCTCGGGCGAGGCCGAGTTCCTCCAGGACTACATCCGCAAGTCAAACAACACCGCCGCACAGAACTCGGTCAACGCCGCCCGCCTCGCGAACGAGCAGGCCGAGGGCGCGGGCCGCGAGGACCGCTCCGACGACGACGACGACGACGAGTCCGAGGCGCCGAGCTCCGGCAACGCGTCCAAGCGCAACTCGCTCAACCTCGCCGGCGGCGCCAAGGGCCCCGTCCTCTTCCCCGACGAGAAGACCCCGACCGCCGCGAGCCTCCTCTCGCAGGCCCAGGCGACGCAGCGCCCGCCGTCCGCCGCGTTCCCCACGCAGGCGCCCATCCGCCGCCACACCGGCCCCGGCGACCCGACGCTGTCCGTCCCCTCCGCGTCGCCCGCGCCGACCCCCGCGGCGGCGAGCGGCGCGCTGCCGCTGCTCGGCGCGCCCGCGGCGCTGAGCGTGCGGCAGATGGTGCAGTTCCCGAGCATCGAGGAGGCGGTCGGCGCGGCGTCGACGAGCCCGCAGGGCGTCGCCGCGCGCGAGGTGTGGGGCTGGTTCCAGGACCACCTCGACGCGCTGCTCGAGGCGATGCGCGCGTACCGGTTCGACCAGTTTGAGATGCACGTGCGCACGTTCTGGGGCAGCCTCGGCGGCGCGCACCGCGAGGTCGTGCATGCGCCCGCGGTCGCGGGGCTCATGGCGAAGGCGGACGCGATCGTGTACGATGTGCGTAAGAGGGCGCGTCCTGACTGTCGAGAAAGCTGACGTCGTTTCGCAGGAGATACTGGAGATGCTGCGCTCGCAGATGCTGTCGCCGATCGCGCCGCAGTCGCTCGCGGGCCTGCGCCAGCTCGCGGACAAGATGGAGAAGATCCTCCTCGTCGCGCTCGAAAACTACGGGAACACGTTCGTCGAGCCCAAGGTCGAGCTCGGCGCGCGGTTCGGGCACCTCGTCTGTGCGTCTCTCTCTATCTCTCTCCGTCTCTCCTTCCCCATTTCCCGTCATCATGCATCACGCATCACGCATCACATCCCGCGTCTCCGCGCACCGCCCCTCCCACTAACCCGTCCCGTCCGCCCCTCGCCACCGACGCTGACCGGATCTGCCCCTCCCCCTTAGTGCGCTTCCTCGACATGTACCAAGTGACGCAGGCGCTGAACACCGTGCTGACGAACCCGAAGCAGCTGCTCGACATGCGGCGCTCGTGGGAGAAGATCGACTTCGACTCGGTGCGGAACCAGAGCGCGCTCGTGTGCAACTGCCGGCACGAGGACCTGCAGCAGCTGCTCGAGGGCGAGTTCCCCGTGCTGCTCGACGCGCTCGTGAAGAGCCCTGAACCTGTGAGGGACGTCATGGCGTGGGCGGACAAGTGCTGTGAGCGCCTGATGGGCCCGCGCGGCCCGGATGAGCGGAGCACGATGAGTTCAAGGAGTGTGTTGATTAGGTGGGGGTATGTGACGAGCCAGGTGATGCGGGATTTGGTGCGTCGTGCTCTTTTTTTTGTGATGACGATGCTGATGCGTTTTTTTGGGCAGACAATACGAAGTGACCCCGCGTTCGGCGCGTTCCAAATACTGAAACTGTTCCTAGAGTATGCATCCTATCCTCTATCCCTGCTTTGGACACTCTGCTGACGCAGCTTGCAGCGACTGGATCGCGCTGAACGTCCTCCGCAACGTCGCGCTCTCCACAAACTCCGTCGCGGCCTCCGTCGAGCCCGTCATCCAGCAGTCCTTCTTCACGCTCTCCCCAATGGGCGGCCAGGACGGCTTCGCGGGCGGCGCCCCGCTCCTCGCGCAGACGCCCACGACCTCCAGCATGCTCGCCGCGCTCCAGGGCGACTTCGGCGTCGGCGTCGGCGTCTCGGGGCTCGGCGTCGGCGTCGGCGCGCTGGGCGAGCACGGCGGCGCGTTCGGCGGCGACGGCTTCGCGCCGCTCGCGTACCTCGACCCGACGGGCGCGGGCACGCCCGAGGACCTCGGCCCGGGCGGGCTCGCGTTCCCCGACTACGTGAACGTCGGCGGCGCGGGCATGGGCATGGGCGTGGGCGTGGGCGTCGGCATGGGCGCGGGCGTGGGCGTCGGTGTCGGCGGCGCGTTTGATGTGGCGGCGTTTGCGCCGCAGGAGCTTGCGCTGGGGGGGGCGGGGTCGGTGACGGGCACGCCGCCGTCGTCGTCGGGCACGAGCGAGGGCGACGGGAGCGAGGCGGAGGTCAAGGCGGAGGCGCCGCAGTAGGGCGTGCGTCGCCGCGATGTCGCCGACCCCGATTTCGATTCGTCCCAGACTGGGTCCCGGGATTGGACCCCGCGCGATGCTGCGCGCTCACGCCCGCCGTCGCTCCTGCGCCCACCCTTACCTTCGCGCTCACTTTCGCTCGCTGCTTCTGCTTGCGCCTCTGCCTCTGCATCCCTGTTGTCTTTTTGTACGGTGGCCGACGGATACTATAGTACACACGCCAGGATAATACCATATTATGGGCTGTCTATATCTCTCGTTCTCTCTGCTTGCATAATTATTACCCCCCGCCTGCTCGTTGTACCGCCGTCGATCTACATGTGTCCGTGTCCGGTGCTCGTGTTGGTACCCACAATGAAATAGTGTTGTTTTGGACTGGAATCGATTACGGCTCGCGAGCGTGAAGTATTGGATGAGTGGGATTGCGAAGGTAAGATACGGACAGTCGAGATGCAACCCAAACATGCACATAGACCACGACATTATCACTTTTGCCATTCCACCCTCTGGCTGCTCGATGTTCTCGTATCAGTAATCACAATGAGTAGTGTTGTTCCGTCCTGAAGTTGATTACAGCCCGCGAGACCGGGCAGAATATGCGTATCGTATCGTGTCGTGTCAGATGAGTAGGGATTGCCGCGGTAAGATACAGACGGAGCAGGAAGATAGGCAACCAAAGCACGTATACAACAACCAGCGACACTATTGCTCGCCCGCCACCGCTTCCGCTTCAGGCTTCTCCTCCGCCTCCTTCGCCGCCTCTGGCGTCGCCTCCGCCAGTTCCGCGCCCTCTCCATTCGGCTCCGCAGGCGACGGCGTCGCGTCGGCGTGCTCGTACTTGCCAATCAGCCGGTGGATCTCCTTCTCGGCCTTGGCCTTCGCCTCGGCGGTCGCGCGCGCCTGGTTCGCCTCGAACCACGCCTTCTTCGTCTGCAGGTCCGCGACGACGCGCGGCAGGTCCGCCGTGGACGCGGGCGGCGGGATCGAGAGCGAGAGCAGCGCGGAGAGCGTCGGCAGCGGGACGTGCAGGCGGTCGCCCGACGCGGCCGCGGCCGCGGCGCCCTCGCCCCCGTTTGCGCTCGCGTCGGCGGGCGCGGGCGCGTGCGCGTGCGCGCCCTTCCCGCCGTGGTGCTTCTTGCCGCCCTTCTTCTTGCCGCCGCCGACAAAGTACGCCTCGTCGTCCTCGCCCTTCTTCTTGCGCACGACCATGCCCTCCGCGGGCGCCGCGTCGACCTTGCGGATGTCGAGGTCCGGCACGCCCGCGACGTGCCGCGCCGCGTCGGCCGCCTTGTCCGTCGAGAGCCGCGTGGGCGCGGCGCCGCCGCTGAAGTAGTCGATGAGCGTCTGGCAGTCCTCGATCTGCGCCTGGAACGCGGGCACGTCCGCCTCCTCGCGGAGGCGGTCCGCGAGCTCCTTCTTCTTGCGCTCCTCCTCCTCCGCGCGCTGCTGGCGCAGGCGTTCGGCGCGGCGCGCGCGCTCCTCGGTCACCTTCGCCCAGTGTCGGTCGTTCGCGTCGCGGAAGCGCTGCTGCGAGTCGCGCTTCTGGTTGTAGAGCGCGTCGAGCGCGGCCTGCAGCGCCGTGCGCTCGTCGTAGAGCGTGCCGCGCGCCTCGTGCGCCTTGTCGGCCTCCGCCTTGAGCGCATCGAGCTCCGTTTGGATGGCGTCGTACCGGTCGGACTTGGCCTTCATCTCGGGGTCGTCGAGCTGCTTGCGCAGGGCGTCGGCCTGTGCGCGGTCCGCGTCGATGGCCGCCTGTTCGCCTGCAAAATTCTCGACGAGCCGCCGGCTACGCTTGAATTGGCTGATCTCGGCAAGTGCACGCTTTTCGTCGGCGACCTTCATGGTGCCCGACTCGACTTGTTTCTCTCGTTGCCTGTCGATAGTTGAACGACCTTTTATTGGAGTGGGTGGGCACCAGGGAACCTACCTAATGGCTTCATCTACATCCTCGACACTCTTGAAGTGGAGTTTTCCCTTCGCAGCGTTCAGGTCGGAGGTCTGTACGAGTCATCATGGTAAAGCGGGATGCGTTGCAAGCCAAGGTCAAGCCACGCACCTTCTTCTTGATGCCCTCATTTATCGTTTTGAGTTGTTCGAATATCCTGTTGCGTGACTGCTTAATATTGCCCTGGTCGCTACGAATCTCCTTCAGCTCCGTGAGCAGCTCATTCCTGCGTTCCTGGTTCGGGCTGCCCTTTGCGGTGACGTTGATCTTGTCCTTGACGGCGTTCTGTTCCGACACATGTGCAGAAAATGCATCAGTCGAGGGATGCGAAGGAGCGAAGCCGAAGCTTCGGAGAAGCGAGCACAGCGAAAAGAGTCTCAGCTGAAGGACTGACCAGTTTCAGCTGCAGCGCGTCGATCTCCGCTTTGATTTTGGCCTGCTCGGCGTCGTAGAGGGCCTTGTCTGGCTTGCCGGCGCCGTACGAGACGTGGGCCTCGGTGGGCGAGTCTGCGACGGTCGTGACGGGCGTCGACGTGCCGGTCGAGGGCGCGGCGGACTTGGGCTTCTTGCCCGCGCCGTTCTGCGCAGCCTTTGCTTTTACGGCAGCCATGGAGGAGGACGGGATGGAGAAAGGACTGAGGGCGGAGGAGCGAGCTCGCAGGCGGACTTTTGAGTGAGAGTGGAAACCAACCAGTTGCCGCCGTGAGAAGGGCTCGGGTTATGACTTCTCGACAGTCAAGCACTCGCGCGTGACGTGGCTCAGACGTTGCACCAACATTTGCAGCAGAAAATAGAGCAGAAAGCGGGCGGGAAAGCTATCGTACAAGCAGGAAAAACTATCATAAATACACGGCCTCAGAAGACGAGCTTCTGGTCCATTTTCGCGACCTCCCGACAGCACTCCTCGTACATCTCCCGGTAGTCGTCGTCCTTGCTCTCCTCGCCGTCCTTTTTCTTTGGCTTCTTCTTCGAGTCGGGGCACACCATCACGCAGCTTGTGGGCCGCTTGGTTGCGCTTGCATGACCGAGCTCCTCCTTCGAGGTCACGAAAACATATGGTACCCCTGCGTCTTCGCTCATGACCGGCAAGTGCGAGATGATGTCGATGGGTGTAATATCAGCGGCAAGCACGAGTAAACTGGAGAAAATGTCAACGAATGTGAATGCTTCGAGTGCTTCAAAGACTCACCCCTTCTCTCCCTTCCGGATGCCTTTTACGACCTCCTTCACCCCCCGCTTGACTTGCCGTTGTTTCGAAGCTGATCCAAGTACGATCAATTCAAAAATGTCTTGGATACTATGAAAACCGTATGTGCGCACCCTTCTTGATTGTTTTGTGTAGTTTCTTCAGTAGCTTCTTTTGCGCTAATGGCTGAGCGATGGGAGAAAGGTCTTCGAGAGGGATAACGATCTCCTCTTTGTCTTTGTGCTCTTTGTGGTGCTTTTTCTCAGTCTAATATACCGAGTCAAACAAGAAGAATCGCTCAGTCAAACGGAGGGCTTGCCTTAGCTTCAGCATCATCCATCTCCACATCCTCAACGACCTCCTCAACCTCCTTGATCTTCTTTTCCTTCTTCTCCGACTTGTCCTTGGCCATTATGTCGTGTCTTGTACTTTTGATGAAGAAACAGAGAAAAGTGCGAAACTCCGAGGTCGACTGCAGCAACGACGGACGAACTGAACGCTTGCAGAGAAATTAGCGAGTCACGTGGCGAGACGCGGTCACATGCCTCCGCCGCCGCTGGACGGAGTTATCGCGTCTGATTCGCACTTGGAAGTCTATGAACTTCTTTCGAAGTGCACCAAGGATACACGCGGATACACAATCTCTGAAATTGTGAGATTTCAAGAAATCGACGTGCTCGTTGCCA
The DNA here is from genome assembly GCA_005298045.1 of Pleurotus ostreatoroseus. Lineage (NCBI taxonomy): Eukaryota > Fungi > Basidiomycota > Agaricomycetes > Agaricales > Pleurotaceae > Pleurotus > Pleurotus ostreatoroseus. The sequence goes on from SWBT01000086.1 coordinate 193,054, forward strand.
CATTCTCGCCATCATCCCCGTCATTGATCAATCTTCTCCGGTATGAACCCCTAGATCAGGAGTTGCTATCCTATCTCCGAGTCGCTCTTTCGACTTCGACATGAGGAAAATCGGATGGAATGGCGGTGCTGTTGGGCACAGCAAAGTAACATACTGATACTAGTCTCTTTCCGAGCTTCTGCTCCGAACTCCCCGTGCATCTGCTTCTCACGTACAATCAAGATGCGCGGGAAGATGATACTATGATGGGCGTTGACTTTATCGAACTTTTCGTATCTCGCCCATACAATATTCTGTCGTGTCTCAGTTCTCGATAACACTATATACACACGTTGGGGCATATCTTGGGTACCTTCAGTAATATTTTGACGATTTTATAGTGAGCCTAGAAAAAGAGAGAGAAAGGCCGGCACACAGACCCTAGTGTTTATCGACGCGGTCACATCTGTCACGAGCGGTTGTCCAGCGGCATCCTTCGGCACTCGCTATGCGAGCTGCCTTTTCGAGAACCAGTGATGTGAAGTTGTCACACTTTGTGGCTGGAGAGCAGCATCGAGCAATGTTACACCGTCTGGAGACATATTTCGCCGAATCGAAAATAACAAGGACTTAGCAATTATGATAGGACGTATGGTCCTCAAACGCGGAAGGAGTCCGACAATGCGATCTCAAGCAATTTACAGATTGGTGCGTGATTTGGTCAAAAATCTTGTTCTTGATTTTGTACTGGTTGTACCCGCTATTATTTTGCTAGGAAAATTACATACAACAGTTATTTCAGCTCTATGGAGAATGTCAAATTTCTAATCGCAATTTTATCGGGTGTGTGGAAAGAGAAAACAGCGTCGATAAACACTGGACGATTTATAAAGTCGACGCCCATCATAGTATCACAACCTGCATTCACCAACTTGAAGTTATGATCAACATATGACGACTGTAACATCCGGCGATTGTCATGGTCACGAATGCTGGGCTCAATATTAAAGATGGATTCTGCCCTGGTACAGGCACTGCTTCTTCGAGAGCTTCATCTATTGAGTTGGGTCTTCTTTGCATATTCTTCCTGATGCCGTCCCAGGCGGATATGCATTGTGGTAGCATTCTACACAGGCTGCGGCTTCGCCACCATCTCTGAACATCATTCCTGATGGAAATCATATCTACGCCAAGACTCAGAGCCTTCTGTTATTGTCATCTGATAGTTTGTGATGTGAGAGTAGACCTCGAGAGTTTACTTGTGTTTGTCACAGAGGTACGCCACAATACAACCAGCTGCAATCAGATGAGTCCTCTGTCTAGTATGAACGTTGTTGAATCGAACCGGTCTATCGATGGAACGTCTAATGCTCGGCTCCTTCGTCTTCCTCCTCGCTACTGTCCGCGAACTCGTCTCCTTCGTTCCCAGGCGGCGGACTGTTATTGTCTCCTCCGCGCAGCAGATTCATCCATACCCAGCCAGATCCGCGGCTCTCCATGTCGTACCAATAGTTGACGGCTATCGTCACCTCCGACTGCGTCACGTAGTGCCACCAGCCGGCGGGGAGGTAGAGCGACTCGCCGGCGCTGACAGTGATGTGCATGGGGTGGGCCTCTGGTGGGAGGGAATCGGGGTTCGTGGGGTCTTGTACGGATGACCAGCGGACGGGTGGGGCGGAAGCTGGCGAGGCCACAAGCGTCAGCGGCTCACCGTCGACCAGCCGTTCGTACGACGCGTGCGGATAGATGCGTTCTGAGCGAAACATTAGTAGCTAAATAGAATCAAGCTGATTCAATACACTGCGTACCATTCATACACCAGCCTTCCGTCGGAGGGAAGACAGTAAATGTTTTTGAGCCTCTGATTACAGAGTAAATGTTCTCATATGGGTCTAAGAGAGCGATTAGCAGGCCGTAGAAGACAAATAAGGTACATATTACCGCTGTGTATACTTGTCACGCTTCTGCTGTCGCCAATCCAGAGGTTGACGGCTTCCGGTGGTGTGCCTACAAGTCACACGACTCAGTTGACGGCTACCAACGCTCATGCCAGGGGTGTATACCAAGTGCGTCGGTACAGAAAGGTAGCTGTGATGGCACATCCGTCAATAGGCCCTTGAACTCGGAGTCGATATCCGGTGTCGAAGTATACAAGTTACCGTCCTGTGACTGCAAGTAGGCAACTTCGCTTTGTGAGCTAGAATCTGAAAAACAATCGCAAGCCTGTTTCAGCAGATCAATAATTTTTGTCGCAAAATGGGCGTACCCTTTGAGAGCTTGGCAAGAAATTCGGCCATGGTCATTTGTTGTACCAATGGTTCAGCGAAGTATAGCCTGTCATCAGGACCTCTAGTAATAGCGTCCGCGCGCCTGGAATGGACAGGTCAATTCAGGGCTCATGCTATAAATTAGAAGCTGACCCATTTGGTGTTATCGCCACAGACACGAGATCGTCGGCGCATGCTTTGATCAGGTATTCATCCGTCCACCGAGCAAGCGCTTTCGGACAGGCACAGTCTGTAACGATTCAGCACGTTGAGCATACTGAAAAAAGTTTGGATATTTAGGTACCTCTTATGAGAGCCGGTCGAGCGATTCGTACGAGCTGTGAGAACTCTAGTGCGGACGGCAGAGACTCCAACGTCTCATAGTGTGATCCGTTCAGATCTGTTCGGCCAATCATTGAGAAGCACAATACGTAGCCCACATTGACACTCACCATAATACTCCTCCGAGATCCACTTGAGGACCTCGTTCGTTACTGCACTCATATCTCACAACTCGAAGTACGCACTCCGTTCTCAAGCAACCGTCCGCAGTGGACGGCCAAAAGCAAGTTGGACAGACGCCCGCGCCCGGCTGCCACGCGAGACCGCCAGGCGCGTCACGGCGCGGTTCGTGACAAACGCGATCTCTCACTACAACCGCGACGAGCAGCGCCTCGTGCCCGCGGTCCAACCAACTCGTCTTGCATCGGCCTATCGTCTGTGGCGGGCACTGGGGGCGACAGAATGTCGGACGAGAAGAGACCGCGCACGCGACGCGCGCGTGCGCCGAAGGCTACGGTGAGTGCGGTGCTTCACTGTGGCGGACTGGGGTACTGAGGGCGTATGGACGCGAATGGGATGTTGTATAGGCTACTTCGGGGTCGGGAACCAAACAGAGGTCCATTAAGGATATGTTTGGCGGCCGCGGAAGCAAGGGGACCGAGGCCGAAGCGGATATACCGACCCAAGACGTCGTAGACCTTGCAGGCCCCTCGGATGCAGTCCCCCAGGTCGGTACGCCTCCTGCAGAAGGGGTTTCAGGCCCCTCAGAGAGCTCACCGATAAACACAACTAGAACCGGTAAGTCGTCGACGTGTGATTGTTATTTGAACTGATCAGCTTTGACACGCGTATAGAACCTCCTGTACACAAAGAGTTGTTCCCTATCTTTCAGAAACATGACGCTACTACTGCACAAGAACTTCCTCCAAGCTCCCCGCCGGCTTCTGAATCTGATGTCATAAATATCGTCGACGATGAACCTCCACAGCCTAAGCCTGTCCGTCCACCGAAACCATTACACCCTTTCTTTGCGAAGACCGCTACTGCGCCTTTGCAAGCGACTGCCCCCGAAGTTATAGACGTTGAGGATGCGTTTACGGAAGGAAGCAGTCGTGACGCTCCTATTGTCATAGAGTCCTCGCCCGTGAGACCCCTCAAGGTTCTCCCCGACTTGCGGCCCTCGAAACCTGCGAAGCCAGCACATCCCTTCTTCAGTAAACCACGACGAGTGGAACAGGGCAAGACGAACGGACATGTTCCTCCGGACACTTTTCTGCCGCCTTTTCCGGACCGAGAAGGACAGAATGTCACCGGGTCAATACAACCATGTCCGACTCTGCGTGAAGCCTTCCAACGTCGCAGCCAAATTTCCCCCGAACCGCCAGGCAATGAGCCTCGTAGCTTTCCGCCAGAAGGCAGTCTCTCCTGGCTCAAGACCGGCGACTTGTCGGAGCCATCACTTGATCTCAAACTGCTCTCATGTATCAAGACCGAACAACATACCCTGTCCGACGCAATACAAACTATACCCCGAATGCACCAATCTCATCCATCTATATCACGCCTTTTACATTTTATCGATCCTCAAGCTTCGGATACCTTGCGTAATACACCTCAGCAGGACCTATGGACTGATCAATGGCGGCCTAATTGCGCGCAAGAGGTCCTCGGAAATGAGCGTCACGCTGCATATCTCAAAGACTGGATGGACGCACTCAGACTACAGCAGGAACAACGTGTTAGTCCCTTAGAGACCAACGTTAATGGTAAGAGCAAGAATACGAAGAAGCGAAAACGCGTGAAGAGCAAGAGGCCCAATATTGTCCGGCATGTCAAGAAGCGGCGGAAGGACGACTACGATGAGGAATTTGTCGTCTTTGACGATGATTTACTCTCGGATGAAGACGATATGTATACCACAGCATCTTCTGACTTCGACGACCTCATGTTCTGCCAGGAGACGTTCGAGCGGCTCAGCGCGACATCTTTACCATCAACGCAAGACGATCCGCTTGCTTCACCTCCATCTGACATCCTATTATCGGATACACCAGAACCGTCGTTCTTTGCTCCTATTCAGTCTACACGCTTTGGGTCACAGATCCGGAATACCATCCTCCTGGCTGGTCCGTCTGGTTGCGGGAAGACCGCTGCGGTCTATGCTTGTGCAAAGCAGCTCGGTTGGGACGTGTTTGAGGTCTATCCCGGCATTGGCGAGCGCAGTGGGGCCGAGCTCAACAAGCTCATAGGCGACGTGGGCAAAAACCATATTGTCAAGGTGCAACACCAACCCTCGCCGAAGAAGGCCAAACCCATGAATACTTTTTTCCACCCGGCCCGTGGCAAAGCGGCGGGAATGCGACGGATCGAGTCTGATGACGAGATGGATGAGATCGATATTATTTCGTTCTCACCGCCACCTCAGGGCAAGGAAAACACACCTCCAGAATCGGCCGCGGATGCAGGCTCGGTGCCTATAGAACCTACAGTAAACCAATCTGTGATCCTCATTGAGGAAGTCGATGTCCTCTATCAGACCGACACAAACTTCTGGCCTGCGCTCATAAACATCATCAAAGACTGTCGACGGCCTGTGATATTGACGTGCAACGGTGGGTATGACCTATTCGCCATGGCTACCATCTATCTGACTGCTTATCCATGCAGATGTATCACGCGTGCCGTGTCTGGATCTGCCATTGCAAACAACACTGCATTTCGCACCTTGCCCTGCGCCGTTGGCCGGCTCGTATTTGCAGGCATTGTGCTTGGCACACGGGTTCGAAGTTCAGCGAGAGGCTCTTCTGGGACTGTATGAAGGAACTGGCGCGGAAAATGAAAGCATACCCCCAGACTTGCGGCGGACTATCATGCAGCTGCAATTCCTCGTGGCAGACGTCAAGGAACATATGAACCTAGAGGCAACGGCGCCTGGGGCAGACGCTATCCCGTCATCCACTACCACTGTGCCGGAAGACGCATTACACAATGACGGACCAACTTCGACATGTGGGGATGCGACGTCTCGCGTCTCGCCGGATCAGGAAAGGCGGCGAGCTGTCGAATTTGTCCAGATGACTAGAGTCTGGGAATCGATCTCGTATGTGGACGCTTACCTCGCGAGGGAAAACAGTGCTTGTCTCCAGGTAAGTTCGATATATCTGGTGATGATGTATCTAACGGCGTGATGTCTAGGACGTCTTCACGGATGCAACTGAGCCCTCGTTGGACGATACGCTCGGGTACAGAGTTCTGTTCTCGGACGTCAGTACAGACTCTTGTCCCGTGTCCTTGTTCCATCAACAAGACAAGCAATTGGAGGAAGAGGTTCTCAGGCTTTCACAACGTGCCATGCCGCAACAGCTCGTGGACGACCTTCCGATCATTCACTCCACGAGCTACACGAGCATTGCTCGGATGCCACATCACGCGCGTGTGGGCCCTATCCTGAGAAACCTCATCTCAGACTCCCAAACGCGTCCGTGGCGTGCATCAGCCAGTGAAGAAGCACTGTACCTGGACTACGCGCCCTGGATCAGATACATCGTCGCTGCCGACGATGCGCTCGAGTCCGTGTCGCAGCCGAGCAGTCAGACGCGTCGATCGACGCGGAACAGCATGAGGACGTCCCACGACCGCTGGCTTACGCTGGAGTTGGATGACCGGCGGACGTTGTCCGAGACGTCCTTGCGCTTGGACTGGGACGACTCAGGGGGGTCTAGTTAACGGCTGTACATACGTTCCCGGTCTAATGGAATATGTTTACAAGCATCCCATCCCGTCGCCATCTGATCGCAGGCCTGCTGACGGTGGGGCCACCGCTGGCAAGTGTTTCGAGTGCGCAATCTGACCTTTTTTGAGGTGAGGCTCGCTAACAAAGGGGTGTACTGCCTCGTCGGGCTGCCAGACTGCTCGGAGGGCGTTCCACGTGGAGGCGTCTAAGCCACGCAGCCCACGTTGCCGTCCATGTGCGGGGCGACTTACCGAGGCGACTTACCGAGAGCTCATATTATATCCAACAACCTCGCCCGTAGCTTTCTCCTCGTTGTGCCCTGCGACGACCCTGCTCACCATGGACAGAGTGCGAGCTGCCCCGAACGCGGCCAAAGCCCCTGAGGCGGTGTCCAGCGGCGCGACGCTTGCCCAAATTAAGCCCTCCTCGCCGTCCGTCCCCTCTCGCCAATCCCCGACCACACCGCTCGTCCCGCTTGAGTTTCTGCAAAACCAACGCAGGGGATCTATTACGGACCCCTCCTTGCACGCTGCGGGGCCCAGCGCACACCCGCACGCTACCAATTCACCCACAAATAGTACCAAGGCCCCGTCGTCGCGAAACGCGGAGGCGTCTGGAGCTCTCGGTCGGTGTTCTCCTGAGTGTCCTGACGCGTTCAGTGTGAAATAACTCACCCTCGTGTGCACCTCCGCAGGCCAGCAAGGATCCCCGCCGTACCGCTTTGGCGACGCGACATCAGCACAGCCTCCCGAGAGCACGAGCCCTAACCTACGCCGCCTCCTGCGGTCACCGCCGGCAGACACGAGCGGCCGCGTCCCAGTGGACGGCGGACAGGAGTCTGGCGCGAGTCCCACTGCGCGAGGTATTTTGTAGCCCCCTCTCCACGTGCGCGGACGCTGAGCTCGATCCTCCGTGCAGAACCTAACGGCCTGAAGAACGGTGATAGAATGGACGTGGACCCACAAAGCCCCCAGCAGCCCTCGGATCAGGGCGAATACGCTAGTCGACGGCCATCACTCGCAGGTCGTACAAAGCGTGTTTACTATGTGCTTTCCGCATGTCGCTGACGGCGTTCTCTCCTGGTATTTCACGTGTAGGCACGAAGCGCAAGATGTCCTCCGAGCGACATGCGATGCCAGGGCTCGTCAACGGCGAACTCGACCCCAAGCTGGTCGGGCCTGGCGTGCCCAGCATGGATAGCGAAGGCCCGGCGCCAAAGCGACGCAGCTCAGCATTCGACACGCGGCTCGCGCAACTGCAGCTGAACGACCCACGGAGTTCCTTCGATGCACGTGCAGGCAGTCAGGCAGGAGGTGCGGCTCTGCTGTCTATTTCTTTTGCTATTTTTCTTGGCCCGGTAGTGATGCCTTACTCTCTGCAGCCACAGCCGTGTTCGCAGCCACGCCCGTGAGCGGGGGCGGCTATTCGGCGTCGTCCTCGGCATTCTCCGGCGACTCGCCACATGGCAGGCCTCCCACCGGCATCGCAACTTTCGCGTGGCCTGCCAATCCACCTCCAGATCAGCCTCAGCAAAGCGGCCCTCCTCCGCCTCCAGGCAACGAGGCAGCTATGGCAAATAACCAGGGCCCCTACGACCCAAACCTCGCCATGTTGCCCCCCGTAGCTTTCCCTCCAGACCGTCGAATGTCCGCACCAGCCCTCGCCCCAGAAAACATGTCTGTCCCTCCCGCGTCGGGGCCCGCACGGGTCCTCAGGTCACGCTCTCGACCTCCGTCGCGTGTCAGAGGGAGCAATCAAGGTCCTCCAAACAATGCTGAGCCCTCTCCAGGGTCCTCAGCCTCAGCCTCCGTCCAAGACGACGCGCACGTCGCGCCCCCTCCATCCCTCCAGAAGGAGCCTGGCTCCACCCCCTACTCGCGCTCGCCTGAGCTGCGTATATCGCACAAGCTGGCTGAAAGAAAACGGCGGAAGGAAATGAAGGATCTGTTTGATGAGTTGCGTGATCAGCTTCCAGCTGATAGGGGGATGAAGGCGAGCAAATGGGAGATCCTGAGCAAAGGTGCGTTGCCATACGCTTTAAACCACGTTTTGTGCTCATCAAGCGCCCTCTGCGCTCTTCAAACCAGCCATCGACTTCATCGTCAACCTCAAACAGGGCTCAGAGCAGATGAGTGCCGAGTTGAACAGCCTCACCCAGGAGGTCAACATGCATCGACAGGCGCAAGGGCTCCCTCCGTATACGCCTGGTGCGCCGCCACTGTCCATCCTCTACGGACACGGGCCTCCCGTCGGTGCTCCTCCCTTCCCTGCACCTCCCCCGCCAGGTCACCCGGGTCCGTCGGGCCCAGGAGTCCCTCCCCCTTCGCACCATCCCCAAGCTATGCCGCCTCAGCCGCCTCAACAGGCGCCAGTCTCGCGTCCTGGCTCGTCCCAGAACATGTATCCTCCAGGGACTGGGCCTGTGCCCCCGCCGCCACCTCCCAACGGCGTCGTGAATGCAGCGCCGGCTCAGGCGGACGCACCGTCATAGAGTTCGTTCGTTGCCGTCATCCATCACATGTATCCATATCACCGCATCTCTCCCTTTGTTCCCCTTCTTCCTCTTTATTCACGTTGTTCTTCCCGTTTTGTGTCTGTTATGAGGGGGCCGCGTGGAGGGCAGCTTGTTACGATACGAAGTAAAAGGTGACGATCTCGGGCTTGGTTACTTTGGCACGCTGCAGCCTAAGTGTGGCGGTCGGGTCTGGATAGGCACACCAGCACACGGAGGGGATATTCGAGCTTCTTCTGTCTGTTGGTGCATCCGTCGTTCTGTGAACGTGTGGTGCTTGATTCGTTTAACGGTAGTAATACTATGATACCTCGATGCGGACAATGGCTTTAGCATTGCTGCTTCGCTGACGCTTCGACCGTGCATCCCCTTAATGTTCTCACTTACTACCGTATGAGTTACGCACCGTTTCGTACAAAATATTAGAATGTTTTCGCTCTCCTTTGTTCTACGCGAGGTAGCGTGCAGGAGGTGCCCATGACAAATGATGAGCCGACCAGAGTCAATAGACGCGCAATCGCTGCACAAGGCCAACGTCTCTTGCTATCTGACCGCCACCACGCCGAGCAGCCTCCTCGCCCTGCTCGCTCTCAGCGCACCCAGGCACCTCACAATCGCTCTCTGGACACTTTCAGTCTCTCCTTTACTCGTCAGAACTCCGTAATCACTCGTATTCACACCGCGCCACACAATGGCGAAGAGAACCGGTGCGGCCGTCCTGTTCCATCCCAAGAAGAAGCCGCAGCAGCAGCAGCCCACACCGCGCGCGAGCCCCGTCAAGTCCTCGCAGGACTCAGCAGGGACACCAACATCGACTCCAGGAACACCCTCGACGCCCTCCCCGAGCCAAACGCAACCCCCGCCCGCCAAACGCCCGCGCCCAGCCCGCGCCCGCGTGGCGACGGAGGACGACGCCTCGACGAAGCTCCCCGCGCCCGAGGGCCCGTACTCGGAGTACCGCCTGCTCTCGAGCGCGCTGAACGGGTGGAAGTACGACGTGCTCAAGTTCGACTCGCGCAAGCCGGTCGACATCAACGACTGGGAGAAGCCCGTGAAGCTCAACCGGAAGGACCTGCGGCGGAACGCGGGCGGCGACGCGGCGGAGGCCCCCGCGCCGCAGGCGGTGGGCCCGATGCTGGGGCCGGACGGGAAGCCGGTGATTGGCGTCGATGGGCGGGTCGTGATGGTCGATGCGGAGGGGCGGCCGATTCGCGCGACGCCGGCGGCGGCGAACGGGGGCGGAGCGGGCGCGGAGGGGGCGAAGGGCAAGGAGAAGGAGAAGGCGACGCCGGCGAAGAAGAAGTTTCAGAAGAAGACGAAGCAGGTGTTCCTCGTGCCCGAGGCGGTCAGGCAGCTGCGGCGGGAGGAGCGGTTCCCGTGGGTGATGGAGGACGGGTCGGGGAAGGAGGTGTGGGTGGGGAGCATGGAGGAGGTCGCGAAGGCGGAGACGCAGGCGATGTTCATGCCCGCCGCGAACGACGTGTTCAAGTTCGTGACCGCGCACCGGTGGTACAAGTTCCAGAAGAAGCCGAACTACCACATCCCCAACTTAGAGGAGGCAGAGTCTTTGGTATGTATTGTCACGGCTCAGCAGAGCGCGGGTGTATTTACATGGCGGGCAGATGTCACAAATAGAGAAGAACAAGGATCCCGAGCGGTGGTTGCTCCGCAGACGGAACGGACAGGGTCCCTCGGAGGCAACAGCGGCGATGTTCAAATCCGAGCGTGCAGGCAGCGCCGCACCGGGTTCATCTGGCCAGAGCTACGGCCCCGGCGGTCGACGACTCAGGACCGTCGACAACGGCATGAGTTTGTTTGGAGACGACGATGACGAAGAGGGCGTGGATAGGAAGCGACGGATGAAAAGAGAGCTCGGCGCCGAGGGTGATCTGGACGAGCTCGACTTCGAGGAGTCATTCCAAGACGATGAAGAGAAGCCTGAAAATGAGGCAGAGGACGAGGAAGAGAAAGAGCTCGAGGTTCGTCTGGTCTGGTTTATTTTGCCGGTCAACCACTGATCTCTCTATTTAATTAGGAACGGCTTAAGCGGGAGTATAAGAGCGCTAACAAGACCCGAGAAGGTTACATCGACGAGAGCGAGGAGGAGGACGATACCAACCCGCTTACTGGTGCCGGAAAAGCTATGAGGAAGCTCATGAAGAAGCTCGACAAGGGTGGCGCGTATGACGATAGCGACGACGAGAAGAATCCATACGCAAGCTCTGTATGTCACATTTTAATTATGTGTTGCCTTGGTATTTTCTGACTGCGGTGACAGGAGGAAGAAGAGCCAGAAGAAGAGGTGCCCATACCGCAGGGTCCAGCCATTATACCTCCAGAACCCCGGGCATCATCGCGGGCGCCCTCTCAGGCACCGGGGACACAGCCCGCTACGGCCGGGACCAAGACGCCGTCGAGCACGCCAGTTCCGACAATTAAGACGGAGACAGGCTCACGAGCGACGTCTCCGGTGCCGGTCGCAGGGCACGGGGGACACTCGATAGTGGCGAAGCGCGCAACGAGCCCCAAGGTACCGAAGTTGAAGCCAAACGCGGCGAGCCGTGCGAGTAGTCCCCTCGCAGGCGGCAGTCCCACGAGCCCGGTGGGCAGCCCGCCCTCTTTGGCACAGTCACCCCCTCCTGGGACCGGCAAACTCGCGAAGCGCAAGGCAGAGGACACGGCGCCGGGCAGCGCGAAGAAGAAGCGCAAGCCGTTGGTGGGGCCGATCAACGGCGAGCTCGAGGACTGGATGCTCGTAGAGTGGCTGAAGCAGACGCCGAACGCGTCGACGCGGGACTGCATCCATCACTTTACGCCGTACTTGACGAACGAGGAGAAGAAGGCGAACTTTACGAAGCTGGTGAAGGAGGTCGCGCAGCTGAAGGGCGGCGTGCTCGCGCTGCGCGCGTCGTACCGCGACCGCGGATCTGCCGGTGCTCCGTCGCCGTCTGCAGCTGATTGAGGGAGGGGTCGCGAATGGGATGGATTTTCGAGGCGGTGCTTTGGACACTGGGTCGAGATAGCTGAGCGTTGTACCTGTACTTTTAGCATTTGCAGTGACGTCGATAACGGACCATCGTCACGGTTCATCCGCGCGTGATGTCGAAAAGGTCCGCGGCAACTGCAGGCGGGCGCGAACTTTGGACGAAAGTACCGGGCAGCGTATACCGCATGTCAGGCCGGCGCAGGGAGTCGGAGCGGGCTAAGGAGATGTTGCGGCGATTGTGCAGTGATCTCGAGTAGCTCGCGAGCCGTGTGGAGAGAGCCAAGCGGTCGACGCATGACATATCATATTGCGAGGAGATAAATTTCACGTTTAATTACAGAATGCAGGTTTATGGTGCGGTGACGGAGGCAGAGTCCGCTGGAATGCAATCTAGAGTCGATTTTGTGGAGTATATAAAAGCTGGCTAGGCTGTAGGCCAAGCTCGGGCTGGGAGAGAGGATATGTTTCGACGCTCCCGGGGAGGACATCCGCCCTTGGCTCGCTCGCGTGGCTCCGAAGGCGGTCCGAAGGCGAGGCTGGGCCGGATGCCGAGCGATGCCGGCCGGAGCTCGGGCTGTGATTGGCCCGCTCCCTTCCGTATTTGGGAATGATCGCCTGTGGGGGCGCGCCCTTATCGAGCAAGTAAGTTCGACTAAAGCCACGCAGAGTTGCGTGAAACAAACGCGGGGGACGACATTGCAGCAGACGGCAGCAGAGCCCGGCCAGTTCAAGCCGTGCTCCTGATCGAGGCCTCCTCTTCCTGCCGTCCCTCTGTTCTCCCAGCCGATGTCCTTCGGTTCAAATACACATGCTCTCCCTCCATCTCCCTGGCGTCCCTCTGCCAGCCTCCCCTGCGTGCGACCGTTCCAAAAGTTCCTAGCTGTCCTCTCTGCGGGTTCTGCACTGGCTGCGCCATGACCTCTTCCACCCTACACCGTCTTTCCCTTTTTCTCGCTTGTCTCTCCCTTTCCTCCTCCGCACTCGCCGCCTCCATCCCCGGGCACGACCACGACCACCACGAGCCCGCGAGGTCTCTCCCAGGCACCTGGTACCAGCCCGATGACCACCCCGCACGCGCCCTCTTCGGTCGGGACGCGTCCGACGCCGCGAACTTCGCGTCTGTCGGTTCCTCCAGTACGTAGCACTCCCGCAGATCCTCGCGTATAGGCAAACTGAATGTTCGGGTCCGTATCGCTGTAGCATGGAGCGCTGGCTTTCCGGAAAGCACACCGGACCCGTCAAAGCTTCCAAAGGCTTGGGTCGACGCTTTGAACGCTGCCATTGCCGCTGGTAACATCCCAGATATTCCGGTATCCACCCCGCAAGATGATGGCTTGCCAACGTACGGCGGCCTCAAACCCGACGGCCCCGAAGTCTGCTCGACTACCTACCAGTGCTACGAAAATCCGAACGTCATCATCAACGCGCCAGACGGCGTTGTTGGTATTAGTTTCGATGACGGCCCTCTCTCTGGCGTGAGTACTGTAAAGTTCTGTCACTTAAGCATTGACTCACGTCCGTCCGCAGACCTCGGACAAGCTGTACTCGTTCCTGAAAGAAAACAACGTCCGCGCGACGCACTTCATGATCGGTGTGAATATCTTGACAAATCCTGATCAGTTCTCTACGGCGTACGAGACTAACGGGGACGACATCGCCGTCCACACATGGACGCATCCGTACATGACCACCCTGAGCAACGAGATGGTCCTCGGTGAGTTGGGTTGGACGATGCAGCTCATCTACAACTCGACCGGCGGTCGGCTTCCAAAATACTGGCGTCCGCCATACGGCGATGCCGACAACCGTGTCATCTCTATCGCTCGGTACGTCTTTGGACTGAAGACGGTCGTCTGGAACCAAGAGTGCGTTTTCGAGAACTTTTCTGTATCTCTGAGTACTCACCGCAATTACCCAACCTTAGCACCGGAGACTGGGCTATCGGCGAAGATCCCAACTACACCCTCTCATCCGTCCACGCTGAGCTCACAAAGTGGTACTCTGGCCCCAAGAGCCCGGGGCTCATCATCCTCGAGCACGAGCTGACCGACAACACCGTCACGGCCTTCATAGACTCCTTCCCTCTGATCGGGAGCAACGGCTGGAAGACGGTCAGCGTCGCCGAGCTCGACGGCGAGTCTGCATACCAGAACGCCGACGGCGACAGCGGCACCGCCAGCGCGGTCAGCGGCATCGTACTCAGCGGCGCCTCGTCGTCCAACGGGAACTCGAGCTCATCTCTCAATGCTGCGTCCAGCTCGAGCGCAAGCACGGGCAGCGCGAGCCACAGCAGCACGTCCTCGAGTACGTCCGCTTTCCTATTCACGTCCCCCTCAGCGTCTTCGGCTGCTAACCCCACTGTCGCGCCCGCAGGTACGAGCGGCGCGAGCGCGGCGACGGGCGTGCCGGGCAGCGGCTCGAAGCAGGCCAATGTGACGGTGACGACGAGCAGCGCGACGGGCAGCGGGAGCAGCGCCGCGGCGAGCGCGACGAACTCGGCGAGCGTGAAGCAGCAGCAGAGCGGCGCGGGGTCGCTGGTGCAGATGGCGTTCTGGGACGTGCGCGGGCTCGTCGGCGCGCTCGTCACGCTCTTCGTCTCGGTCTTCGCTTTGGCGTAGTGCTCGCCCTTGTCGATGAACCGAAAACGGAATCGCCCTGACTCGGACTGTGACTGCGGGACTCTCTGGACTCTGGACTCTGGCGTGTTGCTTTTCCCCGTGCATGCGGACGCTCCCATAGACTCGGACGGTGTACGCCCCTTTTTATTCCTAACGTTTAACGTGATAACTGGGACGCTTCGCTCTGGACCTTTCGTGCCCTTCGTTTCGTGCCCGTTCATGGTTCGCCGTTCACGCTCCGGCATGAATGCACGGACCCTATTCCTACCTCCTCCGCTACAGATACAGACTATTTTCCCTTACGTCACGACCGCGACGACACCCCTATACCATACGCCCTGTATAACTCGACAGCTTTTCTAGTGTAATTGTTGTCCTTGTCCGACTCCTATTTCCTACTACCTACCACACGCTACGCCTTCATACCTACACCTTACGCCTCTTACCTTCTACCTTCCCACCCTCTTTACTTTACTTGTTACATGTTTAGCCTCTACGCTCGCTGTGTCTGTCCTCCGTAGTCACCAGTAGTGGATACCCCTTCCCGTATTAGTGTAGAACGTTGTAGTAGAGTACCCTGTGCATGATCTACAGAACTCGATCTCGTGGACTTTTTAGCCGCTTCGTTGACCGTGGTTCCGCGCAGCACTGAGTGGCGGATGGCTGATTTCTGAAACGAGATCTTCGCCGGGAACCAGGAGATTGTCCGCGTCGCGTTCGGATTCGACGCGTCGAAGGTGACGCAGCGAAGAGACAACACAACAGGAAACAACGCGGTTCCTCGGACGCGACGCGGTGGCGCTTCTCGGAAATTGCCGATGTCTGTCGCTAGCGCTACTCCGACTGATTCGGAGACTCGACCTTGGTTCTTGCTCTTCGCCTCCGCCGTCGACCTCGCGGGCTTTGGACGGTCTGCGTGAGACGCATGCAAGTTATAAACAACTACCCGGGGCCGTGTCGTCCGCCGTCGTCCGTCGAGAATGCGACCGTTTGTGGAGTGTCGAGCCGTCTGGGTCAGCGGGCGGACGTGACTCCCAGTGTCACCGTGCCAGCCCCTGTCCTGCCGCCGGACTTCTGGAGGTGCGTTCTCTCTCGCATGCTCGCCGTGGGGTCCCGTTCACGTATATTGTGTGAAATATCCAGTATCTTACCGATGTTCTGCAAACTCCAGGCTCCAAAAAATGACTATGGGGTATAGAATGTTGAGCATAGAACAGTCTCTAAAGCCTTATCTTTGTGCTGGCAAGATCGAGGGCGGGGTGCGGAACCTACTGCTTTGTACCCAGCCGCGCCGTCCGGTGCCTGGTTAGCCCGGTGCCTCCGCCCTGAACGCAGCGGAGAATGAGACAAGAGAAGAGAAGGCAAGCCCCTAAGCGTGCGTCGATCGCGATTACATACCTAGAGGCTGGATCCCTTGGCCGCGACGGACCGTCCCGCCCAATGCTATCGATGACGCAGCGCCAGCGCCGTCGAACCGGATGTGCGGACCAGGGTGCCGCGGACCCCCTGTGTCGATGCGCTACTCGTGCTCTTATTCATATACCCGCTCGAGTGCGTGCGCGGGCTGCGCCACCTCTCTTCCCCTCCCTCTCTGTTCCCGCACGCACGTCGCTGGACCCTAGGACGAACACACAAACGAAGACGAAGGAGAGCGCAGCTTGCATGGGTCGTGCTGCACTCGGACGCTCCTAGCTCAAGATATCTCACGCACAAGCATAGGCTTGCTGCACCATGTCGACCCCTGTGCACTCGGTCCGATCTACGCTGGGGGCGCTCGAGGCCGGTGGTTCTGTCAGTATTTTGTATGTGAAATTTCGCATTTGCAAACATACGCCTGACATGCTCACCGTGCGCCGCATTATTTGGCATTTGATGTTCCAGCCTTTCGGGGATCGCGACGATGCAGACGTATCTGTACTACCGGGTGTACCCCAAGGATAGGCTGCATCTCAAGTGCCTGGTATGTGCGTTCTTCCGCTAGCAAGGAGCAATGGACTGATCATGGAACGCGGGGCTTTGGTTTAGGTCGGGTTCTTATGGTGATTGACGTCACCCATTTCTGTGGACGGCGAGAATGCTGACGACCGTGCGACTTGAAGGGCGTTGGACCTTGCGCATACGATTATGATATGCATCAGCAATTGGAGGTATCTCGTTGCATATTTTGGGGATTTTGCAGAGTCGGAGCGTATTCTCACGTAGGTTGTGCACGATCCGATTCAGTCATCAATATTGATCCTCATACAGGACCGTAGCTGTGACGATCGCTTTAACGGTGCGCGATTATTTACCCTATGCTGAATCACTACCTGACCCGCATTTGCAAGGCGGTCATTACATTTACTGTTCACGTGTACGCTGATTATCTTTCTCTGGATACTGGAATCTGACTTCCTTGACTTCTAGCTTCTTCACACATAGAATATACGTCGGTACGTGGTCGATGAATTATCGGTCGAGTTTCTCCTAAAAGCAGGGTCCAGTCAGCAACGGAAGAGCCTTAATAGCGATACCCTTGGTCCGTCCTCTATAATAGTTTTATTTCTCAATTGTTTACCCGTTTTCATGTACTGTGGCAGATTGTGCTCGCATTATTCCGCTTAGGTCAGTTTACACGTACAGTTATCGAAAAATGCATCTCATATTTCGACATATAGGATCGGCGATAGGTGAGGCCTTCCATAGCTCGAATAGGACACTCATCTAACAAGCAGATGCTAGCTTCCACGGTAGAGATGTCAGTCATTCTCGTTTTCGATCACAAGGCTTTTGCCTCATGTATCGTCATAGGATCCGAACGGATAGCTTCTACCAATTCCGTGAACGGTTTGAGGTCAGTCTGCAGCGCACATGTCGTCATGTTGTTGATACGATTTTGTTCCCAGTATGTCTTCACTATGGGGCTGTCGGCCGCTGTGGCCCTGGACATCTGTGTAACCCTCGGTCTCTCGTACTACCTGCGGAAGAGCAAGACCGGCTTTACGACGTAAGTTCACGGAATTCATCGTATATGCCGCCTGCTCACAATTTTGATTTTTAGTATGAATAAAATAATCGATCTGCTTATCCTATATACTGTCGAGACCGGAATCGTCACCTGGTGTGTGACTTTGTTTACGTGTAGCTGGACACCTTCATGATACCGCCATATGAACAGCGCTGCCACGATCGTTTCTCTGATATGTGTAGGTGGTACGACTTCGCTATCTCATAGGATGCTTACGCTCTTCACTCGCAGTGGCTAGCACTACCCCATGAGTTGATATATTTGGGGCTTCACTTCTCCATCAGCAAACGTAAGTAGCTCCTTCGTAGTCAGCATATGCGGATCTTACCCAACGTTGTGCCCCAGTATACACCAACACTTTCCTAGCAACGTGAGCCGCCGTAACACGAGACTAAACATGCACGTCTAATATATATCCACTAGTCTGAACTCTCGTGCGACGTTACGCGCACGGTCGATGTCCAGTTCTAATAACCCTGAACCGCCATCGTTGCCGCCGCTCTGGAACGACCCGCATCGAGACAGCATAGTGGTCAGTGTTACCGACCCTTCTACGACGCAAAACAGCCGTTGTTGACGAAACGTTCCCACACCGTAGGAGAGCTCGCGCGCAGATCGCGACGACCCCCATCGCGTGAGTATCCTTCTTCATATGCTTGGGTATGGATCATAACTGAGCTACCACGCAATCAGCTGCGCCTGCAGATCACAGTCGAGAAGACGGTGACGAGGGAGGTCGAACCGCCGGATGTGAGCCGTATTGAGCTGCGGCCGAGGAGTCGGCTTCGAGACGAGGAGGCATCGCCGGTGGACGACCGCTGTAGCTGTAGTTATGCGCCTGCGTCCAGTTCGCGTACTAGCGGGGGATCAGTACATTTGTACGAATAAATTGAAGTCATCCTGTGGATTTGAAAAGAGCAGGTTGCTTGGAGGCTTTGGGCCTCGAGCGCAAACTGGCACATCGTCGTACAGTGGTCGGCACAAGAACACGTATTAGTGGCAAGATGTAGTAGAGGTGGTAGTATCACAGACTGGCTCGGAGCGGAGCCCGAGCATCCGAGCGCTTGAGCGCTTCTGTCTCTTGACCTCGAATCGTCAATTTATTCCTTCTCGTCATACGGTGATGGTGCAGCCGCACAGACGAACTGAGACTTGATGTTTCAAAGCTCTTCCGTAAAGCTGGCGGGCTCTTTTTTCATTCACGAAATGCTGTAGGAGAGCTTTTGGTCGCACAGCCCATCTACCAGCTCCCAGTCTGCAATATCATCAGAACAGTGAGTTCCAATTGTGTTTTAAAAACGCAGGATGCTGAAATGATGTCTGTATGGTAGCAAGCGGCTGCAGGTTATCGTCTGAATATTGCATCGTTCCATCTGTCTGTGAAGAACACTGCCTTACGGACGATGCGCAGTGACAACCTGATTTTTGTGTTCGCAAGTTCTATGTTCGTGAGTTTCTCATGTTATTGTTCTCAGAGAACTTACCAACTTTCAACTGACTACTAACAACCGAAATCGACAGGCTTGTAGCTCTTTCGTATTCGAAAGCACCTGTCGTGATCCAAGCACACGCGCTATTTGATCAGAACGCGTCCCAGGCGCCTAGGAACGAGTTCATCTTGAACCATCACATCCTTCTCCCTTCCCTCAACTACGATGCCGGTCACTTTCCATAGCCTGGAGGACGTGTCAACAGCGCCGGAGGGCGTGAAGACGCTCGTGACGAATCTCCGAAGACCACTGTGCGGTAAACAGAAGCTGGAGGCTCTCCCGTCAATGACGCCTCTGGCCCTGGCTCAACTTCAGCGTGTCCAGGATCAAGCTGGTGATACTTGCTCGACGGCGGACTCATTCGACACGGTTTCCAGCGTAGCCAACCTCGTGTTGACCACGACTGCTGCTATAGAACAGCTATCAGGCGAAGTAGACGGGCTTGAAGCTCGCTCAATGGTCCCCCACTGGTATACGCTCTTTCGAACAATAGCACGCGCCTCTCGCCCTGATTCTCACATAATGTGCGTGATCCTTGCTCTACCTTGTTCGTTTGGGTAACATTATTATGTCCAGTGGGGAAACACCGTTTGTTTATCCTCGTGGATTTGGTGGAGAAGAAGGCGTTGCTGAGATGCTCATGACTTTCGCAGCCGACAAGGCTATGGTCAGTCTCAATCTCAAACCCGAGCATTCGGAGCAAATCGATATCGATGACACGTCCTCGGCGTGTGCGGACGGCCTGCGCGCATTCGTCGAAGATGATAGGTCCATGGTCGAGTCAGGCGTTGGCGAAAGCTCACACGAAGATGAAAATAGTGGCGATGAGGACGATTGGGAATACGATGAGGAATACGATCATACGGAAGAGTCCTATGACGAGGCACGGGATCATCCGATATATTTCGCGGAACCCGCCCCTCTCGTTGACATTCGCGCCCCCGACGAGGCTGAGCTGTTTTTTGGACTTGACGTTATCGACGAGCATGAGCCACCCGAAGAAACATGGCTCGACTTGCCGCATTGGAGTCACATCCTCGCAGGGTTCCACTCGGGGCCCGTGGTGTTGTTCCCAGTCCTTTGTGTCGCTTCGGAGACCGAAATTGTTCCTCTAATGGCTAGTGCTGCCTATCAAAGGCATGCATGGGGCGTCGACCTTCCCATTGTTGGGCTCGAAATCTCGGCGTCCTCATGCAGTGCCCGTGTGTATATTTCATGGGTGGACCCGTTATCTGATGTACAACATATGGTGAGTCTTCCTCCCATGATTATGGAATTCGGAGTCGCTCAACGGGACAATAGCCAACAGTGCACATAATGCATCCGATGCCAGATGCTGCTACGCGAACCTCGGACGTATTAACGTTGCCGGGATCCTTTGACCTCGCCGATCCGCAATCCGCCCTCGCCCTTGCTCATTTCGTGTTCTCGTTGGACTATCAATTTGAAATCCTACAGAAGGAACTCCCATTGCAGCGTTTACGCAGGTTCACATGGCGATCCGATGATGATGCTACGCTGTGGACCGGAAATATCGAAGAATGGCGTGCCCATATCGATGAATCAGACGAGTCGAGGTATGAGCCAGGTCATTGCACTATTCGCTGTGAATATCGATTGATGTCCCCCCTCTCCGGGTATATAGTACTTCGGATGCATCTGACACCCCGTCTCCCATTACTCCCAAGGACACCGACACCTTCACAATGCCTCCCAAACCACCCCGCAGCACAACCAGCGATCGTGGGAAGAAGAGAAGCCAGTCACGCGCTGTGTCATCGACGGCAGAAGGGTGAGTCTCTCTAGCCATACACCTGTCGCTCCGTTGTGTATCCGTTTTCTATGAATTTAGGTCTTCATCAACGTTAGTACCCATTTACTATAATATTCCCGCCCGACTCATTTTTTCACATCATGTATAGGCAGCCGAGCGGCGCGAACAAGAAATCTCAAGACGCTCCGAGTGGCGCGAGCTCTAACGAGCAGCCTGACAAAGCCAATGAACTCCCGAGTACTACAACGGCTAGTGACGTTGCCAAGACCGGGAAAAAAGCTCCGACGAACAGTTGTTCTGAGTATGTTTGCCAAGTCTATCCTTGCGACAGTGTCATGCCTCACGATCATTTCCCAGATTTGCAAACCGGACCTCGAGCGATCTTAAGACGCAGAAACCAACTATAGTGAACTGGATGTTATACCGCTGTGCATTTACACTCACGAGGGTGCCAAGCTGGCACAAACATGAGAAAAACCCACCGGAGTACCTAGAGAAGCTTGACTTCTACGAAAACTTCACGTGCCTCCATTGGCCTCAAACCTGGCGCAGATTGGTATGGTTACGCCGTCGTGGACTATCTGTCATTTATTCATTTGTTGACACAGGATTGTATCCCCCAAGTCGACGATTGCTTGGCGGCGCGCCGGGATCAGCTCTTCGAACAATATAGTGCTTTTGTTCAGGAACATCCATCGAGTCCACCGCAGGTCATGGAAAAGCAGATCGCTTTGCTTTTCGAGAGCAGACTCTCGCTGCTTCTAAACAGTGTCGCTGGTGCGTGCACCAAGGACGCCCGACCGACCCGAGCGTTGGAAGCCGAGTGCCGCCATGACTTTGACGCGCTGTTCATGAACTTCTTCGTTGCTGACTCGAATGAACCTACATCCCCGGAAGTCTTGTGAGTCGCATATTTGTGCCGTTTTCAGGATGTTAACATGGTCGCAGCTTCGAATGTACACTTCGCTTGGCTCGGAACACGCTATCCCAGCAATTCAAGTCCGAGCACACCAGCGTCGCAGCTGGAGGCGACTCATACGTAGCGCAACTAACTACACGTTTCAATGAGTGGCAGAAACTCCAGTATGAAATCTACCAGGACGTCAAAGTTGTTCCACAAGCAGCGCGCCCCAAAGACCAACAGTTTCTGAAGAAAATCTGCTTCCACACATCTCACGAGGCGTTGAGTCTGGACGCGCAGTTCGATGCTCTCAGAGAGCAACCTACGTTCCACGAAATTGTGAAAGAACAGTCCACCATGGAGCCTGAAACTGGTAAATGTGATGTCGCCTTGGTTACGCTGATACCGATTACGCTCGACGCTGAGCTTAGCAAAGCAAGGATGACGCAGCACACACTCAAGAGCTCTAGACTCCTCCTCATCGACTACGGTTCACATAAGAACACTCTGTCTCCGAAAGCTTTGCCTGAAGATGACCCCGCTGAAGACGACGACGACGACCTGACGAAACCGCTTAAAGGGCCCTCACTATACTACCATCCCCTCATCGCACCTAGTGGTGATTACCCTCGCAATGTCTCGAAAAGATCTTCTAAGCAGCCGCTGTCGTCTAATTTCGAGTCTTGTGCTTACATCATGCTGCCTCAGTTGCTCGCTGAATACAAGAGGCCATACGAGTCTGAAACGAAGGCCCTCAATCAAGCTCGCATGTATTGCTTTTCGGCCATCTTTTATTATGCGTATATCGGTATCATTGATTACCCCGTGTTTGGGTTCGCAACTCACGGAAAGGTGGGCGCTCTGGTAATGGGTTGGATGTCGTGCAATGGGGTAAGCGATGATCTCCTCAAAAGTTGGTACTTGACTGAACGTCCGTCGTCTTCTCATCCTTAGGCTGCTTACCTCTTAGAGCGCAACGTTCGCAGGTTCGACATCTCTGAGCCTCTTCAGGCCTTTCACCTTGCCTCCATAATTGCCCGTCTCAAGGCTAGAGAGGCGGAGCTGCGGGAGAGATTTGCACGGGAGGCAACGGGTTACGTGCAGGACCTTGCCAAGGGTAAATTCACGCAATGGTTTGCTGATAAACCAAGGCGCGGGTCATCCACAACTGTGACGGGCGCTGCTTCTTCTGCTCCGGCTTCGTCTGCGGCGACTTCCAGGGGCACATCGCTTGAGAGGATCGTGGAGTCCCATGGACACTAAGATCCTGTGAGCGTTATATATGCTAAAATACCGCAATAACTAGAAGCTGATACAGAATTTCAGCTTTCGTAGGAGAGATGCTCCCTGCCTCTTGGTCCCGCGGAATATATTGCTTGTACATGTATGCATTAATAGGCAATATAGCTGTGTCTATATCCTCTCGTGCTGTCCTGGTCGTCAGCGTAAGCGGCTATAACATCGCGTGACTACTAACAAGCGCGAATGAAAGAGCAGGGCTCGAAGAATGTCTTTGGGATGAACGAGGAAACATCATAAGAGCACAATCGTCCGTAGAGAAGCAGCGTAGACAGGTAATAGAAGTCGTGCAGGGTAAGGAGGAGGATGCATGTATGTCCCATATCATGTAAATACCAACTACCGTCCCATTCACCATGAGTCCATGACACAGTAATCGGCGTCATCATATGCCTTTCTACGACGTAAACCAGCCGTTTTCGACGCAACATCGCTATACTAGTACTGCAGTAAAGTCTGCGAGCGGAACGTACGCGACGATCCTCATTGTGCGATCGCTGAGTTCCAGTTGGCTACCGCACTTGGCTAGGCCTGCAGATCACGGCTGAGAAAATATTGACAAGGAAACGTCACCGATCCACCTGATTTGTGCTGTGTAATGCTGTGGACGAGGAGGCCTCGCCGGTGGATGAAGGATCGTTGTAGCTGTGGCCATGCGCCTGCGTCCGGTTCGCGTACTAGCATGGGATTAGTACATTTGTACGAATAACTTGAAGTCACCTTTGTGGGCTGAAAGGAGAAGGTGGCTTGGAGGCTTTGGACCTCGATCGCAAATCGGCACATCGTCGTACAGTGCCGGGTACCGACAAACCGTAGCGATGGCGAGATGTGGTGGTAGTATCACTAGCGAATGCAGACTGACTCGGAGCGGGAATCCGAGCGCTTGGGCGCTTCTGTTTCTTGACTTCGAACCGTCAATTTATCCCTTCTCGACATACGATGCTGGTGTAGCTACACAGACGAAATGAGGGATGTTCTACAGCTCCTCAGTAGAACTCGGTGGACTGAATTTTTATCCATGGAATGCTGTAAGATAGGTTCTGGTCGTACGGCCTATCTACCAGCCATTCTGCAATACTAGGGTACAGTGAGCTCGAATCGTGTGTTCAAAATGCAAGCTGCTGACATGCTGCCTATATAGTAGCAATCGGTTGCAAGTGATCATCTGGTAATTGCATTGATTTGTCTTTCTGTGAAGAATACTCACTGCCTTACGAATAGTGCACGGTGAAAACCTGATCTCAAGGTTCGGAAGTTCTAAGTTTGTGAGCATCATATCCTCCCCGTCCCCAACGCACTTAGCAATCTTCGAGTGAGTAATTACAACTGAACTCGACAGGATCCGTATCTCTTTCGTGTTCAAAAATACCTATCGTGATCCAAGCACACGCGCTATTTGATCAGAACGCGTCCCAGGCGCCTAGGAACGAATTCATCTTGAACCATCACATCCTTCTCCTTTCCCTCAACTACGATGCCGGTCACTTTCCATACCCTGGAAGACGTGTCAACAGCGCCGGAGGGCGTGAAGAAGCTCGTGGCGAATCTCCAAAGGCCGCTGTGCGGTAAACAGAAGTTGGAATCGCTGCCGTCAATGACGCCTCTTGCCCTGGCTCAACTTCAGCGTGTCCAGGATCAAGCTAGTGATATAGGCCCTGCGGCGGACACCTTTGATACTATTTCCAGTGTTGCCAACCTCGTACTGACCACTTCCGCCACCATAGAACAATTATCACGCGGAGGGAACGGGCTTGAAGCGCGCTCGATGGTCCCTCACTGGTATACGCTACTTCGAACAATAGCACGCGCCTCTCATCCTGATGTTCAGATAACGTGCGTGGCTCTTGCATAATATTGCTCGTTTGAGTCACATTGTCAAGTCTAGTGGGTACACACCGTTCATTTACCCTCGTGGATTTGGAGGAGAAGGCATTGCAGAGATGCTCATGAGTTTTGCAGCTGACAAGGTTATGGTCGGTCTCAATCTCGAGCCTGAACACTCTGAGCATTCCGACATCGATGTCACATCCTCGGCATGTGCGGAAGATTTATGCCCACTCGTCGAAGATCACGAGTCAATATCTGAGTCAGGCGTTGACGAGGGCTCATATATGGATGATGACGAAGAGGCCATGGCATACGAAGAAGACGATTATTCGGAAGACTCCTATGACGAGGCAAGGGACCATCCGATGTTTTCCGCGGAATGTGGCCCTCTTTTTGACATTCGCGTACCCGATGAGGCTGAGCTATTCTTTGGCCTTGACGCTATCGACGAGCATGAGCCACCCGAAGAAACATGGCTCGACTTGCCGCATTGGAGCCACATCCTCGCAGGCCGTCACTCGGGGTCCGTGGTGTTATTCCCAGTCCTTTGTGTCGCTCCGGAGACCGAGATTGTTCCTCTAATGGCTAGTGCTGCCTATCAAAGGCATGCATGGGGCGTCGACCTTCCCATTGTTGGGCTCGAAATCTCGGCGTCCTCATGCAGTGCCCGTGTGTATATTTCATGGGTGGACCCGTTATCTGATGTACAACATATGGTGAGCCTTCCTCCCATGATTCTGGAATTTGGAGTTGCTCAACGGGACAATAGCCAACAGTGCACATAATGCATCCGATGCCAGATGCCGCTACGCGAACCTCGGACGTATTAACGTTGCCGGGATCCTTTGACCTCGCCGATCCACAATCCGCCCTCGCCCTTGCTCATTTCGTGTTCTCGTTGGACTATCAATTTGAAATCCTACAGAAGGAACTCCCATTGCAGCGTTTACGCAGGTTCACATGGCGATCCGATGATGATGCTACGCTGTGGACCGGAAATATCGAAGAATGGCGTGCCCATATCGATGAATCAGACGAGTCGAGGTATGAGCCAGGTCAATGCACTATCCGCCGTGAATATTGATTGATGTCCGTCCTTTCGGTATATATAGCACTTCGGATATGTCTGACTCTCTGTCTCCCGTCACTCCCAAGGACACCGACACCTTTACAATGCCTCCCAAGCCAGCTAGCGATCGTGGAAAGAAAAGAGGCGGAAGAGGCGGCCAAACACGCTCTAGGTAGATCTTTTCGTCTTAGATCCATTGCTTCGCTGATCACTCATACCATATTCCATGGATCCAGGCCGCCGTCATCGTCAGTGCTCATTTATCGTCTTGTTTTCGCTCTACTCGATCTTACCTGATTTTACATAGGCGGTCGAGTGGCGCCAGTGAATCACGCATAGGCACTTCGAAAACCCAGCATGATAACGACGCTCAAACTACTAGTACTGCTGAGGGGAGCGACGCTGCCCAGACCGACAAGAAACCGCCATCGAGCGCATGTTCTGCGTACGTTTCTTCAATCCATGCTAGAGCTATTGTGGCTCATGCCTTTTGCTCAGGTTTGCACTCCGGTCGTTGAGCAATAACATCCAGGACGATAAACCGTCCATGATGAATTGGATGCTGTATCGCTTTGTATTCACGCTTACAAGGACCCCTGGTTGGAATGTTATACCCGATGGTTGTCCCCCAGAGCTTCTCCAGAATCTCCAATTCTACGATAACTTTACATGCCTACGCTGGCCGAAAGAGTGGACTGGATTGGTATGTCTTGTCGACGCTTCTATGACACTTTGATTATATCTTTGCTGTAGGATCGCGTCCCGCAAGTCGACAGTTGCCTGGCGCCTTTGCGGGCTCAATTATTCGACGAATACCAGGCCAAACTCCATGAGCCCTCAGCGGAGTTAATCCCCGAGCTAGAGGCGCCATTGGCCTCAATTTTGGCGACGAGACTCTCGCTTTTGCTAAAGAACGCCGATAGTGCGTATACGAAGGCGGCAAGACAGAGCCATGCACTGGAAATCGAATGTCGCCACGATTTTGACTCGCTGTTCATGGAGTTCTTTGTGGACGATCCCAACAGACCTACCTCTCCCGAAGTCTTGTGAGTAGCATTCCTTCTCCTCGTGTCGCTTGCACTGATGAGGATGCCAGTCTTGAGTGCCGGCTCCGTTTAGCTCAAAACACCTTGCTTGAGCACTTTCGGGATCAAGCTGCGGCAACCGATGACGTGCACAGTCCGCAGCAATTGACTAAACGCCTTGAGGCCTGGCTAGTGCTTAATCAATCCATAGCGCGCGAAATCCGGGGAAGG
Organism: Pleurotus ostreatoroseus; assembly: GCA_005298045.1. Lineage (NCBI taxonomy): Eukaryota > Fungi > Basidiomycota > Agaricomycetes > Agaricales > Pleurotaceae > Pleurotus > Pleurotus ostreatoroseus. The sequence goes on from SWBT01000086.1 coordinate 220,054, forward strand.
AGACTCATTCTACATGCCGCGCGGGCCGAGGATAAAGAGGTGTTGCGCCAACAATGCTTACAGGCGGAATCCGGGGCTACGGATCTGTCTAATCAGTGGGCCCAACTTGAACAGGATGACAATTTCCGTGACATCGTTGAAGAACATTCCACCATGGAGCCTACCAGCGGTATATGCGATGCCGCGTTAGTTACTACGATACCTATTCCTCTGAATACTGCGACCAGTGACACGCAGAAGGCGCACCAGATAGCACTAGAGCAGTCCCAATTTCTCAACCTCAGCCCCGACCAGTCACAAGAGGAGAAGCCGTCTGATGAACCGAAACAGTCGCGCGGAGGTCCGAAACCGGACTCGAATTTGCTGTACATTCACCCTCTCGGCGTTCCAAGTGGCGATTACCCTCCCTATCATGGGCCGAAGGTGCCCTCAGTCAAACCTCACGGTGCATCCGATGACGGGCCCTCTCTCCACATACTGCTTCCTCAGCTGCTCATCGAGTACAAAAGGGCAAGTCAGCATGAAAGAAAAGCCCTCAACCAGGCCCGGATGTATTGCATCTCTGCTCTCTATTATTATGCCAGCATGAATATCGACAATTACCCTGTATTCGGGTTTGCTGCTCACGGACAGGTGGGAGTCTTGGTTATGGGATGGATGTCGAGTAACGGGGTAAGGTATCCTTTTCACGAACGGTGCCCATCTAACCGTTTTTCTTGCCACGCATAGGCGGTGTATCTCTTGGAGCGGAACGCTCGTAGATTCGATATCTCACAGCCAATTCAGGCCTTCCATCTCGCCACCATCGTTCTCCGCCTCAAGGCCAGAGAGACGGAACTTAGAGAACTCTTCAAGAAGCGTGCGCAGGCTTACTTGAAGGACTTGTCCAACGGCAGATTCAAGCCATGGGCGGCAGAGAAACCGGCAAAGACTGAAGAGTCGCCACTGACCACAATCGTCGAGTCAACCGAGCACTAGAATATCGTGAGTACATTAATATGTCGGAACTGGTGGCCTGAAGAATGATGCAGACTTTCCAATTTCACAGATCAGTCTTTTCGTGCCTTGTGCCCCTCTTAGAGTGACCAGCTCGTCTGCGGATGAGTATCATGCAATACGGCCCTGGTGTCGGAGCGTACACCTACTCTGCGTTTGTACATGTATATATACCTTTGGTCATACCTAGCTATGAGATGTCTACACAGTATCGGATGCCGCGAACGATCAATAGCATAAATGTCATTAAGTGGCGTGAGCGGGTACGAGACCGTGAAACAGGCGTAATTGGCCATCGAAATGTGCTGTGACGGCGACAGAGCATGAAAGAGACGATGCACAGATCCGCAAGGATCGGAAATCGGGGCGAGAGCCCATGAGATGAACGAGAGCACATAATACGAGCAAAATTGTCCGTAAGGGAAGTGTGGACAGGCAGCAGACGCCGTGCGGAGGAGCAAGTAGGAGGATACAGGTACATTACAAGATGAGGTATAAATACCAAGTCCCGTTCGCTGAAGGAAGGAAGGTAGGGCTCAAGACGACAACAGACTTGGCCATTTGAGTTTCAGGCCCTCGAGCCAGCGCATGTACAGCAGCTCGGCTATGGGCGACTTCCGCGCCGGTACCTCTTCAGGTACGGCAGGCACAGGCTCCGACGTCGATGGGAGGCCGGACACCTCCTCTTCTTCGGTGACAATGAGTCCCTTGGAGGTCATCTCGCTCTTGCGGATGATACGCTTGTGCGGGAAGAGCCCGCGGGCCGTCTGGACGTGCTGCCGAATCTGTTGGTTCCTGAGAGGACAATCAGCGATCGGCATGGAATCGAGAAGCACGGTCAAGGAGAGGAAGGTGGTGGAAGTGGGAAAGGAGGAAGGGCTGATCACGTACTCGTTGATCCCGGAGAGGATATCAAGCATGACGTTATACGCCAGTTCAGGGTTGACGTCGCGCAACTCCTCAAAGCCGCGTGAGATCATGCTGAGGGATTCAATCTCCCGTGCATCCATATCGTCTCTTGTTGCCTGTATCAACGTCAGCGACGTGTATTCAGGAGTCGAGACGAGGCGTACCCTTTCGAATGTAGGTAAGATCACTTCGTTGACCATAGACCGTCCCGCGTTGGCCGTCTGGCTTGCGGCACGTTTATGACCGCTGCCTTTCGGGCTAACGGGCGACGACGGCGTGCTCCCACTCAAGCTTCCACTCCGCTTCTTCCTCAAGCTACCCACATACTCTTCAGAGAGCCGTATACTCCGCACAGTGTCCACCTTCTTCACTGGCCGTATTGTATCCACACCAGTGCCTAAATCGGCTTCTTGCAGCACAGTGCCGGTGGTAATGTTGTGCCTTTCTGCATAGGAAGCACGTCTGGCGGAGACCGTTGAGCGTACTGACCCAGTGTAAGCCGGTGGAGGCTCGTTTGTGTCTGCGACAGGTTGTGGAGGTGTTGACGGCTCCGCGAATCCAGGGACTTCATCCGAGCCCGTGTCCGCTTCGAGGGACGGTACGTCTTTCTCGTTCGGTGTCGCGACTGGACGAATGACCACCGTTGAATGTGACGCTGCCGAATTCGACATGACGCCAAGCGCACCCATCGACGGCACATCGCTTCCTTTCGTCGCACCATCCGTGTTGATGGACTCGGAGTGATCGAGCACGAGCTGCTCGTCCTCATAATAATCCTCATCTGGAATGGTGCCTTGGGCACTGAGGTCTCGGGCCATACTCCGGAAGGTACCCATGGCCGACGCCGTCCGGATAGTGTCGAAGTCCCAATCGCTGCGCATGCTGCCGCCCCAAGCGCCATTGCTACGCACTGACGCTTGATACATCTGTGGACCACGGCCTGGTTGACGTTGGCGGTAGTCCTGGTAGCGTTCAATAAGCTCGGTCAAATATGACGTCTTCTTGGCTGTCCGGATGAAGCGATGCTGAAGAAGTTCTTTCGTCGACGGACGCTGTGAACAATGAAGTTAGAGGTACGTCCTGAAGTGCAAAACTTCCACATACGAGTTTGGGATCCTTCGTTAGACATTGCGAGACGAAGTCCTTGAAGGAGGCAGAGAAGGCGCCTTCAAGCGTCGGCGGCTTCGCCTTCGGGATCAAGAACAACACGCGCATCGGGTGATACTCCGCAAGTGGTGGTTCACCCTTTGCCATCTCTATCGCGGTAATGCCCAAGCTCCAGATGTCCGCCTTCGCGTCGTATCCAGCCTGGCGAATGACCTCCGGCGCCATCCAGAAGGGAGTGCCGACAAACGTATGCCGCAGTGTGCTGGTCAACTGCGCAGCCACGCCGAAATCAGCAAGCTTCACCTTACCCGAAGCGGACAAGAGCACGTTGGCCGCTTTGATGTCGCGATGTATCGTCCCCTCGCTGTGGAGGTAGTCGAGTCCCAGCAGCAGTTCCCGACAGATGACAGCGATGTGTGCCTCCGAGAAAACACCAGCTTTGAGCAGGTCGAGACAGGACCCCCCGGCGAGGAACTCCATGACAATCCATAACTTATATGCAACGACGAAGGAGCCATAATACCGTGTAACATATTCCGAGTCGCATTGTGCGAGGCTGGCAATTTCTTGCTGAATCTCTGAAATATCGTCGTCCGAGTCTTCGAGATCTGGGGAGAGGGTTTATGAGGCTGGAGTGGAGCCTGGTTATTAGCAGCGCCGCGCACCTATTTGCTTGATAGCCACGATCTGTTTCGTTTCGTTATGCAACGCCTTGTAAACCGTCCCAAAACTGCCCGTTCCAAGCTTCTCAAGCAGAGTGTACTGACTTGCGGGGTTGTTGCTCGGTACTGGATATGGGCCCGGCATCGCTTGGCGTGCGCGTGCGTCGGTCGTTTCCTGTATAGGTGAAGGAGGTGGGGACTTCGTCAGCACACTGCGGGGAGACGGAGCGCTGTCGGTGCTGCTCGCACGACTCGGCTTCCTGAGGAGGCGTGAGCTCGGCATCGGCGTGGGGGGCGAGCAGGCACTCCTGGGAGGATGAGGGCGGGGAGAGGGTCGCTCTGGCGCACGACCCGGCCGGCCGTGGCAGCATCGAAAAGGAGAAATGCTCCTCAGCTGCACGTGGGAGGCGTCTCCTCCACCGCCCTCGTGGGTGATAGAGATTTGATGAACTCAGTGCGAGCAGGAGGATTTCCGGCTCGTACTGACCTCATGTATCACCAGGCAATATTTTACGATCAACGCGAGGGACTCACCATCGTAAAAAGTCGTGCAGAGGTCGTGAGGTTAATTTAATGAGTCGTTAGAGCGAAGAGGCCAGAGCTGTGTATACAGAAGAAAAATCAGTTCAGACGGGATTGAAAGCGTGTACGTGGTCAAAGAGTGCGGTAATGAAGGAGAATAGAACAGAGTCTAGCAGGTCTGGTGAAGGTCGGTAGTCGTCGCGCAGAGCCGGCGTGAGAGATAGAAGCCAGCCAATTCGCAATCGTCCGCGATGATAGAACGCTCTACGCGCGCAGAAATCAGCGAGAGTTCCCCGATGCTTCTGAGGTCGTTGGCAACGCGCAGGACAGCGAGGACGAGGAGGGGTGCGCGTTGTCCGACGGCGAGCAAGACAAGTTTCAGACCGCGCACGACAAACGGCGCATGACGTCCGGTCTCGGCTTTTTCCGTTCGCTTGACTTCGTCCACATTTGGGCGGTTCTCTCAGCTCGCAGTGAAAGTATTATACAACCCAGAAACCTTATACACGATCACAAACGTGCGTATAGAGCTCGCAAAGCACCACAGGAGAGAGAACGAAGTTAACAGACACCCAAAGGTCCGCGAACGAGTAACATTCTGGACAGAGCGGATTATTACTTATGGAAACACTTTCATCTGGTGATGGCCTGTGAAGCGCAGCAGGTGATAGATATGTTGGCCGCATACTTACACTGGTGATCTTCATTCGACTCGGCTACTATCTGTATTGATGACTCTAGATGACGCTGTGATCGGCGATCAGTACCTCCTTGCGCCACATACCAACTTCCCTGAGGAAATGAGTTGTAACTTGAATGGTCACGATGCGGCGAGGAGCAGATTTACTTGCTGGTCTGAAAAGAGATGGCTCTAAGACAGGCCGCCTGGTCCGTCGCAAACCTTGTGAGGCCCGTGAGCTGGCACCCGTCCCTATATAGTAGTATAAATATGTCTTCAAACCAAATGCCAGGTTACGTAGACTCGATGCGATGTTTCAATTCGAGTGTAAGCTCTCAACTACGTCGTGAAAGTGACGAGGGATTCGGTGAATTATTCCGCGGATAAGTGCGAGAGTCGGAGATAGCAGCCAGCAAGGACACGCCCTAACCTCAGCCTGTTCGAAACCTCCCAAATACCGCATGATGTCAGACCAGGTCACGCCGCGTCATGAGTAAGACTATGAATTGGCTAAGCACGATCGGAGATATCCTAGCGTAGGGAAGGGGTCTCAGCATCGAATCTCGATTGCATGGCTGAGCAACGCGGGAGTAAGGCAACGACGAGTTCAAGGGGCACGACGATAACTTGAATATGGCCCTGCACCCTGCTATTAGATCGTGGCTAGTGTTCTAGGGTGCTTGCGGACGAAAGGGGACGAAGAGAGGACGAGGTTTTCCCCGAGCCCGACGAGCAACGCGTCGGGGTCGGGACAAGTAGGTCTAAGCAGGCGCGTGTCGCCAGTCGATCGGCGTGCACCGCGTATCCGAATCGCGTCGCCGATCGCACGGGCAAACCTATTCTTCTAAAATTCGATATCGATGGCGAGGTACGGAAGATATTCTAGGATATTACGCAATGGAATTGACCGAAGGCCGCTCTGTGCCTCCGACCGATCTGCCGGGACTAGGGCGGTTGACCGGGCACTGGGTAGCTGTGCGCATTATACGATAGTTCAACGTTCAACGTTCAAGGTCGGGGAGAGGCGCCGCGATTCAATATCCAGGAACGCTTGCTACAGCGGAGAATAGCCAATAAATTCGGAGGATGCTCGACTTGTACGACAAGGAAGCTGAACAAAAGGGCGGGCCGGCGATTCCCTGTTATCAAGAGTTCAAGAATTCAAGAATTCAAACGATGTGGAGGCGGGGTAATAGCAGTCACCTCGTATAAATCCGCATGCAGTCTGCGGGGTCGAAAGGAAGCGCGTCTCGCCCGGTCTAGAGCCCAGTCTCACCTCAAAAATGTGGGGAAGTTTGCCACATGGACTGTACAGTCGTAGGCGTTGTCGTGCGTACTGCAACAGACAGGGATCTACCATGAATAATTCTAGCTAAAGCTACATACAAAAACGCACCCGCGCCCAACGCTTCTCATCTTCTCTCTCGTGATCCTGGAAGTTGGCCTGGCTCGCCGACCCAACTAATCTCCACCGAGGTCATCTACCTCGGGGCGCCGCCAATTCAATGACGAAAAATAGCGCTTCAGCAGTGGAATTGTATGGGCCTGTGGCAAAGCCGGCGAAGGCGGGAATTACAGCTGCTAGGAGCTAGACCTGGACAATCAACCTGATGTAGCGGCTGGTATTTGGACGCTAGTCTGCACGAGATCCGTGACCTTCTTTTGTACGTCCGTCGCGGTCTGAACACAGTATTAGAAGAGGGGCCAGATTTCTGCATGGAAACACGTACCTTCATGAGATGATCCATTTGTACTTTGACATTGTCCATTGTTGACGCCTTGGTCTTGCTTAGCTTGAGAAGTTCCTCCTTCTTCTGCAAACATTCTTTATGGATTTGTGCGAGCCTTTAGGAAGCAAATCATGGGTATTCGTGCATTTCATTTAGTTGGGTAACATACCTTTGACGCTCTGCAAGTTCAAAGTTCAAACGGCTGACCATGAGCGCGTGCTCGTCCTGTACGATCTCTTCTGTCCGCATCCCCTCCGGTGCACGTTCCAGGAACTCAGCGGTAGTAAAGAGAGGGATGTCCTGATATACAGTGCTTCAAAAGGAAGCAAGTTAGGCATGAACAGTGGCATCTTCGGAGGTGGCACGTACGCGAACTGCCGGCATTTCTCGATTTCTCGCTCTAGGTGCCGCTTCTCATATAAAAGGTTTTGCAGGTCGAGATATGTTTGATCCATCTCGTGTCGGACCTCGGTCGTTGCTTGCTTGCGAGCACGCGTGGTTGCATTGGCCGAACGGTTCAGTAGTCTGAGGCGAGTGAAAAGTACGCCAGCCTGGGCGAGGACGGCAGTGGCATCGTTGTCGGGTGAGGTCGTAGCCACGAGGTCTCTCAATCCGTCGAGTACCACGTCGGGCGACACGGCGAGAACGCTTTTGAGCTCGTCATTGTCGGTGGCCATGGTGGTCGAAGACAAGATCAGGCGTCTCCGTCTCGGGCTCGGTCTGCAGCGGCCGGAGATGAGCGGGCACGCGGAGAACGGACCGGGGCTGATATGATGCAAACGGGCGCTCATCGGCCTGGGAGGATTATGACATGTCGTCGCGATTTATCAAACAGTAAATACTTAAATACCACTTAAAAGACCCTGGGCCGCCCTCTCCATCTCTCACAAGCATCTCTCTCCCCTCCACCACTATCACAATCCAGTAAGCCCGCAATGGCGACCACAGGCAGACAGCGTTCGATGTCGGGCACCATCCCGTCCATGGAGACCGCCCACCAGCAGCTGCGCGACAATACGGTCATTATAGGTACGCTTACCCCGAGATTCCTCAGAGATTGTCCTTATCCGCTCCTTGTGCAGTTCTCGGTGCGTCTGGCGATCTCGCAAAGAAGAAGGTGTGTGTGATCTCTGTCTATCGTCCGTGTCGTGTAGATGCAGCGCGATCGACTGGCCTGTGGACTGTGCGGCGAGGGACGGCGGTCGCGGTAGAGCCATTGCCCCACGCTTATGCTTGGGTGGGCTCATATCCACACAAATGTTACAAATACGCTCCGAGCCGCGGTCATAGTGAACCGATGCTCACATCTTAAAGATCGTCGGTAGCGCGTTTCCGTAAAGCGCGTTCGTCATGACCGGGATTATCACGGATTTGGGATACGGGCAGCACTATGCTGGCCCGCCCTTCTGCATTGCTTCTTTGCAGAACGACGCTGCTTCTGCTCGCTGTTTCGTGTGCTGTATCGACGTTGCTTACACATCAGGGGACGCGTAGCCCGTTTGATATGATGTTCATACTAATCACTTGTACTCCGCAGACTTTCCCAGCGCTGTTCAACCTCTTTCGCGCTGACTTCCTGCCAAAGGACGTGAAGATCGTTGGATATGCCCGTACGAAGATGGACGATGCCGAATACCACAAGCGTATCACATCATACATCAAAGGGGTAGAAAGCGATGAGGACAAGACGAAACTGGACCAGTTCAAGGCGGCTGCAACCTACATCAGTGGAGGATACGAAGACGATGAATCGTTCCAAAAATTGAACGACCACATAAAGGAGCTCGAATCGCAGTTCCAGGGCAACGAACGCAACCGCCTCTTCTACCTCGCTCTCCCACCAAGTGTCTTCATCCCTGTGGCCGCACATCTAAAGGGTAACTGCTACACAACAGCAGGTGCCAACCGTATTATCGTCGAGAAACCGTTCGGAAAAGATCTCGATTCTTCCCGTGAGCTTCTCGGTGCCCTGAAGACTCACTGGAAGGAGGACGAGACATACCGTATTGACCACTATCTCGGCAAGGAGATGACGAAGAATATGCTCGTCCTCCGTTTTGCGAACGTCGCTTTGGGCGCCGCGTGGGACAAGAACTCGATCTCCAACGTACAGATCACCTTCAAGGAACCCTTCGGTACCGAAGGTCGCGGTGGCTATTTCGACGAGTTCGGCATCATCCGTGATATCCTGCAAAATCGTGTGTATAAATGTTTTTGTTGTCTGGTTCATCATTGACAAAAGCGCAGACTTGCTGCAGGTCCTGAGTATCTTGACCATGGAGCGACCTGTGTCGTTCGCTGCTGAGGATATCCGCGACGAGAAGGTATTGTCTCGCATTCATCTGCCTTCGACTTCTCACGGTCGTTTCTCACTGGTGGGTAACAGGTCAAGGTGTTGCGCTGCATCCCACCAATTGAGCGTGAAGATACTCTGCTTGGTCAGTACGTGGCGGCTAACGGCAAGCCCGGTTATCTCGACGACGACACGGTCCCACACAACTCAGTATGCCCAACGTTTGCCGCGACAACACTTTGGATTCACAACCCTCGCTGGGAGGGTGTTCCTTTCATCCTCAAGGCCGGAAAAGGTAAAGTCAGCATTACGTATCACGGGGAATGAGACTGATAGATGTCGCGTTACATAGCTCTGAACGAAGCCAAGGTCGAGATCCGTATCCAATTCAAAGACGTCACGCAGGGTATTTTCAAGGATATCTCACGAGACGAGCTGGTCATTCGCCTTCAACCTCAAGAAGCGGTTTATCTCAAGCTCAACATGAAGTCCCCTGGCTTGTACACCCGGGCCATCCCCACTGAAATGGACCTGACATACAAGCGTCGATTCGCCGACGTACATATCCCAGAGGCGTACGAGTCGCTTATCCTCGATGCGCTCAAGGGTGACCACTCGAACTTCGTGCGTGACGACGAACTTGACGTCGCGTGGAAGGTGTGTCCCATCCTTCCTCTCACACCTTGCGTCACCGCGCCTCGGCGTCGGCGACGTCAGCGTGTGCAAAGCCCGGCAGAACGGAGACTGATCTTAGCGGTTCTTTCGCGTGTGCGGTCTAGATCTTCACGCCTATCCTCCACTGGATAGACGGCAAGCACGGTCCGGCGCCGAAGCCTGTCTCGTACCCATACGGTTCACGCGGCCCGAAGGAGCTCGACGCTTTCATCAAGAAATACGGCTTCAAACGGGGCACCCCTGAATAGTGAGTGCAACTATTCTGTGTCGTACCTGACAGTTATTGACGGATCTCTCTCACCAACAGCACATGGCCTGTGATGAACCTCTCTTCACTTTAAACATCCCATTGTTTTCAATATGACAGCTGTGCTATGTCGGTGCTGGACCTGACTGCGAATAAACGATAAAGACTGACAACAAGCTGTACTTGTACGACGATGAAGGGACTGTTCGCGGATTAACTGCAGAGTCTGGCCCTGTCATGTATTGAAGTTGGAGTGCATATAGAGCCACGATAAATTTGTAACAAATTAACCGAAGTAGGCGGCTTGAACAAATGAATTAGTATCCATGCGATCGCCTTGGTTGTTCTTGACACGGAATGCGATGGCTCAAACCTACATCATACTAGAGTCATGCAATACGCGTCTCCAGAGAACATCCGGGAAGCATGGCTGTTGTTCACAACAAGTGTTCACAGCAGATGTCTAACCAGCCTTGTGCTGGAAATATACAAATAGTTTGTATTCTTTCTAGAATGACCCTACGGCGTACATACTAGTACTGGTATCACGCTATGGCTACAGTGGAGTGTCGTAAAATGTAAATACTTTGGAGACATTATTAGTATTAGATGTGCCGGCTTGCACGGTAGGTTGTGAAAAAATGTTTCCGTTCCCTTCAGGAAGTCCGTTTATATAGGCTCCCCAATCCTGCACCTCGAATCCTGCAGGGGCATTAGACCACATAGCTAGGGTGTCATTATTCGGGTCTTGGGTAAACGGCTGCGGCTCGTCCGACATAGGATAGGACATGGGAAATGACGAGGTACGCGTAAGACTGGATGCGGACGAAGGTTCGGGTTGGTATTGAGGCTGAGGTTCGGGCGGGGGCTGTTGGAACGGCGGCTGCGGTTGACTCGCGGACGTGTATTGTGGCGTGTCAAAGGCCGTAGTACGGGGGTGGATAGCTGTAGGTGCATAAATATGGGAATTAGAGTCGGATCCACGGGGGCGTTCCGTGGTAAAGATGGAGTCTAATGCGGAATCTGAGTTATCTGCCCCCGGATCGGCATGTGGTGCGGGTGGCACGGTACTCTGGGAGCTGAACACGGAGGGTGACATGTCGTATATATTTGAGGCGGCCGGATCCGTGTCGTACACTGGATGTAGGGGCTGCCGCCCTAACTCGGTGGTCCGTATCGGAAGCGATGTCGAGCAGGGTGGTAGCATGACAGGAACAGGGAAAAGTATTGACACAGAATCTTTGCGTTTCAACCGTCTTGAAGTATCGTTGCGGTGCGTCGTAGAAGAAGGGCCGCCCACCGTGACTGCGGCCGCTTGTTCTCGCGACTTCCGACAAGCGACGACGGCCGAGGAGACACCACGGCGAGCAAGCGGGAGTTCCCCGACAAGGGCTAACTCGTACAGCATGTCCCAGAGGCGTCCAGCTAGGTGCAGACGCTCTTCCAGCCCTTTGAGAATATCCATCGCTCGGTAGATGTCTTCCATTTCCTTCATGGTCCGTTGCGTCACAGGGGAACCGGAACCCCACATGTTGAGCATGAGAACGATGCATGACATGAACAATGGCAACTGAGCAGATCGTCAATTTAATGGAGACGAACGTAGGAATCGCACAGGACGTACCGTGCAGAAATGCATGACAGATCCCGGGCCAGACCGCTTGAAGACTGCGTCGAGGACGTGTACACAAGACCTTGCAGCGCTTGTGCAAATCGCCAGACTGGGAAAAGGGATGCGTGAAGGCTTCCGGGGAGATGGGATGAAAGGACGGTGGATGGTGATCTGTAGGCTGTAGTAAAAGGAGTACAGGCATGCAGACTGTTGGAAGAATATGGGGTCGGGATTTTGGGGGTCCCATCGTACTGTCACGGCCATGAGCTGAGGCAAACACACGAAGAGCCGTAATGGTTACTCACAGTGTGGCGGGACGCTGTCAAGCCACGAATTGAGGGCCGAATCCAGCTCAGCTACAATCCGTTGCTCCCATTGCGAGCCCATAAATCCGAGCAATGACTTGGATTTATTGCTAGAATACTAAGTGGAGACGTTAGCTATGTTCGACGGGTACGGCGGGTTCCTTACAATAGTTCTGTGTGCAAAGGCGTTGATTTGATTGAGTTTCAAGACACTGTTGAAATATGCCATGAAGGAGGGCTTTCCACACGGTTGCTTGAATGCCAAAGTTGGATCGACCGTCAACCAATATTCGTCATCGCACTCAGCCGGATAATCGAGGTCAAAGCTGGAGACACGTTCAGACAGACAATAAAGATGGGATGTATGCACTTACTCTTCATATTGGATACCGCAAGGTCGTCCCAACGCGGGACTCAGCGTCCATTCCAGCCATACTAGACACCTAAGGGACGAAAAGTTTAATAGTAGAAAAGCAGGGGGTGGATATTATAAGTACCAGAACGTTCGCTTAAGAAGTTCGTCTTCTTCGCGTGGAGCGTTACCGTAGCTCTTCTTGCGGTGAAGACCAAGGTCTTGCGCTAGGCGGAGGCCCATGCCCGTCATACTCCGGGCAGCTTCTGGTGCGGATGTGCCACGAAAATATACAGACGCAAGCTATTTTAGACGCAGTATAATCAAAATGATCAACACACTAGTTGAGGATGTATGGAGCCTAGGGACTTACGCAACAGATTTGAAGATCATATAGGCTCGGTGGGGTCGCAAGAACGCGGCAGCCGAGTTTGACCTGCTTGAACCACTTCCATCCGGCAGAGTGCCACCCGTACACGTCCTTTTCTTCTGTATGTGCCGCGTAAGTCTCGTTATCGTCCTTGTCATCGCTGCTTTCATTCCCGCTGCTTTCGTCGTCGTCATCATCCACCACCTCAACTCTAGCTCCATCACTGTCTTCATCTTTCTCAAGCAGCACACGTCTATCCTCCGAGTAGCGGGCGCCCAACGCGCAGACGAGGAGTACAAGACTCCCGAACTCGCTATTACGACGATGCAGCCCGTCAGCGACTGCTGCGAAGAAGAACGGACGGTGAAGGGCTGGAAGGTAGATGTTGCAATGTTCGAAGTAGAGTTCGACAAGGCTGCACATGAGGTCAGGTTCCGGGAAGGTGAAGATCGGCGGTGGTGGATGAAAAATCGGCTGGGTCCACTGATGCCACTGTCAGTAAACAAATTGACGATCATATGAAGTGCGGTCGGCGTACAGGATGCATGGTGCACGAGTTGGGACACAGGCAACACAACGACCCTTGATGTCGTTTCACGCAGTCTGAGCATGACCCTTTGCTACCGCTTTTTAGCGTTGCAGTCAATAAGCGTACTTTCTCTCGGAGGGCCAGCTCTTCCTGTATCAATGGTTCCTCGAACGCCTGAGAGCCTGGTTGGACGTCGTTTACGTAGGCATATTTCGCCTCCACTGCCTGCCTCAGGATGGTAACGTTGCTGCTTTTGCCCAGATATCGGTTCTGAATCCTGTGTGTAGGGAAGTGCAGGGAAAGTTTTCCGAAGGCCTGTCTCGCGTCGCTTTCGTCTTCGGAGGACTCGAGTTCGTCCTCGTTACTATTCGATTCGCGCTCTCCGGTCGGGGATGCGAGGGATGGCGAGTCACGAGAGGTAACCGAGCTGGAACCCAGATGTGTGGTGGAGAAGCCTGACCCATCCGGCGAGTTGAGACCGCCAGTACTATGTCGGGGCAATGAAGGTGAGAATGCTGGTGGTACAGCATATGTGAATCGGTCTCTGTCTTCTTTGCTCCGACTAGCACGCCCACGCCCTATGTGCCCGATAACGCTCTCGGTCTCTACCTCAATCTCCTCGCCCGACGACTCTGAATCCTCAAAATCTGACGCCTCTACTAGCCTCGAATTCTCGTTAAACAAGATCTCCACCTCTTGCGAGAAGTTGGAGGCGGGACAGACTTTCGTGAGAAGCGCTTCCATAGCAGCGACACGAGCCTCGAGACGTTGCACATAACCTCTTGGCCTGGATTGTCTCTAGGGGTAAAATGAGCGTATTGAACTAATATGAGTGCAATTTGAACCTGCCTTCGGTGCATCCTGTACAAATGTACACTCGTCATCATATATCGCGCAATTTGAGCATTTCTGACCGGGTCCCTGTTGACCATCGCCTAATTGAATGGGTATGATTTCAAGATTCAGTCACCAGCGATTTGCACGACGGAACTTACAACGGACTAAGCTATATCAGTATCGGGAGGTGATGCTTGAGCAGACGTAGGCTCACTCTTTTTCAGCCTGCACATATCGCATGCTCTACCAATCCGCCGTCTCTTGACTTTCCCTCCTGCACTTTTCTTCTGGGTTTCTTCATGTGATGACATAATTTGAGACCTGAGCGTATTCGGGTCGGGTTTCTGAGAGAATGATATCACGACCAGCGTTGGGTAGAAATATGAGCAAAATATCCGAGCTATGTAGCGGTAAAGTGTGTTATATGTACTACGAGACAAGGAAGACGATGGAGAGAGAGAGAAACCCTCGATCACCCGTGCCCATCGCAAGCGGATGGACTGTCTTCGAGTTGCCGCTGAGCGCAAGGTTGGCGCGCGGCCCGAGACTGGCCCGAGATGGCGAAAGCAAGCACACATTCCGCTGACATATCACCTCGGAGACATATCACTTCGGAGGCGCATTCGCCTCGACTAGGGAGTATACAGGCCGAAAGCTGCATTTGTGATATCGGATGGGACAAAATACATGTGAACACAATCTAGCCATACGGAACACAACCAATCCTAGTAGCCCTCGCCAAGCGCTGGGTCTGCGTCATCAAATCCTCCTCCTCCATGTCGGAGGTGACGAATGATTTCTGCCTCACGCTGTCGGGCCATTTCCTCGGCATCTAACTCCTTCCGCTGTTTATTGAGGGGATATCGCATGGCCTGTAGGTCCCGGAGGAGTCAGCGACCTGAATGAAACCAAACAAGAGAGCAATATACCTTGACGCTTTGGTTATGCAGTTCCAGACAGTACTGGATACGGCGCATAAAGACGTCGGTGACGTCAAATCCGTAGCCGCTCTTCTGTGACCCACACTCCATCCAACCCTGTTCGTGCACGATGCGACCTTCAATAACACCATCGCGGATAGCCTTGCCCACAATATATTCAGCGTCTTCCTCGGAGTCGAGGTGTAGTTTGACGCAGATGTCGCGAAGACTGATCCGCGAGTAGGAAAGGGAGAGACGACGGATACCAGTCTTGATGACGTTTTGTCGCAACCGTACAATCAACGAGTAGGTCTTATCCGCCTCAAATTGAGCGGTGTGCTTTGAGAGAGTGCTCTGGAACTGTGAGAGGGAGCCAGTGCGTACGGCTATCCAGGTATTTCAGTATATACGCGATCGTTGCCAGCGTAAAGACCATACCTTTCACGATCTCAAAGTAAGCACCCAGGGCATTCTCGAGGACGGGATGTCTAAAGAGACTGCGGTCGGGTATGTCACCCATTAGCAATTCCACAACGACGAAGAGCTTGTGAACTGCTTGGTAGAAGCCAGGTGCGGTAGTGGGTGGTGGAGCACGTCGGATAGCTTGGAGGAGATTGGTGTGCGCCGCCGTGTAGTTCAATTGTACAGCTCTTATACGACCCAGGTAATAGTGATAGCGAGCGTGTTGCGCGTTGACCGCAGACGATGGGAATGTGGTCTTCGAGACCAACTTGTCCGCTTGATCGTATAGGTTATAATGCAGATAGTTGCGAAGGAGGCGATTGATCAAAGACGCCTGGGTCTCATCGTCGTGGCGAAGCGCAGCCGTCCTTTGCGCGGCAAGGAACAGGCTACAAGAGAAACATACGTTAAGTGAATTTATTAGTATCCATATGTAAGGCTTACGGTCGTGCGTCCGCTAAATCGCCGGCAAGCTCGAACGTTCGCTCGACAGCAGACCATATCTTCGCAGCAATCGGGTCCATACTCCTTCTGTTGAGTGTCTGCATCTTCTGCACAGTCTCCTGTGCTAACTTCAACGCTTGAGCGTAGGTTGTTGGTGATGTGGTCAGGTGATGGAGAATAAGTAGACGTAGATAGATGTCGACCTCGGGAACGCGTTCTGTTGGCAGCTCTTTGGTTGCATTCGCAGCAGACGAGTCTACCTCCATCTTCTCTGTCTGCTGAGGCAGCTTGGGCAGCCATGATAATAGCGACTTCTTTACTGGTGACTCTACATAACACTCAGTTACAGTCGCGGAGCGTGGTGGGCGTGTATGTGTGACGCACCTGGCGGGTATACACCTTCAATGGCCTCAGCCAAGTTGGTGTTGTCCAGTCGTTTCCTGAGGGCTGCCAGAGTACGAAGAACCCGGAGGGTAAATCGAGGTTCAAGCGTCGAGACTGCTCGCTCAATGAGGATAACATTTATCTTGATCTCTTCTTGCACAGTTGGGGGTAGTTTCTTCTCTTCCACCTTAACCTCTTCGCCATCCTTCACCTCCTCTTTCTTCTTCTCCTCCACGGGTTTCATTTCGACGTCGGCCATGGTGAACGGGATACGGTAGTGGTCAGAGCTGACGCGTCTTCGCTGAGCAGCGCTGGAACGCGCACGCGTTCAGCGCTCAAACAATAAGTCCTCCTTTGGGACTTATCGTCACTTAATTGACCAAAAATGCAGAAATTCCTCGACCGCAAACTCGACGATGTCTACAGATACCATCCGCGTTGCTGCCCCTGCGGACTTCCACGTTCACCTTCGCCAAGGTACTTTCTCCCAACTGGTGACCAAACATGTGAGACAAGGGGGATTCACATTGGCATATGTCATGGTAAGTACGCATGTGTACAGTCTACGAGCATCATTGGTCTTACTTGACGAAGCCAAATTTGCAACCACCCATCAAAACCACAGAGGAGGCTATGCTCTATAAAGCCCAGTTGCAGGCAATCGATCCCTCGGTTGAATACCTAATGACACTTTACCTCTCTCCGGAGCTTACACCGAATGAGATCAGGAAGGCAAAAGCGGCCGGTATCGTCGGTGAGTTAGGCCGTGCTTAGTTGTCATATGAGTGTGGTTACAGCGAGCGACCAATGGGCAGGTGTAAAATCGTATCCTCGAGGAGTGACGACGAACTCCGAAGGTGGTATCGAATCTTACGAGACTTATTATCCCGTCTTCGAGGCAATGGAGCAAGTCGACATGGTCCTCAACCTTCATGGCGAAGTTCCTTCGGACCCTACTACTAACACCTGTGTGCTCAATGCGGAACCTGCTTTCTTGCCGCATCTACGCAAGATTCATGCTCGCTTCCCAAAATTGCGTATCGTACTCGAGCATGCGACCACTAAAGCAGCTGTAGAGTGCGTCAAGAGCCTCGGTGACACGGTCGGCTGCACTATTACGGCTCATCATCTTGCTCTCACTGTCGACGACTGGGCGGGGCAATCATTCAACTTCTGCAAGCCCGTAGCCAAATATCCCGAAGATCGCAAAGCATTGCAGGATGTAGTCAGAGAAGGCAAGTCAACTGACATCATAACGCGTGAATGCAGCTTATAAATCGCGCATGTCCAGGACATCCACGCTTCTTCTTAGGCTCAGATTCAGCGCCGCACCCTCCTGCCAAAAAGTCTTCCGCGACACCAACTCAGCCATGTGCGGCAGGCGTGTACACCTCGCCAATTTTACTCCCTCTAGTCACACATCTACTGGAGACCTTTGGTGCGCTCGACAAGCTCGAAGCTTTTGTGAGCACAAATGGTAGAGCATTCTACAGACGTCCCGTTCCAACAACGCTAGTCGAGAACGAAAGCGGAGAGGTAGAAGAACGGAGCCCAACGGTTACTCTCCGCAGGGAGAAACATGTTGTGGACAGTGCTTGGACGCTGGGAGAGGACAGTGTGGTACCTTTCTGGGCTGGAAAAGAGATTGGCTGGGAAATTGTGCGCGAGCACTAATTCAAAGAAAAAGCACATGTGTAGTATTAGGCATTGTAAGCCGTTCGTTTCATTCACATTCAGTCGCTTATGTGTATCGAGGAATATAGTTTCAATGCCACTTTTAAACAATATCGATCGTGTTGACGGCGATGCGTGTACATCGTACGTGACGATCCAAGCACAAGAAACGCGTCTATTTGATGAGAACGCGTCGCGGGCGTCTCTGAGGCGTCTTCATGTTGATCTTCAACTCGAACCTTCACATCCTTCAACTACGTTTCGCACAATTACGATGCCAGTCATCTTCCAGAGCTATGAGGACGTGACGCATGTTCCGTAAAACGTTCAGCAGATCGTAGCGTTAATGAGAAGACCGTTGCGTGGCGCACAGAAGTGTTGGCATCGCTGCCTTCAATGTCGCATCTTGCACTCGCCCAACTTCGACGTATCTCATACTCGAGGACCGATGTTAATGCGGAATCATCAGAAGACATTCTCGAGAAGGTCTCTAACGTGGCGAATCTCGTCTTGATGACGTGCGCCGCGATACAAGAACGGATCAATGACTCTGGACCCATCGAAGCGAGTTCTACGATGCCTCACTGGTATACGTTACTTCGAACAATAGCCAAGAATTGTCATCAAGACGCTAAATTCTTGTAATAATCTGAATGCTGCTCTATACGAACTATGCTGACGAGTATGTAGGGGGGATATCTCGTTCGTGTACCCACATGGCTTCGGTGGTGAGAGTGGGAACGCCACTGTACTCGCGGGATTTGCTGCCGATGAGGCTTCGGTTTCTTTAAATCTCGAGCCACGAGGTGTGGACTCAGAGAATGCGATCTCCTTATGCATGGAACGGCACCTCGGGCTGACCGCAGACCACATATCCATCTCAGACTCGGGTGTTGAGGAAGATTCTGGTGACGACGGGCACAGCCAAGGCAAAACGAACCTGGACGATGAGCACGTCAATGATCTTAAATAAAGATCACCCCATGTACTCTGCTATACCTCGCTATCTACTCTCACCAGAACCCGATGAGGCCATGGTTTTCGGATTTGACCTCGTGGACGAGCATGAGCCACCAGAAGAACCATGGCTAGATCTCCCCCTCGAATCCCAAATTCTCGCCGAGCGGCGCACATGGCCCGCTGTCTATGTTCCCGTCATCTGTCTGGCCTCAGGAGAGGATATTGCTCCCCTTGTGGCTAGCTCGGTCTACCAGCGACAAACCTGGAATATCGATCTTCCCATCGTGGCTCTCCAAGTTTCCAGATACGGCAGTCTCGTTCATGTCTATATAGGCTGAGCTGACCCGTCAGAAATTGAAGCTATGGTGAGTTGAATCTGTCTACGTCCAGCATGCTGCATCACTAAACAAGGACAATAGCCGACCGTTCGAATCCTTCGACTCTCGTCTGATGGATCTGCATAATCAACAGTTGCATCAGCCTCGCAAGGGACCTTTGACCTTGCAACTCCACAGTCAGCTCTAGAACTTGCTTCCTTCATGTTATCATTGGGATATCAGATTGACGACCTACGACAAGAGCTTCCGTCGCGGCGTCTACGAAAAATGCAGTGGCGGGCGGACAATGACCGTGCTACTTGAGCCGAAAACATACGAGAATGGTGTCTCTCTCTTGCATCCGAACGATTCTGTTAAGTGAACTTCTTGTGATGCCCAGACCTGAGAATAGTATAATGAATGGCATGTAGCTCAACAGACAGTTCAGATGGTCTTCCCTCTGTCACTCCCACATCTGATAAGTGCATACTGCTGCCTCAGGCAATTGTGCAGTATAAGCGGTCCCCAGACGAGGAGAGAAAAGCACTCAATCAATGCAGATTGTTCGTAGAGGCTGCCATCGAGGCCGCCTCTGCAATGGGAATAACCAAATTCCCAGTATTCACCTTCGCAGTCCATGTAACACGGGCAGCTCTGCTGATGGGTTGGAAAGCTAGTAATGGTGTCAGTATTGTTTCTCCGTTCAGCATTCATTATTGTCTTACATTCATTCATCTACTTGTAGGCCACATACATCATCGAGCACAATGTCCAGAAATTCGACCTTTTGCATCCCGTCCAGGCGTTCCACCTAGCAACGGTTGTGTTGCGTCTCAAGGCCAGAGAAGCAGAGCTGAAGAAGAGGTTCGAGGAAGAGTGCAAAGCATACAGAGACAAGCTGCAGGCAGGTATCTTTGACAGGTGGGCCATGCCGGAACAAGACGAAGACGACAAGGGGAAGCAGGCATCAACGTCAACCACATTATAGCCTCCCGCTGGCTCACCCACCGACACTGAGGCAAGCACGCCGCTCGTCCGGTGGCGAGGTTTCCGAGGACGACTCGAGGGATGGCTCACGTGAATCGGAAAACGATCCAAAAACCTCAAAGAAACCGTCAGCAAACGGACCAGAGGACTCCGAATCGGAAGAGGAAGGCTCAGAGTAGTATGTTCCCTGTTACTCAGACTAGTTGTCTTTGCACCTATTTCGGTGAATAGTATTGGTTCATGTTCCTGCCTTGTCGCTGCTGCTGCTATCTCCCTCTCTCGAGTGCGATCACCACGACCATTGTCAACCATCGGTAATCTTCTGCGAGGCTTACTACATGTGTGCGACATCAGTGGCATCCAAGTCTATCTGCAAGACGACGCAACTACCTCAGTCGTCGGTGGTATAGCCGTGTATATTCTTTCCACTGTCGATAGATTGTTTTGCTCATGGGTCCAGCATAGCCAGCCTTCGCTTACGGTCTATGGGACGCGCGATGCAACGACGATCTAGGCGTTTTTAAGAAGCCGCTTCCCTCGTCCGGCCGTGAATAATGTGGCGTTGCATGTACACAGTATACCCGCGCTCGTCAAAGAACCGCAATCCACGCACATCCATGCAAACGGGTCAAAATATTTATACATTGAGCAATTGACGACAGGTCCTGGCGACAAACACAATAAAATATCATGAACAGAAACATGCGTGGCAGACGTGAAGCCGTGTATCGTGGTGGTCAGTCTAGTCCGTGGGGGAGAAGAGGGCTTGGGAAAACGCGACAATGGGACTCAGCTACGGAGGCGGAAAGCAGGGAAACGATAAAATACAATGGACATGCAGGTACACAATCAAAAAGAAAATAGGGACACCGACAAGACGGGTTTTGACGGGACGCAGCACCATCCCAGGAAGAAATGAAGTACCAACAGCGAAGAGACTGAGACGACAAGACGAGTACCCCTCCTACGCCTCCGCCCAACTACCCACCTGACGCGCCTTCGGCCTGCGTCTGCGTCTGCCCCACTCGCGCGCGTTGTTGCTCGCGGTATATATGGATCTGCCCCAGGACGACCACCGCAAACAGCAGCACGCGCGCGACCCAGCGCACCGCGCGGAGGCGAGGCCCGATCGCCCAGCGCACCGGGAGCGGCAGCGCCCAGGGCATCAGCAGAGCATACATCCATGAGTGAACCACCTGCCAACGGGATGCGGATGCGTAAGAACGGGCCCTTGGGAGCGCAAGCACACGCGGGGCGCAGTCAACATGACGATCGTGTATCCAGGTAGGAGTGAAGAATAAATAAATAAAAAGCAAGGGCGGACTTGAGGGTTGGTTTGGGGGTGAGATAATTCAGTGTGGGGCGGGATATGAGGCAGAGCGTGAAGAGCTTCCGGGGAATAGTCGGGGTCGGAGCAGGCGGGCGAGAGGAAGGGGTATAGGGAATGAGACAGGGAGGGGCGGCGACATGTAGAGTGACGTGTTGGTCAAGCGTGGAGCGGGTGAATATGTCGAGAAAGGCGGCAAGGAGTGGTGAGAAGGAACACTGGGTATAGGCGGGAATCGGAACGGGAGACGGTTCGAAAAGAGAGAACTAAAATTAAATAAAAACGAGAGGAAATAAAATAAGGAATGGGAGGGGGATAGGAACAAAGCGACAAACGAACACTCACCATTGGCTTCTCAGCTGCTCGATCCAGTGCACGATCAGCCGCAGACGAAGACGCGGGGAGCGGATAGGTAACAGTTTCGCCTTGGTCTTGTCCTCTATAGGGATCAACTGCACAGACACAAAAAAGGCACCAGTGAGAAACGAGTCTGTCGAGATACTGACGGTAATCTAGTACTCACCGGAGCCATCCACCAAGTGAACGCCACAGGGTCCGTCGGCATCTCGACATAATTGCTGATGCTCTGGTTGACCCATGGCGTACCGTCCCTCAGCTCCCGCACGAAATCCTGGCATATTTGGATCAGTTCCTGGTTCGTCGGAGCTCTGCGTCCAGCAGCAGGTACAGGGCGTGGCACCGACGCCGCCCCAGGCTCCGCATCCCCGCCCGCCTCACTTGCTTCGCCTCGCTTCTCCTCGGCCCCCACCCGCGCCGTGGCAGCGGCCTCCACATCGAGCTTCGGCTGGCCCCCCTGGCTCTCGACCTCAAGCTCTTCCTCAAAGTCGTCCACGCGCTCGATGCGGCCGACGACGTACCCGTCGAGCACGCCGCGCTCCATGATGCGGAAGCGGTACGAGCCCCACGTCTCGACGACGCTGCGTCCGTCGGGAAGGATCTGGACGTTACGTATCTCAAGCATGGTGCCGTACTCGAAGCCGTCCGTCTCACCCGCAGACGGCGGGCGCTGCGGGATCATCCCAAAGCAGGGATGGGGTGTCGCGAGGCAGCGGCGCAGCATCAGGCGGTACCTACGCATGCCCGAGTCGGTGAGTGAGATGAGAAGGTGGCGTCATGCACGTGAGAAGAATGTGCCTACCGGGGTTCGTAGAAATGCAAAATCGTGGGCATACCGGGGAAGCTTAGCTGAATCTCAAATATGGGGGTGTTGAGGCGAGCATTACGCTCTTCAGCTTGAATGGCCAATCCCCGCTCTGCGTATGCCTCGGGAAATGATTTAAGAACTGGCGACGACTTCGTAAATGTTCGGCATCCAAGCTGGGAGTACAATCCGGGACTTACTGATAGAAAGAACAAGCTTATTATACGAATGCTCCTGGAAGTATACGTAGCCTGGGAGCTTTTCTCTACAAAGCGGGCAAGTATTGCTATGGTCTAGAGCGCGTTGGAGGCATTTTGAACAAAATGTCTGATGATGCGAAGCGGGGTTAGCCATCGATTTAATGGATGAGTATGATGGAGAATAGGTAAGAAATACAACTGCTCTCCGAGCTGCATCGCTTGCCCGTTACGAGTAGCGATCAATACCGTCGTCGCTCCACGAATGGCGGGTCACATCCAAATCGGGCAAGATGCGCCCGAGAGATCTAGAGCGTCGGGAAGGCACAGAAGCGCCGGTCCCGTCGCCGTTCAGGGGCAAATAAACTGCTGATGCCAGATGGGTCGCGCTTCCGATCAGTTCGAGCGGAGCGACGATCGCCGCATCGACCGATCGGCGTCTCCCATGCGAGCGGTGGTCCCAGGCGGGTCCAACGAGGAGAAACAAAACCATAATGGCACAGATAATAGAATATTAGAGTGCGGTTGCAGGTCCCGTACCTG
Source organism: Pleurotus ostreatoroseus (assembly GCA_005298045.1). NCBI lineage: Eukaryota > Fungi > Basidiomycota > Agaricomycetes > Agaricales > Pleurotaceae > Pleurotus > Pleurotus ostreatoroseus. The sequence goes on from SWBT01000086.1 coordinate 243,256, forward strand.
CTCAGGGGGTGCGCCAAGCTACCACCATGACCAGGCTCTAGACCTCTTTAGCCGCGACAGCATGAGAAAGGGGATAACGTGGGTGGCATGTGCGCGAGACGACGGCCGCGGGAGAAGGCCGCCGCGGAAATGAAAAGAAGAGAGAGGGTGCGGGGAAAGAAAGACGTACGTGCTGGCAGGGCGTCGTGACCGGTTGCCACATCATGGCAAAGCAAATCTCGCAGAGCAATTCCGACTTGAGCTCCTTCTCGAAGCGCGTCTCGCCGTCTGCGTCGGTGTCCGCGCGGGCCTCTGGAGGGCGCGGCGGGGTGGCGGGCCGCGAGCGCGTGCGCGGTATGTGGCGTAGGCGACGGCGCTTGCGGGGACGGGGGGAGCTCATGTGAGGACGGGCATGGGAGGAAGGGCCGGCACGTCCGGGGCAGTCCGCGTCGTCCCCCGCTTCGTCCTCATCCCCGCCCTCGGAAATAGCCCCGTCGCTCTCATCCGTCCGGTCATCATCGTCATCCCCCGGGCCAAAGACGCGCCGTGTGTGATCCTGGTCGGCCTGCGCCTCGGCATCGACCGTACGTCGTACGAGGTCGATGAGTTTGTTGACTGTTACATCGATATGGGGATGTAGAGGCGAGTCGGAGGCATGCACGAACGGTGCGGCGGCTGGGGGACGAATGAGTCCGACGTGTGCATCGGGATGAATGAACGTTGGCGCCTCTTGAGGTGAGGGTCGGCTACAGGTAGGAAGCGGGCACGGCGTCGCCCAGCCTTCTGCCGTTGCGGCAGAAGGCGCGCCGGGCGCGGGCGCGGGAGAGGCGGAGGAAGTAGACGCGACAGGCGGCGAGCGGGCGGTGTGAAGATGGTCCGCGCAGATTGTATGCCCGCAGTGCAGGGTTACAGGAGAGCGTAGAAGGGTCCGAGGGGGACACAGCGGACAGCAGAGAAGAGAGAGGAGTGCGCGGGGCTGTATGTGAGAGTCAGCGCTTGCGCTGGTGCTGGGCTCGCCAACGAGAGTTTGCATCGGTGGTGGTGGCGGTAAGGACGATGGCGGTGGTTGCGGTGAAGAAGACGATGTAGGGGGTATATGAGATGCGCTGGAAGACAATGAGGAGGCGGAGACAGATGAGGGCGGGGACGATGGGCGGGCATCGAGGGCGGAGGGAAGGGTCTCGCCCATCGAGGCCTCGATAGGCTGGTCCGTGGTAAGCGCGGATGGATCACTATTGTAAGGGTTGGTATCCGAAATACTAATACGATTAGTTGGAGCTAGCTGTATCGGCGTCAGCACAGTCATGAAAGCAGTAATTAGGAGGATAAGCGCACCATGTTGTGGGTCTCCGAAGAAGGTCCAGGCGACAGCAGGGGGTCCACAGACGAAGACGAGGGGGACCCGGGCGGCGGGGAGGGCGGCGATCGATGGCGGGCGGGCGCAGGGGATCGCCGTCCACTGAGCGATGCTCCCGCCGAGTTGCCCGCAACGTCCGCCTCCGCCCGCCCGGTCTGGCCATCGTCTGCGCGCGATCTCGCCGCGCCCCGCCCGGGCTCCATCCTCGATGCGGCGCACGGGGCGGGGACCACGGCGGGTGCAGGGTGCGCGGGGGCCGTTGGGCGCGCAGGCCCGGAGCTCAGAGCGGGAGCAGGGCCTGCATCGCCGACCGAGAGAGGCAAGTCGTCCGCAGGCTGGCCGGGTGCAGGCTGGGGTGTCCGATGGACCGCGGGCGGGAGGGAGGGGCCATCGCGAGGGTCCGCACCGGTGCTCGAGGGCGTATGTGGGTGTGGGTCGTCGTGGTCGGGGCGCTCGCGGGTTCCGTCGCGCTCGTCGAGCATGCAGGCTCGGTCGTCGTGGGCTGGGAGGATGGGTCGTGAAGCAGCCAAGAGCAAGGAGCAGGCAGGAGATGATGGTTCAGGCCATGAATGGATGGAGCCCTCCTGGCAGCAACTAGTTAAGATTCAATTCAAGCCCGTCCTGACAATCGTCGGACCACCAAAAAAGCGCAACAGATCGACTCACGCGACGCAGACGCCCATGGCGTAATGCGCATCGCGTTTCTTTGGCGCCTGATTTGCCTTTCGCTTCCGCGAACGTAGCTTCGCCGCGTTCCTGGCTCGTCGTCGTCCTCGCCGCTTTTTCCTTCGTCCTCATCGTTGCTTTAACCGTCTGCACCGCGCCCACTCACCTGTGCACCCGGTGCACAACAATTCCTGCATGCTTGATAGGCTGCTGCAAGCTCGACTGCGCCGCGTAGCGTTATCCACTCTGTTGTTAGCCTACACCAATTCGAACATTCGACTTCCCCGAGCATTCCACGCGTCCCACGGGGGCTGTCAAAGCCTGCAGACGGCCGCGCGCAAGATCTCTCCTTATCCTGGAGACTGCTAACTAGCTCAATCACGATGCTGCTTGCCATCTGGTCTCTACGTAGCTTGATGCAGACTCTGCTCGACATCCTGCTCTCCCAGACTAGCCAACAGTCTCCCGCTCTCCCACCGCCCATCGCGAAGCCTCTCCCGACGTGCGTGTGCAGACCGATACTCGCGTGTATATGAGCCACTAAATAGTTCCAGTATGGCTACCTTCATCCCATGCACGCGCATGAATCTGCATCGCTCTGCGTCATGCCCCGCCTGCGTGCACGATCGTAACCCAGGCTGACCAACGGCCCCGCCGAGCTCCTTCCTAAACGTTCTGCACTCCCCGCTGCCCGTGCCCACCTGTATCCTCTCGGGCGCGCAGACGCCCAGATCGCCCTCCTTCATGAGAACACAGACGCGGTCCCGTTGGCGCCACCGCGTCCTCGTGCCCACGTCCCCCGTGCTGCTGCGTCCGTATGCGTAAGTGCCGTGTATACCATCGAGTCCGCTTCATGTTCATTGCAATTACTCCAGATCTGATCCGTATCATACACTGCGCTTGGCAATTGCAAGCTCTCGATAGCGCCAATTCGCCGACAAGTTGTCTGAACTTCCCCGCTGAGCAGTGCCAGAACGGCTCGCTTGGCTGCTGTCGGATGGCGTGCTCTCGAACACTAGAACACTCGGGCTGCATGGACATTCGTGCAGGGCAGAATTCTGGCAGCACGTTAGCAACTTCCATACTAGAGCCGCACACCCTTCCCCCAACTCTATCGACTTCCCAATCAACTCTCCGCGCTCTCAGGGCTGCAAAACCCTTTACAGTACCCAAACTACGATGGCGATCATCACAGCCTTACCGCCACCTGCTTTCCGCATATGGTCTGTACAGTACCGGAAAGGACGGGCTCTCTCGCAGGCGAAGGCGCGAATTCCGGAGGCAATAGACACAGACGCAGAGTCGTCAAGCTGATGTTCTCCCGCGCGCCCGCGACTGTTGCCACCGAACCGAACCCCAGAATAGGGTGAGGGTCTGGACCTCCACTGGACGCTCGCTTTACGCCATCCAGTTCCAAGGTTCTGTCCGGTCCGATTCTCCGGCCTACAGTTGCCCCGCCGCGCGCCTCCCGCCGTAGGGGCGCACATGTACAGCCGCGCCCTCTCAGGCTCAAGAAAGGGGGTGCATACTTGGGGGCGGAACTACCAGCAAGAGGTATCAGGCAGATGCAAGATGCTAACACGCCGCCAAGGCTTCCCCATCATTAATGGCTGGTAGCAACACTGCTGCATTTGTTGGGCCGCCACTTGGCCGCCACAACTTACCGCATACCAACAATTGCTATCGATGTCACGGGCGCACCAGGGCCTACTGCATCGCTGTCAGATATAGTGCAGCGCGAGGCCTCGACCGCTGTCCATGGGTACAAGAATACCAGTATGCCCACGCTCGCCGCTCTGCATTACGGCGTCACAGTCAGCGCTGCAAGCGGCGTGGCAGACGGCGCTGTGTGCCTCGCTGGCTGTATACCGCAGACACGTCTTGTCTTGTCGTCACTGGACACTACGCTGCGAGACGCGACGTGATGCTCCACGCGGGGCCCGCCGCGTCACGGAGCCGATGCGCTGTCAGGCTGCGTGCCCCATGCCCTGTGTTCAGGACCCAACAGATCGATAGCAATCCTGCCAGGATGCAGATGAAGAGATGAAGATGAAGTTGCAGTTGCCAGTGATGCCTGTTAGACAGGACGCTACCGTAAAGCTGTGTCTGCTACATGGTTGGATGTCGCGCTCTTGCGGTGATACCCTCGGGCACATTGGGCACATGTGGCGCATCGATCTTGACGCATTGATTCTAGCACTCGCAACGGCGTCATTAATCGGCCTCTCGCAGCAGCTCACCTTTGCGAGAGCGGTCACTGCGCTGACGCTTTCTTTACGTCTTGTGCTATCAGACCCCGAGTCGAAGAAATCCATCGAAAGCAGTGACGCTTTATGCGCCCCGTTCGTGTATACCCTACCGGGAACTGCCGGGACCGCAGCTCAGCAAGCTTCGAGGCGGCCCATCGTCGTGCGTCCACCGGACGTCTACGTCCGACGCCCATTTCCCCCGCGAGATGCCCTCGCCACATTCCATGACAGCCGCCACCTACGTCGCTATCGACTGAATTAGCACCGTACACATTAGCTCGCATTTATCGAGGTCTTATCGACCTCGTTTCACCTCTGGCGCCATACTAGACGTTCGTCCGTAGGTTCAGCGTACGAAACGCTTGACAGGGCCCGCGGTCGAGCCCGAGTCCGAATCGGGGACCTACGCGTATGGAAGGCGTGTGGCGCACCAGGTCCGCGGACTTGTTGAGGCTAAAGTCCACTTCGCCACGGGGCGAATGTGTTTTTCCGCGGTCGACAGCAGCGACAAGGTCGCCGCTCTGTTGGTTTCACCTCCGCCGCCTTTTTCTTCACTGCGCGATGAACAGCCTGAAACAAGCTCGTCCGCGGCATTTTGTTCGCACCGTGCTGTATCGCCCGCTGCTACCATTTCACCGGTCCCCAACATATGTATGTGCCGCTGCGATACATGTAGGCTACAACCATGTCTTCCCAGAATTCGACGACATAGGCGGTAAATCAAACACAGCTATATGCATTTCGCGTGCCTATGCCCGCGCCCCGGTGGCGTTCGCTTCCTAGCGCTCAACTGACGGTATGTTTCTCGGATTTGTATTCATTAAATCATTCGTTGATGGTTCATAGAACGCTGGATATCGAGCGGAGTGAGGTCTACAAATTCCAGGCGCCGCCCCGCAGCCTCTTCCAGCGATTTATTACCTGTCGTGGGTCTGCATGTGGTGTCACAAGACCCGAACTTACCATCACTGGAGCGAATGAGTGTGTCGCTCCGTAGGATCCGCGTATTTCAGCTATGAGGGGACTAGGATGGTACTAGCTGGCTAAGACCTGGGGATCGAGGGCCAATTTCGCTACGTGTCAACACACTGGAATTATGGAGTATTCTTGCGCTATGTATTTTGTTCTTGGCCTCAGTGGTGTCGGAAACGTTCTGGAGAGTCTGTTTTCCGGACCCGCGTATATGCCATAACCATAACCATAGGCTGGGAGCGTGGAACAGGCTGTCACCGCGGCACTTGGTTGGTCGGTCTCGCATACTGTGGCGCCTGGCCACTGACTAGAGTCCGCTATGGGACGTCATGTTTTCTGTTTCTAAGCTTGCACAGCGGATCGCGCGCAGCGAAAGCTGGCAAAGACTTCAGAGCGTGCAGTCCGATACCGCGCCCAAGAAGAAGAACCTTGTATTTGGCGCAATTCCGTCCATCCGGACCCGAACTAGATAATCCGCAGAAATAATACGGTCAGAGGCAACGTCAACACCATCGTCAAATCACGATCCCATACCAGGCTTATGCGTATTCCGTCAATCGATGAAGGGTACGAGAAGTGACTGCATTTTCTGGGGACCGAACAAACGTCTTTGCGGTTCCGCGACGTTACGCACGATGTCAAACCGCATATATACGTAGAGATATACAGTCTTTGCCGGCAGTCGGAGTCTACTTCAGCTAGAGAAACAGGAATGATGAGTTAGAAATCTCTCGGCCTCTCGAAAGAGTTACGATACTCGACATCGATTATAGCGATTGTATTGCACAAAATCATATCTACTAGCAGTATTTACGCAGCGGTACTTCTAAATTTACGCGAGGTACTTAGTTTGAGTCAGGGGATATAATCCGGATCTTCATCGTCCGTGTATTCGTCTGAGCTGCTTTCTGGAGGGTCCTCTGGATTATCTTGTGAACGGTCCTCTGATACATATGGGCCTCCTTGCGACCCAGTCTCAGGAGTCTCTGGCACCGAAATAAGTGGTGTGCTTGCTCCTGTGGCAGTAGGAGTGACAGTGGGAGGTGGCGATGCGACCGGTTCTGGAGCATCGGTCTTCTGTGCCGTCCTCTTTTCCGGGTCTGGCATAGCCCACGCATCAAAGACACCTGCCTGCAGCTTCTGCCTGTAATCTTTGCAGTCGTCCTCGTAGCGCTTCTTCAGGTCTGCCTCTCTTGCCTTGAGACGCAGCACGATTGTGGCGAGGTGGAACGCTTGAAGGGGCTGTAAAATATCGAACTTCCGGACGTTGCGTTCGGCAATGTATGCAGCCTTCGAGTGATCGGATGCGATGAGACGATGTCTACACGTAAATGCGAAGGAACAGCGTACCCCGTTATCAGTTTGCCATCCCATCAGCAGAGCAGCGCGTGTCCCGTGCACTGCAAGCGTGAAAAATGGATATTTGGTTATTCCCATCTTGGAAGAGGACTTGATAGCGGCGAGGAGGAACACTCTACATTGGTTGAGTGCCTTCCTCTCGTCGTCTTCGGGTTTCTTGTATTCCACGCTCAACTGAGGCAACATCAGACACTTAGCCGTATTTTGGTAAATGTTGGGCGCAGGCTTGGGTACGTAAGGCTCATAGTCCCCGCTCTCAACGTCGAGAGGATATTGATAGAACTTGTTGGCTTTCCGAGGTGCCTGGTTCTGTTGCGGCCCCTTGCCCGTTTGCGCAGATTCTTGTTCCGATGCCGGTGTTCTCGAGCCACGAGACCCAGTGTCGGGCTGTTGGAGTCGAGCCGTCCGAGTGCTATCATGCGCCTTGGACTTGCCTTGATTTTCCATCTCACTCTGGCCGCCTGCCCCACTTGGCTGCTGTGGCTCATCCGAAGGCGTTCGAGCGGAGGACGCGCCATCTGACCCGTATCTGGCGAGAATGAGCCTCGAAGCGTCATATGCAGGCCACACCTTCTCTCCATCCGGAAGTGGTATCGAAGTGACCATGATGGCGTCGCAGATGCCTCTAAGCGGTTCTCGCTGATGTTGGGTTTCGACGTGCAGCCGAAGTGGAGTGGTCGACGAAACCGAAGGACAAATCGTAGAAAACTCTGACTGCAGCTGGTCACTGGCGCGCATTGCGTGCAGGCTCTGCACTTTGGGAGTAGGGGTGTTCTCGTCGTCTTGCTTGAGCGGTGCGTTAGGTCCTAAAGCCGCCTTTTCGGCGCCCAGGAGGGTCGCATACACATAGGAATTGTGTGCGTGCCATTCCTCGAGATGTGCTTTCATAGCCACAACACAGCCTTCTGGCTGATCGCCTTTCAGCTCTTCGAGCAAGGTGTTGCTCGGTAAGCGCAGCTCACATTCGAAGCTAATTCGTCATGAGAAGTTTGTAAGGCTATAAATGTCCGAACACTTACAATACATCAGGCGACGTGACCTGTTCAACATTGTCAACAAAGAAGTTGGTGAATAGTGCATCGAAGTCGTGTCGACTTTCGGCTTCCCGTGTTAAAGTAAGTCTTGCTTCTTTAGTATAAGCGCCATCGACACTCTTCAGCAACAAGGACAGTCGAGAGGCCATGATAGCTGCATGATGATCGGAAAGGTATCCAATTTCCTTCTTTGAGTATTTCGCCTTGTATTCATTGAACAATGCTTTTCTATAGTCGTTGAGGCATCGATCAACTCGCGGAACAACGCCCTGGGTTGGATCCGTCAAAACTACGAAAGCTTGTCCAGGGCAAGGCACCTACCAGTAACTTCCAAGTTTCTGGCCACTGGAAGCATGTTAGTTCCTCGTATGCCGCCATCATCTCAGGGAATCCAGGGGGATCGAATGACATGGGCGAAGAAATCCAGTTAGACATCCGCGCCACCGTGAACGCGAAACGATGGAGCATCCAAGATGCTATCGTGGTGGTCGTGCTTTCAAACACATCCTTCGACGATCTTTTGGCAAACCTTTATGGCAAGCGACATCAAACTTTGTATGACTCCACAGAAGCAACAACGCACCCTGAGCACGATAATCGCGATGGGGCCCTTATGTCGGTCTTAGCTGCTTTCACGGTTTCATCCTGTGTAACGGAGCTAATGTGAATACCTAGTTAGTTCATCTGACGATAGCGGCAGTAGTGCTTAGCTAGCTATCGAGCTAGAATAGGGTGTTTTTATATATATGGAGACTTCAGCGTCACCAAGATTCCACATACCTGGAATGATCGGATGCATTGAGAGAGAGACGCCATTCTCGTATGCTTTCGGCCCAAGTGGTATGGTCATTGTCCTCCCGCCACTGCATTTTGCGTAGACGCCGCGACGGAAGCTCTTGTCGTAGGTCGTCAATCTGATATCCCAGCGATAACATGAAGGAAGCGAGCTCTAGAGCTGATTGCGGAGTTGCAAGATCGAAGGTCCCTTGTGAGGTTGATGCCACCGTTGATAACGCAGGTGCATCAGATGAGGGTCGGAGGATTCGAACGGTCGGCTACTGTCCTTGTTTAGTGATGCAGCATGTAGACAGATTCAACTCACCATAGCTTCGATTTCTGACGGGTCAGCCCAGCCTATATTAACATGAACGAGACTGCCGCATCTGGAAACTTGGAGAGCCACGATGGGAAGATTGATATTCCAGGTACGTCGCTGGTAGACCGAGCTAGCCACCAGGGGAACAATATCCTCCCCCGAGGCCAGACAGATGACAGGGAAATAGACAGCGGGCCATGTGCGATGTTCGGCGAGGATTTGGGTTTCGAGGGGAAGGTCTAAGCATTGCTCTTCCGGAGGCTCATGCTCGTCTACGAGGTCCCAGCCAAAAACTAGCTCGGCTTCATCATAGTCAGGTATGGGGAGAGCGCGGGGTACAGCGGATAACATAGGATGGTCCCTGAGTTCATCGTATGATGAACCATCGGAGCCATCACTGTCGTCGTGGTCGTTATCACTGCCTTCATTCCCGTTTTCCCCTGAGACCATATTTAGGTCCTCAATATGTTCGTCGTCGCTAGGATCTTCTCCCAAGCCCGATTCTGAGAGGGACATCTGATCCGTGCTGAACCCGAGATGCTGCTCCATGCATAATGGTACCGCAATCTCTGTGTCCATGCCTGGTGTATGGAGATTCGTGGAGATCAGGATCTCATCGACAGAAAATCCCGCGAGTACAGTGGCGTCCCCACTCTCACCGCCGAAGCCATGTGGGTATATGAACGAGATATCCCCCCTACATACTCGTCAGCATAGTTCATATAGAGCAGCAGTCAGATAATTACAAGAATTTAGCGTCTTGGTGACAATTCTTGGCTATTGTTCGAAGCAGCGTGTACCAGTGAGGTATCGTAGGAGTGGCTTCTACTACCCCGGGGTCATTCATCCGTTCCTCCATCGCCGCGCATGTCGTCAAGACAAGATTGGCCACGTCTGAAACTTCCTCGACTATATCATCCGATGAGCCCACATCGACATCAACCCCTCCCTTTGGAATCCGTTGAAGTTGGGCGAGTGCCAAGGGTGTCATTGACGGAAGCGATGCCAGCCTTTGTGCGCCACGCAACAGTCTTCTCATTGACGACACTATCCGCTGAACGTTTTCCGGAACGTCCGCCACGTCCTCAAAGCTTTGGAAGATTACTGACATTCTACTTGTATGAAATGGAGGTGAACGATGTGACAGTAGAAAATGAACATGAAGACGCCTCAAAGACGCCCGCGACGCGTTCTTATCAAATAGACGCGTCTCGTGTGCTTGGATCGTCACGCGTCACACACGCGTCGCCGTCAACACCATCTAGAGTCCGCTATTGGACTTCACGTTTTCTGTTTCGAAGCTTGCACAGCGGATCGTGTGCAGCTCAAGCCGGCAAAGACTGCAGAGTGTGCAGCCCAATACCGCACCCACGAAGAACTTTCAAGTGTTCGACGCAATTTCGTCCTTCCGAACCCGAACTAGACAATCCGCAGAAATAATACGGTCTGAGGCAACGTCAACACTATCATCAAATCACGATCCCATACCAGGCTTATGCGTATTCCGTCAATCGATGAAGGGCACGAGAAGTGACTGCATCTTCTGGGGACTGAACAAATGTCTTTGCGGTTCCGCGACGACGTCAGACTGCATATATGCGTAGAGATATACAGTCTTTGTCGGCAGTCGAAGTCTACTTTAGCCAGAAAAATAGGGGTGATGAGTTAGGATTCTCTCGGCCTCTCGAAGAGTCACGATATTCGACATCGATCATAGCGATTGTATTGTACAAAATCATATCTACTAGCAGTAGTTACGCAGCGGCACGAGTATTCAACGCCATCCTTCCAAATGTACGCGGGATACTCAGTTTGAGTCAGCAGAACTGTAGACATAATCCGGATCTTCATTATCCGTGTATTCTATCGAATGCTCCGCCGTGCTTCGTTCAGAATACGCCTCCGAGTCCCGTCCCGACTGGGTCTCTGGGCCACTATCTGGGAGTTCTTCTGAATCTTCTTCTGGTGGTCCCTCTGAGTCTTCTGAGTGGCCCTGCGAGTCGGTCTCGGAAATCTCATGCAGCGTGACCAAAGGTGTACCTTCCGCTGTGGCCGTGGGAGTAGCGATGGGAGGTGTTGATGTGGCAGGCACAGACAGCTCGTCTTCTTTCTCTTTCGGTTCCGGCATAGCCCACTTGTCGAAGACACCTTCTTGGAGTTTCTTTCTGTAATCTTCGCAGTCCTTCGTGTACAGCTCCTTCAGCTCTACATCTCTTGCCTTGAGACGCAGTACGATCGTGGCAAGGTGGAACGCCTGGAGGGGCTGTAGAAGATCGAACTTCCGGACATTGCGTTCAACGATATATGTAGCCTGTAAGCGGTCGAATAACAGTGAGACAGTAACAAGCTGTGGGTGCTGAACAGACACATACCCCATCACTAGAACGCCATCCCATGAGTAGAGCAGCACGTGTCCCATGTACTGCAAGCGTGAACATCGGATACTTGATTATCCCCATCGTGGTAGAAGACTCGACGGCGGCGGAGACGTACATCCTACACTGATTGAGTGCCTTCGTCTCGTCGTCTGAGGGGCACTTGTATTCCACGCTTAGCTGAGGCAGCATAACACACTTCGTCGTATTCTGGTAAACGTTGGGCACAGGCTCGGGCTTGTAAGGTTCATAGTCTCCGCTCTCAACGGTGAGAGGAAACTGGTACAGTTTGTATGCCGCCGAAGATCCCTTTTGCGTAGAGACCTGTTGTCGCGTGTTCGAATTAGAGGACCCGCTGTCTGGTCGTGTGGTCTGCCCTGTCTGCCCACTGCCTTTCGCCTTGGCTTTGTTCCCTTTGGCCGTCCTACTTTGGCCTGTGGTTTTCTGCTGCTGTGTTTCGTTCGGAAGCGTCGGAGCGGGGGGCACTTGAACTTGTACACCCTCCGACTCAGTCGCGGACTTACCATCTGGCCTGTATCTGGCGAAAACCAGCTTCGAAGCATTGTATGCAGCCAACGCCTTCTCGCCCTCGGGGAGCGGGATCGAAGTGACCAAGATGGCGTCGCAGGTGCCCCTTAGCGGCTCCCGCCGACTCTGGCCTTCGACATGAAGCTTAAGGGGGGTGGTCGATCGGGAACTTGTAGGATAGAGCTGATTGAACTCGGCTACAAGCTGGCCACTCGCGTTCCAGGACTGAAGGCTCTGCTCTGTGAGAGTGGGAGTAGGCTCACTAGCATCGCCTTCAGTGGAAATGAGTTCTTCATGTGTGGCGTCATGTTCAGGGTCGTCCGTTTCGTTTTCGAGGAAGTGTTCATAGACTCTGCTATTATGCAGCTGCCAATGTTGGAGATGCTTACGCAGCTTTTTGGCATGGTCGGCCGGTTTGACACCTCTTAACTCGTCGAGCAAGGCGTTGCGAGGTAAACGCAGCTGGCATTCGAAACTAAAATGTCTTCAGAAGCCTGCGAGACCAAACCCACTTGCCACTCACAAAACATCAGGCGATGTTACTTGTTTGACATCGTCCACAAAAAAGTTGGCGAATAACGCATCGAAGTCGTGTCGACTCTCTGCTTCCCGCGAGAGAGGAAGTCTTGCCTCCTTAGTGTAAGCACCATCAACGCTCTTGAGCAATAAGGACAATCGAGAGGCCATGATGTTCGCTTGGTCATCCGTGAGGTACTCGACCCGGGCCTCCGAGTATCGCGCCTTGTACTCATTGTACAATCTCCTTCTATATACCGCGAGGCATTTGTCGACGCGTGGAATTTTGCCCTGAAATCATTGGTCAAGTCTGCGAAAGCTTGTCCTTGACAAGCGACTTACTAGTGTCGCCCAATCTTTCGGCCATTGAAAACAGGTCAGCCTCTCGTACGCCGCCATCATCTCTTCGAATTCAGGAGGATCATATTTCGTCTTGGTCCAATCGTCCACCCGCGCCACAGTAAACGTGGAACGATGAAGCATCCACGATGCTATCGTGGTATCGGTGCAACACTCTTCACCGATTTCTTGGCAAATCTTTGTGACGAAAGGTATTCGTGTCAATAAGCACTCTTGTGATTCACGGAATTGAGAGCGTACTCTGAACATGACAGCCGTGAGGGGGCCTTTGCCTCAGTCTTTGCTACGGTTATAGTGTTATCCTGTGTAACGGAGCTACATATGAACAATTAGGTTTTATGATGATAACTGTAGTGGTATTAACACGAACCTGGACGAATCATCAGGACTATGCGCGCACACTTGTCAGAAACATCATGAAACGAGTAAAGTATGACAAGCTTACCGGGCAGCTGCTGAAGGTGCACTGCGTGCTTTCGTACCCTTAGGAGGCATGCTAACGAAGAAAGTATCGGACGTGGGAGTGACGGGGGAAAGGCCGTCTGAGCTATCTGTCGAGCTACACGCCATCATTATATATTATCGGGACTGAGCGTCACAGGAATTCCACCTACCAGGATCGTTCGGATGCATTAAGAGAGAGACGCCATTCTCGTATGCTTTCGGCCCAAGTGGTATGGTCATTGTCCTCCCGCCACTGCATTTTGCGTAGACGCCGCGACGGAAGCTCTTGTCGTAGGTCGTCAATCTGATATCCCAGCGATAACATGAAGGAAGCGAGTTCTAGAGCTGATTGCGGAGTTGCAAGATCGAAGGTCCCTTGTGAGGCTGATGCAACCGTTGATAACGCAAGTCCATCAGACGAGGGTCGAAGGATTCGGACGATAGGCTATTGTTCTCGTTCAGTAACACGACAATGTAGATAGAGATTAATTCAACTCACCAAGTCTTCGGCTTCTGATGGGTCAGTCCAGCCTATATAGACATGAAGGAGACTGCCACATCTGGAAGCTTGAAGAGCTACGACGGGAAGATCGATATTCCAAGTTCGCCGCTGGTATACGGAACTAGCTGCAAGGGGAACAATATTCTCCTCCGAGGCTAGACAGATGACAGGGAAATAGACAGAGGGCCATGTGCGCCGCTTGGCGAGAATTTGGGATTCCAGAGGGAGGTCTAAGCAGTGCTCCTCCGGAGGTTCATGCTCGTCTACGAGATCCAAACCGAAGACCAGCTCGGCTGCATTGTACGTGGGTATGGGGAGAGTACGGGGTATAGCAGAGAGCATAGGGTGGTCTCTGAGCTTCCTGTAAGATGACGAGCCGTTGGAGCGGTCACTGTCGTTGTAACCGCTATCGCCGGCTTCGTCTGTGTTCATATCTTCACCTTCAGTATGTTCATCGACACTAGGATCTTCTCCTAAGCCCGATTCTGAGAGGGACATCTGGTCCGTGTTTAAGCCAAGATGCTGTTCCATGAATAAGGGGACCACATCTGCTGAATCTGCATCTCGAGATTCGAGATTTGAGCAGACCATGGTCTCACCGGCAGAAAATCCCGCGAATACAGTGGCGTCCCCACTCTCACCGTCGAAACCGCGAGGGTATGCGAATGAAATATCCCCACTGCATATGCGTCAGCATGGGGTCAACTAGTGCAGCACTCAAGACTTACAAAAATTCAGCATTTTTGTGACAATTTTTGGCTATCGTTCGAAGTAACGTGTACCAGTGAGGTATCGTAGGACTCGCTTCGGCAACCCCACAGTCTTTCCTCCGTTCTTCTATCGCGGCGCATGTTGTCAGAACAAGGTTCGCCACGTCAGAGACTTTATCAAGCATATCGTTCGACGAGTCCATATTAGCATCGGCCCCTGCCTGTAGAATCCGTTGAAGTTGTGTGAGTGCCAAGGGCGACATAGAAGGCAGCGACGCCAACTTCTGTGCGCCACCCAACGGTCTTCTCATTAGTTTCACGATCTGCTGAACGTTTTCCGGGACGTCCGATACGTCCTCGTAGCTTTGGAAGATGACCGGCATTTTACTTGTGTGAGACGGAGTTGCTGCATGTGACGGTTGAAGATGAACATGCAGACGCCTCAGAGACGCCCGCGACGCGCTCTTATCAATAAACGCGTCTCGCGTGCCTGGATCGTCACGTACGATGTACATACACGCGTCGCCGTCCACATCATCTATGGCATTGGAAACGTGACAGTTGAAAGTGTATTCCTTCATACTAATAAGCGATAATTTATACGAAAGGAATGGCTCACAAGCTTTAGTACTACAGGTGCTGCACTTGTTCTTTGCTCTAGAACATGCGTACAGTCCGCCAACTATCTCGTCCCCGGCTTAGAATGATACTACACTGGACGTCTACGCACTCTACGCGGACATTGTTAGCCTTGCAGAGTGACCACTGGTTTCCGTTGTTGTGTCTCACAGCTTTGACCTTCAGCGAGTATTGATGGGGTAAAACGCCTCTGCATTGCTGAAGCTAAGAGCATGCAGCCTATCCAGCGTCCCCGAAGGTTTCTGAACAGTGTGTGGTCAATGTGAGTAGTAAGTGCGAGGAATATATCCTACCGTACAAACTGTGCCCCGTTAATTTCCAGATACGCTCCAGCTTGACGGAGCACCTCCAAATCACACTCATCGTCGTCTTCTCCTCTTCCGTACTCAGAGATCATCGATCATTTTTACGACAGCTTGAGAAGTTTGGAATTCTCAGAGAACTGAGGATGTAGTAATGCCGATCATCCCCGTTGTGATGAATGGCTTTCATGAGAGTCCCTTGGCAGACCGGGTGGAAGTCAAGCCTAGATGACTGATAGTCATGGCTTCGCGACCCGCTATCGCATATAGTCGAGTTGGTGGGAGCGGACGTGAAGACGACCTGCCGTAATTTTTGGATGCTTTCACTAAACTAAGTCTTGGATAACCCCTTATCGGGACACTTAACGCGGTCATGTGTCTGGCCCTGGACGCGTCGCGTGGTTGTCACCCGCGGTGGTTGCACTTGTCCCTGACTTTGCAACGACCACCAACGACCCTTTCACGACACGATACAACTGTTCTTCACGATTTTTGGCTGAGAGTGTTGGATTCATGGTTGCGGCAGGGTCTATCACCGTCGCGGGTACGTCGTGTTTCACTCGTTCTGACGACCACAAAGGTCGCTGACACGGAGAACAAAGTCCGCGTGCGACCTCCATCGGCCTGGGAGACTGCTCGGCTTCCAGAACGCGTTTACGACGCCTGCATACGTACTGATGGCGCTCTGTCCACTCCTGCGAAATCTGTCACCTCCCAAACCTCCCTCCGCGAAGTCATACAAATTGTTGACGACCGCGTCTTGACTTTTGATCCTCAAGAAAGGGACGCGTCCAAGGCCTTTATGGAACGTGGTTTTCTTCCCCCGGGCACGAAACGTTACAAGGATCGACGATTCATCTTTGACCGCGTATTCAATTATGATGCAGCACAGCAGGACGTATACCAAGCAACGGCGAAGCCGCTGTTGAAGAATCTGCTGGATGGATATAATGCTACTTTATTTGCATACGGTGTGAGTCCCGTAAGCTAGTATTCCTTGACTATGCTGATCTTATGTTTGTAGGCGACTGGATGCGGAAAGACTCATACCATTAGTGGTACCGACGAGGACCCCGGGATCATATACCTTGCTATGGCAGACCTTTTCCGTGAGATTGAAGACCGCAGAGAAGACAATGACATCGATGTCGTTGTTACGTTTCTCGAGATCTACAACGAAGAAATCCGTGACCTGCTTGCTGAGACAGGCGTACCGACCCCACGCGGCGGGCTCCAGATTAGAGAAGACAAATCGGTGAAGGTGGTCGGGTTGGCAGAGCTCCGACCCAGGACGGCTGATGAAGTGAAGGAGATAGTCTTGATGGGGAACTCAAGGAGGACACAGTCGCCTACGCATGCAAACGAGACCTCTTCCAGATCGCACGCTGTTCTACAGGTACATGTGACACAGGCTCCACGCACGGCATCTCTCACCGAAACTCGAACCATGGCGACACTCTCGATCATCGACCTTGCGGGCAGCGAACGTGCAGCGGCCACTACCAACATGGGCCAGCGGATGGTGGAGGGTGCCAACATCAATAAATCGCTTCTCGCTCTAGGGAACTGTATCAATGCTCTGTGCGAGAGCGGAGGCGCGACGCGACACATTCCCTACCGAAACAGCAAACTGACCCGTTTGTTGAAGTTCTCACTGGGTGGCAACTGTAAGACAGTCATGATCGTTTGTGTAGCGCCTACTTCCACCAATTTCGACGACACGCACAATACGCTCATATACGCAGAGCGAGCGACCAGAATCAAGACTAAGGTGGTCACTAGGAATGTTCTGAACGTCAACCGACATGTCGGACAGTACGTCGAGGCTATCAACCGCTTGAACATACAGGTGGAAGACTTGAAGGCACAGCTGGCAGGGAAGAGGGATACAGAAGCAGAAAGAGAGAGGCGACGGAAGAAAGACGCGACATCAGAAGTTGAACGAGCAAAGAACGACCTTCAGCAAAAATTCGAGCATACGCAAGCCCCTATTCTTGACGGTGCGATATGTGCAGGCAAGATCTCCGTGGCAGAAGCCAAGCTCAAGATTATCCGTGCAAGATTGACCGAACTAGACTCCCAGGCCGTGACGTCTCCACTATCCGCAGACCTAGAAGCAGAACGCGGTCTTCTACGTGCCCTCGCAGGTCCCGAGGAGCTCGCTCTCAAGTCTGACTCCGCGCTCCGCACCCGTGTCTTGCGTTCCGGCAATTCCGACGCGATGTTCGAAGCCACACTTCGGGCCGTTAGCGAGCGGCGGTCGGATAACTTGGACGAAGTCAGCGTCGACAACGTCCGACAAGATGCATGCTCCAGGCGGGCTGAGATGGAGAGACTAAAGGCAGAGGCCAGCAGGGACGCCATGAAGGAGGCCGTGGAGGCGCAAGCCAACATGGTGGTCAGCCTTATTGGTTTAGTCGGGAGATGCACAGTCATGCTAGCCGAGGCAAGCAAAACACTGAGCTCTGCCGCCGAGAAAGACAAGGATGGCCTAGTGGCGAACGTCCAGTCCCTAGCGTCGGACCTGAAGAAGGTTGCAGACAATAACGACGCCACATTCAAAGATATCCTTGGACACAGTGCCTCCGAATATGCAGTAGGACCGCCCCCAACCCTTGGAGTCACTTTCCCTACAAGCTTTGGTCGGCGAGTCACCTCAGGCCCCGTATCGCTTCCGCATAACGCAGCTAAACCTCCTAGAAGGGCGTCGTCCTTTGGCACAGCGATGCCTACCAGCTCCTTGCGCCATTCCCACCGCTCTCCTCGGAAGTCGCTCCGTTCGAGCTTGGTAAGCTCCGCACCATACCGTCGTACGTCCGACAAAGGCAAGAAGAAGGGCGTACAATGGGTAGACGAGGTTGGGCAAGGAGATATCGATGACGGCGGTTCCGGACATGGATCAACGCCCGTCATATCGATCACAGCGCCGGACCCAAGTGTTGTTTCATCTGGTGGCGCGGCAGGGGGATCCCTATTCTCTGAACCCAGTCCGTCGTCAAGTCGAAATACACCCGTGCCGTCAGAGAGCGAATGGGAGGACGAGAAGCCTGACGAGAGTAGTTTCAATCTCAGCTTCGCCTCAGGGTCTCGCGACCACGTGAAACTGTCCGCCTCGACCTCCGGTGCTGAATCACGCATCGTCTCTGGAAAGAGGCCGAGGGCGAGTCACTTGAACCCAGGATTCCTCAAGTCCCGCTCACGCTCGGGAGGGTCTGTGCTGGGCAGTCTAACGGAGACAGGCGAAGAACAAACATCGCCCTTCCGAGTATCCCCCTTATCGAACCGCAATATGAACAGAGCTCCGTCTCCTACGGCTTCAAGCAGTGGAAGCAGTTCAGATGCAGTGAGAATTTTGAAGCCACCCAAGAGTCCATCGAAACGCATCCCTGGGACTCCGAAGATCGTGGGCGCAAGCAAGAGCGGACGAAGGAAGTCTGCTATTGGTCCTTTGCGGGTGGAAAGGCCACGCCGCCGCTCGAGTATGATCCCGCAGCTATCTCCTAAGTCGCGGGAGAGCACAGGGGAGAGTTCGATGTTATCAGCGTCAAGCAGGAACATGTCTCTGTCCAGTGGGCCGAAGAGAGTAGCCTTGCCTGAACGCTCGCCAGCCAAACGGCCTAAGCGGTTATCGCTGCTGGGCGGAGGTATGACCACACGGTCGTCCTCGAGGCTGAAGGCATCTGATACCAGTATCAGCGTCGACATGGGTTCGAAGTCAGCCAAACCCACCTGGAGATGAGCGATTAAAGATATAGACAAACAAAAGCTAAGGACATGTACTAGTTTTCGATGATGCAGATTGCCTTTAGACCGTAGTTCAATTGTATGAGTACCAAGCATTTTTTTGTCTTTGTGATACGTTATGTTTTCGTATGTCCGGGTACGCTTCGTCCGCTATCCTGTGTATATACCCTGTATCTTATTGGTTAACCTGTCAATGAACTCTGCCCCACAGCGTTGGTTATTAAGCAATTCGCTCAACTGCGGTCAACGCGAATGCGCCAGCCTCCTGGTCAGGGGGCCGCTTACGCTCTCATGTACATAGATGGGCGTGGGTGCGCCGCATTTTTTGGAATACCGTGGGCGTGATGGCCACATTCTGTCAGGCCACATGGTAAGCGACGCTTTCGCTAAGGTAGACCCAGGTCAACTTCGACCAATGTGACACCGCTGTGACCAGCACGTGAATATCACGTGAATATCACGTGTCCACCTTTCTCACTGCATTATTCGCTGACTACCGCGTGTGAAGCACGTTCTGAAGCACTGCTATGCATGAAGCAACACATAGGGTGTGTATACATACCTCGTGGACCGCAATATCGAGCGATATGTTGAAGGGAGTGGTTTCAAGTGTGACAAGTAAGTCACGTGAATATCATGTGATAGGTAGTCGAAGTTGACCTGGGTCTACCTTACGGTTAGCTATGAAGCGCTCTGTAGAATTCGATCTTTAATTGTCTTGCGGCTTAGACGACATTGATGCGTGCGAGTGTACTTCACATCTTCACGACGCTGATATTCGCTACGCATGCGCCACACAATACCGACCGTACAGAGTGCTGCTACCAGGAACTTGCAGTGCATAACGCCAATAGCCGAAAGCGAGCGCCTACGCTTTTAAGTACAGAAACGTTGTTATCTGCTGTTGTTTTGGGCAATGTTTTTCTCTCCGACTGTCACGTCCCTAGAAACCTTCAGAGTTGCATCGCCTACGGTACATTTTGCTTCGGATAAATCACCAGAGTCTTAGGTCCACATACTATAAAAGCATGCGGTAGACGGGCTCCCCAGCTCTCCCTGCGCCGGATCGCCACGACAATTTACTTTCAGTTTTGTTTCCCCCTCGTCTACTGTAATATTCCAGGATGTCCTATTGGCCGCCTTCCAGCCCTTACAACGCTCGCCCAACGCTTACGAATCCTCGAGATAATTACTATGCAATGAACTATCCAGGCACCCCTTGGCGCACGCCAGTCTTTCCGCGCAAGAAGGATATTCTGGACAACGATGACTGCAACAGCGACGACAGTTATCATACCGATTCCAGTCTTGAATCTGGCGACGATGATGAGGCATGTCCTTGTGCCGACTGTGGTAAGAAGAAATGTCGCTGTCGGAAACTGAAGAGCAGAACTCGACGAGAACGCTCCCAGTCCAACACTCCCCACGTTCCTCGAGTCAAACTGCCCCGTTCGAGCTCTCGCTCTCGCCTCCCTATCCATAACCCCGGCGTCGCTGGTAAGAAAACCATCGCCGTCACACAAGTCTTCACTCACGCATATAACCCTAGTCCGCCCCGAACGCGCGCATAAACTCACTCGCAATGGGCACGTAAGAACTCCTTCTTGGACCCCCATGAACCCATTCGTTGGGCCTAGTTTGATCGGTTCGCCGGGCAAGAAGGGCGAACCGCAGGTCGCCACGCCGTTCATAAATCCTGACGGTCAATTGCCAGAACCAGCTCGTTGGTACCCGTCAAGACCATTCCCGCCAGCCCATACTCCCAGAGGGTCTCGTTATAACACACCTGTCATTCCCACACCCCCAGTTGTCCCCGCCACACCGTCTTATCCGGCTGCGCCGGCAGCACCCTCCTACCAATATCCCTGGAATGAGCATCCCTGGCCAGCACCGAACGTACCTGGGCCAAGGTTCTGGCCAAGACATTCGCTGTCCTACCCTCGCAGCCGCCTTGACGTAGACCCCTACTGGGTCTCTGGCGGCAATGATATGCCAGGGACCAGGCTCGATGCCGTCATCGACACGCCAGAATGGCCGCCAAGGTCATACAGGGTGCCCATGCATCTGCACCCTTATCTTGCGCCTAACCCTTATGCAACGACGCCACATTTCGACTGGGATATATCCCTTCCGCCCGACACCGCAAGACGGGTAACAGGGCGGAACTGTGTGGTCGACATATCTGCTGGCTTCGACGAGGTAGCAACCTGGCCTCCAACGAACGTAGTACTGATCGCCAGCGATTTCATCTTGCAAGAGTCGTGGGGTCCCATTGTCGTCCGGAACAGCAAAAGCGTCACGTTCCTTGACGTCCTAGCGGCAATCTATGAATATTGGCAAACACCGCTTACCGAGAAGGACGTACACAACTTGCAAAAATCGGACCCCCAGAATTATCGACTTATGGTCGATGCCTATTTCCAGCGTTGTAAGCGGTCTCCTTCCATACGGGAATGGGAAATGAGTCAAGGGCTACGCCGTGTTGACCTGTTTGGAGATAACCGGAAGTGGTGGGGTAAGTGGTTCTTTCGTATAATACACACATACTGTTTGGCTGACTTCCTTGATTAGGGCTGTGGTTGAGTTACGGCGGTAACGGAACTTGGTATGCGAACCTGGGGACTATATCGGTCCCGTATAGATGGGAGTAAGAATTATCGCATCGTCATCGGTTGCGATCGTCCACCAGCTTGGACGGGTTTGGTTGGGTGTCTCAGCCATTTTTATTTCATTCAGGGACTCGGAAGGACGGTTCCATATGCTAGCGACTTGGTTCGCATTCGTATAATTTGTTCATGGATACGACGCCACGGCTACAAACGAGCTATTTAATGATGCTTGTCAGATTTCCGAAACGGATGTTGTAATGCATTCCAAACCACATAGTCGTCGACGACCAATGTTCCGTAGTGTTATTCGCGAGGAATCTGTTCGTTCAACCATGCGCGCACAAGTAATATAAATTATGCCGATAGGTAAGACATGTTCAGAAGGCCCGTTTTACTTCGAAAAATGACTGTAAGGCGGATGAGTGACATAACCGTACGAGACCAACGATGGACATACCTTTAGGTAGTATACCTGCCACGCCACGACTGAAAACAGTATAATGACTTGTGCCACCGACCACCACTTCACTCTGTCGTTCGTTGACTCCGCCGTATTACGATGTGTCCGCTCACGGACCACGATGTATTCCTGCTCGTCCTTGACAGCCATCAGACCGGCGGCAAGCGATCGAATTTCTCTCTCAATTGGTGCAACAGTATCTAAGCAGAAACAGTGAGCAGAGATAGAATCATAGTTCCGTGATACATACCGTCATCATCGATGTAAATGATTCCGTGTACGTTAAAGCTTTCGAAAGTCGTTAATCTGCCGTCATTCTGCATGGGGACAATATCTTACCTGACAAGCTTGTCCACCACAGTACTCATTTGATTTGAGAAGCAATACTCATATCTGCCATCCTTATTTGCGGTTACAGACACCGTTCCTGTTGACTGCTTGATGTCCTTGTGAAGCGCATGTCCTTCTGGGTCTACTAACTGTTCCGAAGTTAATTGACTGAGCTTAGCGGCCTGTGACGGTGTACGCACCCAGAAGTCAATGTCCAAGTGTCCACCACCTCCCACTTGGTATGTGACGGTCATCTATACGTTTAGGTTTACTCATGTGCATGTTAATGAGCACAAGGTGACACGTACTTTGTCGTTAATGCGCAGGTCCTCGAAGAAGCACTCCTTCTTGGATGCCGGGACCTCAATCATGTGCGAGAGCACAAGCGTCGGCAGTAGTAGTAGTATCGACCACCACATCGTAAAGAGCGTCGGGGCGTGCATCCTCGCCATAGTCGTGCGCGACGTGGTAGAGTTGTGTGAACGCTGCGTCGCGCGCTACCGTGAATTGTTGGTCGCGGCCGAGAAGATGAGACCCCGAACAGCTACTCCATGGGACCCCGAAACCGTGGCTCTCTTTCCAGACGGACAAGGGCTTTCGCCACCACGCGACCTACTCACAACTTTTGCCACTACTCTCATCTGCAGCCTCTTTGCCCTCACCATCTACCAACCCGTTGATCAGCTCATCACCATGTCGGAGACTCTTGATGCTCTTGCGCCTCGCGTGAGTAATTCTTCTATTCTGGACGCTCGAAGCTGTCTGTGCATGCACGTCCATCGATCCTGCACTGGATGGCCACATCCAGGATTATACTCGTGAATCAAACTGACGATATAGAAACATACAGGACGAGGAGCACGATCCCCAGTTTGAGCCGGTGATCAAACTCACTGAGCAAGTCGAGACGAAGACCGGTGAGGAGGACGAGGAGGTTCTCTTCAAGATGTACGCTCGCTGCTTACATACCCTTGGAGTATCAAGGCTGATTTCGTTTCTAGGCGTGCGAAGCTGTTCCGTTTTACATCTGAGTCGAACGAATGGAAAGAAAGGGGTACTGGCGACGTCCGTCTGCTCCAAAACAAAGAGACCCAGCGTGTCCGTCTTGTGATGAGGCGTGATAAGACATTGAAGGTCTGCGCAAACCATCTCAGTACGTGTTTTCTCGTGATATCGACGTGTAATATCCTTATAATTTTTATCAGTCTCCGCGGACATGAAGTTGCAGCCCAACATTGGATCGGACAGAAGCTGGGTGTGGAAGGTCGCCGCAGACTACGCCGAGACTCCGGCCACATCTGAAACCCTTGCAATTCGCTTCGCGAACTCTGACAGTCAGTGGCCTGATCTGATTATTAAGGCTATATCTCACACCTATCTTAGATGCCGGACAGTTCAAGGAGGCGTTCGAGAAGGCTCAGACCACGAACGCGTCTCTGATGGCCCAGAAACCTGAGGCTGCTGAGGAAATTGCTGACGTTAAGGCTGAGGAGCCAGCTGCAGAGGAGCCCAAGCCAGAGGAGACCAAGGCGGAGGAGGCTGCTGCAGAAGAGGTCAAGGCGGAGGAAGAGGAGAAGAAGGAAGAGTAAATATCCGACTACACCGCATCTGTTTTCCTCGAGTAGTCGCACCTCTGTTGTCTGTATTCGTCGCATCTACGTTCCCCAAACTGTCGCAAGTTACCCTCTGCTTTCGGTACTTACAAGCCTTCAATGGTATACTAGAACGCAATTTCCAGCATAAATACGCATTGATCGAGATCAGTCATCGAGGAGATCGGTACAAGTTGATCGTACAGCGGATGGGGCATGTATACTTCACACCTACAGCTCGTACAGATGGCAGAACTTGCAGACGGATGCCACATGGATGATCCGATGTATGCAGCAATATCGAGCTGATGAAAAATTTCCGTCGCTTACTTGCGATAGAACTAGAAGCAACAGTGATCAGCATCTCCTCTTCTCGAGACTGGACGTCGGACTCACGTTACGGCGGAAGTTGAACCAAAGAGATAGACAACCTCTGTCGAAGCTGCTTCGGAAGCCGCTACTCAAAAGGTCAGCATATCACAAAGGAGCTGGAATAGGAGAGAGCATACCGTTTATGAGAGAATTCCCACTCTCGGTTGACGATCCTGAAAGCAATATCTTCGTACGGTGGGCCCGCCGAGAAGTGAAGCAGCACGGTATCGTCGTTGCCCGGTTCTTTGACAATCTTGTACGTCGGTGCCTTTGATTTGTCGATAAGATCTGGATAGAAGATATTGAACTAGGAAATGACATTAGTGTGCGCCATGCTGGACAGGAGAGGGCAGCGTACTTTGTATCCTTGCACAACTTTCGGCGGAGGGTTATCCGTGCTGCATATAGTCAGTATCTAGTCGAACTTCTGTGATCAAGGGTGACCTACTCGTAGTGCGTCTGGTTATACTTGTTCCATTCGTAGCCTGTATGCACACGGTTGAAATATCTCGGCTTCCGGGGCCGCCATTTGTCTTCCCAATTGTAGCTCGTCGGGTGCGCAATATCCTCCTCGACATTGAACAATTCTTCTTCCTCGTCGAGTTCGCGCTCAGCCTCGGCGCGATACAAAGCTTCAGATGCGAGATCTGCGTTGCTGACGGTCTCTGGCGCTTCGCTCTCCACAATAGGCTGAGCCGTCTTCGGAACGAATCTCGACGCTGCAACAGAGCGACGTTGAGCCATCTGTGAAGAATTCGTGAGTATGGTAAAATCATCGGTAGCATGTATACTAGATAAGACCTACCAAGTCACGAAGATCTTCTAGCTCTGTGACAATATCGATTTGGCGCTCATCATATGGCAGCTTCCTAATGTCCAGCAATGGAGGACTCATTGATCTGTCGTAGGGCTCGATGTCTTCAGCAGGTACCGCGGTTTGATCTTGTGCTTCGGATGGTACTGGACGCTCTCCGCGAGCAGCGGAACGAGCGACGCCAGCCAGAAGTTCTTCTTGAGCTTGGAGAGCTTCGTCTCGCTGGCGTTTACGTAGCTGCTCAAGGCGATTGCGAACTACCACTTCATGTAAGCTCTTCAGACGCGCCTATGATTGTACGTAAGTACTCGTTGAAAGATGATCTCGTCGGTCATGGACTCACTTTCGCTTTCCAAACCAACAACTTTTTCAACAATCCTTCCCAATACTCGACATCAATCGGCTCTCCGCTAGCAAGTTTGGTTTGTATCTGCTTTTGCAGCGCGACAAGGTGGTCATAGGATTTGCCTTGCAAGAGTGCATTGATATCAGCCTCCACGGCGGCGGCAGCTTCCATCCCAAGCCGTTCGTTCTCCCTGATTCGGTCTAGCTGGTCTTTGACTACAACCATCATGTGCTTTTGTGATGTCAAAACGCGACCTGTGTACACACGACTAGATGACTTACCGTCCAAAACTCGATGTTCACATCAGATTGTTCAAGAGTGAGATATCTCTCAATATCGTCGTGAAGCTCTTGAACCTGGGTGGACGAAAGACTCTGGATAGCATGTGAGTTGCCGCATGAGAATATAAATCAAGAGCTGAACGTACATCCAAGATATTGTAAGGCTCGTCAAGATCGATTTCGAGCTCTTCGTCGTCAATTTCTTGATTCTCCTCGCTGATTGGGTTGAGGTACCTCAGGTTGAGTGCCAAGAAGTCGATAGCTTTTGCCCGCTTCTCCTTAATCCTGATGATTGCTCTTGTCCTCTCCTGGTCCAGCTCAAAATCCTCTTCCTTCGCCAGCCAGTCCGCCATCTGTGCGGACTCGGCCAATCTCTGCATGCGAATCTCCTCCTCCTCGCGCAATCTCTGCTCAGCTTCCCGTTCCGCACGACGCTTGTTCAGCCTTTCTAGTTCCTCTTTTGCCTCTTGCCTACGTATTGCGTCTCTCCGTTGTGCCTCCGCGAGGGTCAGCCCTTGTTTGCGCTCCTTCTCATTCTTCTTGTGCCATCGGAACTGCTGTCCAAGATTGACGTCGTGGAAAGGGTTATCTGTAGCGCTGTACACGCTGAGCTCTGCGACCTGGCGCGCTTCCTCTTCCTCCCTCATCCTCTTCTTCTCCGCCTTCCTAGCCTTCCTCTCCTCAGACTTCTCTCGCTTACGCCTGAGAGAGTGGTCAGTGACAGGACCACGAAAGTGCTGTGAAGACATACTTTTTCCTATCCTCATCTCGACTACGACTCCTTTCCCTCCTTCTCCTCGATGATTCCTCCCCCTTGTCATCGCTCTTTGACCTACTACGTCGACGCTTCCGACGGTCGTTATCATCGTCATGTCTGTCGCGGTGGTCCTCCCTGTACCTATCTCTCGACCTCGACCTATGTCTACGTCTGTGGTCGTCTTGAGGGGACGCCGAGCGTGAATCACGTCGTGCCATGGGTCAGCGCAACGATTCGCACTCACAGGAACAGGAAGAGTGCACTGGCAGTGTGCAGGCGCCAAAAGCCGCGGACATGGCGAGCGGCTCCTTACCACGTGGACATTCCATTTCGGGATTGAATAGGCGCCTTCTCTGGATCGTCTTCAGCGTCGCTCTCGATTTTATCTTGCTTTCTCGTAAGAGAACGAAGCTTTAGCCAACCTGCTCTCGTTGCGGTGATGGGTGCTTCAGTTTTATATTGCAATGCTCGACCTGAACTTCTCAAATGATTCACAAGATACTCCGCTTGACTTGTTCACTAGTCTCCACGGATCCTCTCTCCTAATGATACTGTTCTGTTCCTGTCCTTCCGAAAATCATCATGCAGGCTTTCCTCCTCATATTTTTTCAATGTTGCTCGCTCGGATGTCGCAAGGAACTTCATCGGACGAACCGCTGACTGCCTTCTATGACGATCTGCGTCACCGACTCAGCGGACGCGCGCAAGGCTCGCGAGCTAATTCAACTTCGGGTCTCTTCCCGCCAGCACTGCACCTTTCTCCCCCCTCTCATCCTCGTGTCCCCCTTCCTTGCGTTTCTTGTATTTCTATTCCCTGAAAGCTGCGATGCCATTACACGAACGAGCTACCTCGCAAATAGTGTGCAGCTTATGGCGGTCGCGACACACCGCTCAGCAGCTGACTCGGAGTGTACGGACTCAGGCCCAATTCAGCTATTCCTCTGAAGAGCCTATGGATGCTGGTACAGCATACGGGACGCCTGCAGGCTTGGCAACTCCGAAGCAGGTAAGCCCGAGTTCTGTGTGAGTACGCGGGAATCTCAACCGTGTACTGCAGCTAGCAAGATACTTAGACGAGTTCGTCGTGGGCCAAGAGAAAGCGAAGAAGGTGCTTTCGGTTGCGTGCGTACAATGTTGTCCAACATAACGGTCCCCTTCGTCCTTCGTCTTACTGGAGCATAGTGTGTTTAACCACTACAACCGCGTACGCGCGAACTTGGAGGCGACATATCGAGAGAGGGACCTTCAGTGGGCTCAGGAAACCGACAATTGTGAGTCGTATCCCAGAACTTCACGTCCATAGTTAATGATAATATCCCCTGACAGCGGCACCCGGCGTGGCTTCCGCATTGGTACGGCCGCATTCATTACGTCTAACGCCTCAAGGCTTGCCGCTCCATGCACGTCGATCGATGCCACTGTTCGAGAAGAGTAACGTTCTCGTGATGTATGTTCATCATATGGCTGAGGACTTAGACGTCTTAATCTGACTTTGACTTGATTGCTTTTGACAGAGGACCGACCGGCTCTGGTTAGTGCATTTCCATATTATCCAGGAGTATTGTTCAACGCCACATATAGGCAAGACTTTGCTGGCGAAGACTCTTGCACGAGTTCTAGATGTCCCCTTCTCGGTCAATGATGCTACATCGTTTACACAAGTCAGTACATTGCCCCTGACCGTCTTTCTCTACTAACACAAGGATACTGCAGGCGGGATGTAAGTGATTATAATCTTCTCATGAAGCTGAACTTTAAACATCGCTCAGACATTGGGGACGATGTTGATATGTGTATTCATCGTTTAGTGGGTCATCTCGTACCTTCGCTTTGACTTCAACTGACCGAGGGCTAGCTTCAAGCCGCCAATTACGATCCAGCTCGAGCTAGGTACGACTCCAACCCCGCCATGGTGACATACTATCTCTGACAACAGTATTCCACAGCATCGGAATTGTATACATCGATGAGGTGGACAAGATCGCGAAGAAGAGTTCGCATGCTGGAGACAGCTCTCGCGACGTAGGTGGCGAGGGTGTTCAACAATCACTACTACGCATGATGGAGGGCTCAGTCGTGACTATACACGCCAAGGGCCCTGTCGCCGAGGTTCCGCCGGTCAACCCTGACTCGCCACAACGGCCAGGTCAACGACCCAGTGCTGCTCGTGAGTATCGTACCCTTTTCTAACGTTATAGTACTGAGAAATCCTAAAGCGAGGGTAGAATCTTATGCGATCGACACTTCAAATATTTTATTCATTCTGAGTGGTGCATTCAGCGGTCTGGAAAACATAATCAAGCGACGAGTCTCCAAGGGTGTAAGTTTACCGACTTTTCAAGTGACATACATCTGGATTTTTCTTTAGTCTATTGGTTTTACCGCCCCGCTGGCAGAAGAGACTTCGAAGGATTTCATGCCATTCTTTACTCCAAACAAGACTTCTTCAAGTCCCCTTGACCTAGTAGAGACAACGGGTATGTCAACTCCAACGCTTTGATGTAGTCTGTCCTGATTTGTACCACAGATTTGGTCCAATATGGGTGCGCTCAATCCGAGGTATCCTCGCAGACAATTGTATTTATGACATTGTATGCAACAGATTCATTCCAGAGTCCATCGGCCGACTGCCATCTCTCACTACGCTTTCTCCGCTGACACCTGAGGACTTACGGCGGGTACTTACGGATGTTAGGGGATCACTGATCTCGCAGTACACTGCACTCTTTGGATATTCGGGTGTCGAAATTCGGTTTGCCAGTGCCGCTTTGGACGAGATCTGCCTCAAAGCGGCCGAGCGAGGCGGTGGCGCGCGTGCATTGAGGGGAATCATGGTACGTCATAATATGAAGCCCAGAGAACTGCTGTGATGACATATTGTGACGTCTGTCTTCAGGAGAACTTGTTGTTGGATGCGATGTACGAAGTGCCGTAAGTCCTTCTTTGATCGTCTACGTTATGTTGGTTGACATCTTCATACTCTCTTAGCGGCTCGGTAGGTTACCCAATCTCGATACCGAGAAGCGCTCCTTTATATCTGACACTTTCTCCATAGGACATAAGACATATTCTCGTTACTGCAGAGTCTGTGAAGGGTACAGAGAAACCACTGTATTGGATGAACGGCGATCCGGCGGAATTTTGGGCCTTGTGGGCAAAGGGAGAGGAAGAATACCACGGGAAAGGGAAGTACTAGATGGACTACTGGAATTACATTTGTACAACATTCTAGCTGTATTGTAGCTCTACGATTGGATCAACGACTATACCGTACCCCTCCCGCTGATGCGTAAGGATGCGTACTAGCAGTGCTAGACGCCGATGATCGTGTGCTTGCGCGTGCCAGATCTACAGATTTGAGTCACCTCAATCTGCTCTGCAGCGTTTAGCACATCCTCCTTCTCTCCGTCTTCGCAAAACGTGATGCCGACCGTCGCGGTAGACAAGGAAGACCTCTGGCAGCGTCTCGGACATAAATACAGTAATTATTCATTCTGAACTCTGTGCACGCCCTCTCCGACATTGTCTGTGCTAGCCCCCGAGGAGTTTGATAGGTTACTTTTTGAGTTTGGTCTCGAACTGGATGAAGACGTACGCTCTCTTCCTGCTCGACATTGTTGCCATTTCTGACGCTGTAATATAGACCACCGAGGAAGTGGAAGCGGCCAGGAAACAGGGCTTGCCTACAGAACGACCAGTGAGTCTTACGCGACCTCAGTCCGGAGGTAGTTCTCAAATGGCTTTGTTCGTCAATCAGCAATTGAAGATAGAGATCCCCGCAAACAGGCATGTAGCCGTTATTTTTACTGCTCGGGTGGTCGGTCTGACAGTGGATCTGTCGCAGATATGATCTTCTGTGCATTGAAGGTATCGCTCGTGCGCTTCGAGTTTTCCTCGGAAAGGAGAGGCCTCCGCAATACAGACTCGCGTATCCGCCAGGAGGGGTGAAGGATTTGATTACCACGTATATCGCCCCCGAGGTACGCAACAGTACTTGTCTGTGTATGTAGCGGGGTGCTCACTCACGACATCAGACGAAGCAAATCCGCCCCTTCTTTGCGTGCGCCGTCCTGCGGAATATCAAGTTCACCGAACGATCATACGCATCTTTCATTGATCTCCAAGACAAGCTGCACCAAAACATTTGTAGACGCAGGCAATTCGTCGCTATCGGCACTCACGACCTCGACACGATTACGCCGCCCTTCAACTACGAAGCACGTCCTCCAAAGGACATCAAGTTCGTGCCATTGTCGAAAACACAGGCATACACTGCTGAGGAGCTCATGACGGTCTATGAGGTGCGTTCGTCCGTCCACGCTTTCCGAGTTGAGATTAACACGTGAAGCATAGAAAGAGAAACACCTTGCGAAATTCCTGCCCATCATTAGGGACTCCCCTGTGTATCCGATTATCTACGATCAGCACCGTGCAGTCCTGTCGATGCCGCCGATCATCAACTCCGAGCACAGCAAGATTACGCTTAACACGCGCAACGTTTTCATCGATGTCACCGCGACGGACCTCACCAAGCTGAGCATCGTTGTCAACATCATTTCGACCATGTTCTCCGAATACTGCGCGGAGCCTTACACGTATGTCTCATCTGCTCCGATTTGCTTACCCTAACCCTAATACACTACTAGGATTGAACCGTGCAAGGTGGTTTACCCCGACGGAACCGAACGTATTACTCCAGACCTGAACTACATCCCCATGACCGCCCACGCATCCTACGTTAACTCATGCACTGGCCTCAATACTAATGCGGCAGATCTTGTCAAGCTACTGGAGAAGATGACACTTACCGCGGAGGAGGACCCGTCTAACCCTGACACCGTCCTTGTTCAGATACCCCCAACGCGTCCTGACATCATGCACGAGTGTGATCTTATGGAGGATGCTGCGATTGCCTTCGGTTTCAACAACCTCCCAGATACATTCCCTCCCACTAGCACGGTCGCGCAGCCTTTGGAACTCAGTAAGCTGAGTGACATTATCCGACGTGAGTGGGCCCAAGCGGGCTTTGTTGAAGTGTTGCCCCTCATCTTGGTAAGTCTATTGACCTCTCGTATAAATGTCAAATATAACCTCGTCTCTGTCAACAGTGCTCTCACGAGGAGAACTTCGAGTGGCTCAACCGCAAGGACAACGGTAACATCGCCGTCCGCATCGCGAATCCCAAGACGCTCGAATTCCAGGTCGTGCGCACATCGCTCCTCCAGGGCCTGCTCAAAACGATCCGCGAGAACCGCTCCCACCCCTTGCCTATTAAGATCTTCGAGTCTTCGGACGTCGTGTTCAAGGACACCTCTTGCGAGCGCCAGGCCCGCAACGTCCGGCACGCCGCAGCAGTCTGGTGCAACAAGACGGCCGGCTTCGAGGTTGTACACGGCATGCTCGATCGCGCGATGCAGATGCTTGAGGTGCCCCTTATCTCCGGCTCAGATATCAAAGCGACGACTGGTTACTATATTAAAGAGCGAGAGGGTACGTCATTTCCCTAGACTTATTGGCAAGGTTTATTATTTACGGAGCGTGTATCCAGATGACACTTTCTTCCCTGGCCGTGCTGCTACTATTTACTACCGCAGACCACCACCGACCGCGTCCACGCTAACGACAGTCAAGCGTGCTTTGAACATTACAGGAGACGAGAAGATCGGCGTCCTCGGTATTCTGCACCCGACCGTCCTGGAGAAGTTCGAGATCTCGTACCCATGCTCAGCGATCGAGTTTTCTCTGGAGCCGTTCAGGAGGAATACGACCGACATCTGGTCGAACAGCAGCTAGACGATCTGACGATCTATCATGAGGGACAATTCGCAATGTACAAAATATCATGTACAAGACGATGTGTCGTGTTGCGCATTGAGATACTTGTCTCTGTAACTGTATTAGCAGCACACTATCGGCGACGTGTATCTCGGGTAAAGACAGACGAAAATTAGAGAGCATTTCTATTGTACATGAGGCTGGTGTGACCACGCGGCGGCGACCCTTGTGAGGACGTCCCGGAATAAAATAGGCACACCAAGCTACTCCAGACCCAAGCACTTACAATCCTACTAGTAAAATCGTACAACCCGTGAACGAAAGAGGGTAACAGGTTCCATCGCCTGGGCAAGTAAAAAGAATGTCCTACAGCTTCAAGGCAGGTCCGGGGGAACACGACACGCACAGGCAGCAAGGAAAGACAGAAGGGAGAGACGGTAAGACACATCAAGGGAGTGCAACACCGGATGCATGACGAGTGTGCCCGCAGCTGGGTCGTCAAAGAGACCCCCGACAGGCCCGCCTAACAATGACAGATAGATAGTATTAAAGTAGAGGCGGGGTACTGCTCGTGCCTCCTGATGTACATAGCTCGAGCGCTGGTGTTATAGCAGACCCGCTGCACGGAGATCCCGGTGTAATCGGGCCTCGTCAGCATAGGCACGAGCGAGTCGATTAGTCCGTTCTGGGTCATTGGGGTCGATGGGGATGATATACTCGCTCGGCGGCGCAAGTGGGTCCTCCTCTTCCTCGACAGCACGCTGTCCTGGGTAGTTGTTGCTGAATCCGAGACCAGCGCGCAGGAGACCAAGACGTGCCCACAGAACATTGGAGGCTGCGTTACTCGTTGATGGCGAGTCGGAAGTGGAGGGTAGCGGCAATGAGGCGGGCGCAGGTTGAGACGCCAAGATACCTCGTTCCCAGCGCTTGACACGCCAGAAGCTTAGGAGGGAAGTGAGGAGGATGAACCATCCTAACAATCAAATTGAGAAACATGCATACTGGAAGATTGAAAATGCAGGACTCACCAACTGTCATCAAGAAGAACGATAGCCATTCTGTGGTGGCATCACCCAGGAAAGCGCCTTCTGGGATAGGGTCGGGTGTGGTAGGCGTCGCAGTGCTATTGTTCAATTGATTGTGGTACGCCTCGGCTTCTGCAGCTGTAGCAAATGTTAGTCTTGGTTGTTGAGTCCCAGCTTGCCATCCCCAACCATCTGCTTCCCCCGCCCACTCGTCAGCTCTACTCCGCATCGAAAAGCCATACTGGATGAGTGTGATGCCCAGACCAGCGCGGGATCCGAGCTTCGCGGCGTGCGTTGTGTGTAAAAGATAAGTGAGGAGGAAGCCGACAAATTGGAATGAGACTGATACGAGCATGTTCCATGCAAACGAAAAGAATGATCCAGTCGGGAGTGAGTCGATAACCATATCTCCAGGGGTTGTGGATGCAGAGGGTGCGTGTACAGTGGTTTCCCAGTATGGTGGTACAGCATCTGCCTGTGCAGATGCGTACGAGGGGGGTGCATCCTTCTGAGATTCCTCTGGGACGAGATAGGTACTATCACCTGGAAAACAAAGGCTGTGTCAGATAAATGGATTCGAAGCGCTCGCATCACAGCAGATACGGATGGGAACAGATGGGGCTGCATACCATCTTGTACGCGGATACCCGTCGACGGTTTGGCAGTGACGTTGGCGAACACGCCATCGTTGGACTCCCCACCGCCAACTGCGCCCGCCGCTCGACTGCCGTTGAGACCCAGTCTCTCTGCGTACTGGCTTGGTAATACCCGACCAGCAGCTTGCCGCAGCCAACCCCCCGTGGCCCGCTGAGCATTGCGAGCAACTGCAGTGAAATCCGGTATCATGCCGTTGGAGTTGCCCTGCACGTGGAAGGCATCTGGTGGAGGGGAACCGGGTGGAGGTCGTGCCCAGTCAGCGTCGTAATCAACGTTCTCAAAGTCGTATGTGGCGTGGCCCTGGTGTGCTCTAGACGACTCAGAAGGCTCTTCGTTAGCGAGGGAATGGTAGCCGTTGCGAGTCGGTTGAGTCACAGGCCGGTCGTCGTCTTCATCGTCTGACTCGAGAAACGCAGCCTCCATCTCGTTCTGAGCGTCCGGGTCCGAGTGCGGGTTTGGCAGCGGAGCATACTGGGCAGGCATAAGCGGGTAAGTACAAACACAAGTAGATGGTGGTTAGAGAGCAAGCGTCGTGAGAGAAATGATAAGAATATTAAGAGGATGGTGGTCGTTGTGGCAGTTGTTGCGCAAGGCTGGACAGGATCAAAGTTGCACCACACTATCCATTTCAGGATGACCCGCGTCCGGCGTGCCACGTGGAAGCCACCCCGTGGCGGCGTCGAAAATTGGGAGAGAGTACCGTCCTCGAGGACGACGGAAGACGAACGTATTTAACGTCGCAGGAGGTTTCTGTAAGTGCGCATGCGGTCATGGAGACATGACAGAATTCGTAGAAATCCGCCACGAGGCGCTAGCCGTTCTTGTCAACTTTTTCGAAGTAAGGGATAGCTAAACTTCATTACCTCCCATTATCATCTTGGCCCAGGATCTCTATGCTTGCCTCATGCTATGCTAACCTGTCTTTGTCTTGCTCGTGTATAACGTTATCAATTGACAGCTGCGCTTTCAGTGTACACAACATTTGCCACAAGCGCAGCCCAGTCAAAGTTCTCTCAATGTGCGAACGCATATGCATGTTTCCCGACAGCTTGCGGATCGATCATGCGATGTTACTTTCTACTCATTGCCTCGCGCTGGTTATGTTTGCTGAATGGGGTCAGCACACCGAAGCAAGTCACGTTCAACGTCGAATTGTCGTCAGCGAATGAGCGCTTCAAAATATTTGGAGGCCGTCCACAACGGTAACGCGTAACTCTTCGGCACAGTGGTGGGGAGCGGCCGCGCTGTTTATGTTCGTACCACGTAGACCCTCTAGCGGAGGTAGCAGATTATCGGTGCCTTGCCGCAAGCATACGACGCGCTTCACATCACAGACACCCACCAGAGCATCGGAAAATCCATACACAGACCGACGCGCGAGTCTCACGTACAAGGCGCAGCATAAACACGTTCCGTAGCGAAGGTTCTGCATGTTGGGATAGCGTTCGCACGCACCCTTCTCATCTATGCAGGAAACTATATAAGAGGTAGCCATCTCAAGGCCCCGGAACATCATACACACTTCCCTTCCAGCCTTATCAGTACCTGTGATCCCGCCGTCATACCAAAATGTCCATTCAAACTTACACTACCTTGGGAGGCACCGCCAAAGATGTCAAGGTCGCGAAGATCGGTGTGAGTGATTTTGCCTCATAGTATGCCCCCCCCCGGATACTGAATATGTCTCATAGCATGGCCTTATGATGATGACATGGGTCGCAACTCCGGTACCTGATGAAGTCTGCTTCGAGGCTATCAAGTCGGGCGTAGACATGCTCCCGCCTGGCGTGAAGATGCTCATCAACAGTAGTAAGTAAACCATCTCGTCTGGGCAAAGCATACATGGCTGACAGTATATAGGTGAGTTCTACGCCGCGGATCTTGGTCCTGGCAACTTGGAGATGCTTTCACGCTTCTTCGAGAAGTATCCTGAATACGCGGAGAGAACCTTCCTCTCAGTAAAGGTAATCTTACTCCGAGTAGTATCCTCTAATAACTCAATCACTAACCTTGCATGGTTCCTAGGGCGGTACAAAATACAAGGAGTTGATCCCAGACTCCTCGTAAGCTGCCTTCTTATTGAATCACATTCATTAGTACTCATAGTTCTAACAAAATGTAGGCCTGAAAATCTGAGACGCTGCCTCACCGCCGTTAATGCTGCGCTCCGAGGCAAGAAGAAGGTCGATCTCTTTGAATGCGCTAGAGTAGACAGCAATCGCCCCATCGAGGACGCCATCCGCGACTTGGTTGCTTTGATCAAAGAGGGCCTCTTCGATCACATTGGTATGTCGGAGTGCAGTGCAGAAACTCTCCGACGAGCACACGCCGTGCATCCTATCACTGCCGTCGAGATTGAGGTCAGCCCTTGGTCATATGAGGAGGAAACCAAGAAAGGTACGAAAAGACAGTCGTTGTACGCTCCAGCGGATCGTTTACCCTGTCTCTTTCCAGTTCTTGCCACCGCTCAAGAGCTCGATATCGCAGTTGCGGCCTATTCGTGAGCCCCTCATTCCTCCTGAATCAAGCTCAAACTCAAAGCATGTTAGACCGCTTGGACGGGGTTTCCTGACTGGTACCATTAAGAGCCTTGATGACCTTTCCGGTATTCCTCGATTTACTCTCAACTAGCTTCTCCATGCTCACAGATCTTATCAGAGAACGACATGCGCCGCAGAATGACTCGCTTTAGTAAAGAGGAGTACTTCAAGCACAACATGGCGATGGTCGACGGACTCAAAGCGATTGCGGAGAAGAAAGGCATCACGCCCGCCGCCCTGTGCCTCGCATGGGTTGCGTCCCTTGGGCCGAAAGTCATCCCTATTCCCGGATCCTCGTGCGTATTCCAATATGGATCAATTATCTAAAGCTGATGTTTTCATTTACTCCAGCCACGCCTCGCGTACCACCGCAAACACCGCTGCTGCGGATGTCAAGTTGACCGAGGAGGAATCTAAGGCTGTTTGGGCCATCGTTGAGGGCCATGAAGTCAAAGGTGGTCGTTACAACGACGATGTACCTGCTCATGTGCTGCACCTTTGGGGTTAAGCGTTCGCACGCATACCCAAGTGATCTGACTAGCATGAATTGTATCAGTAGGCGAAGAAATGAAACCCTAGTTGTAGAAAGTGGCTATGCGATTTATGCAAAGGGGTCTACCTCTGCTCTTACAAATGCTTGCGTATCATGCTCTACCACAACCGTATAGAAGAGACCTCTTCTATCGGTCCACGGAACGGATATTCGGATTCTGTTCGTAGAGAATACACGCCCACAACCTCGCGGGCTTGCACTCATCGGAGGAGCGCCACGAGTCTTCCATTCATCAAATGGCTGTTCCAAGGGCCGCTCTATCGCATGGACCGGCTTGTATGGGACATGTATCTTTGATCGGTATTCCGTGTTGCTGCCAGGTCCCTAGGGTGTTGAAGACATGGTATAGCTGGTGGTCGCTGTTCGAAAGACGTCGGGCGCCGCGCCGCGTCGCGCTCGACTGCTAAGCGAGTCGCGCTTCTCTGCTTTCTTCATGTCCAACACCATCTCGAAATGCAAAGTTTCATAACCCGAACAAACCTACATCAAACACGTCTTCACGCTTATGTAGCACCGAAGACATTTGCCTTTCAGTTCCGGAAGACCCGGTGATGTAGAAGCTACAGCGCTCACGGCGCCCACAGAGTAGTATATAGCTGCCTACGCTTCATCTTCGGAAGCCCCAGCCTTCCAACACGATCCAAGGCATTTGCCTCTACTGAAGTAACTCCATTGAAATAGGAAGATGGTGTATCTGAAGTCGCCGTACCCGCCACTACCTACCATCCCGGACGCGAACGTCCACCATGCGCTCTTCAATGCTCCGGGGCAGGAGAAGGTGCCAGACTACGTTGTACAGATAGACGGGACTACGGGTCGCAAGAGGACGTATTATGAGTTCCGCGATTTGGTCTATGACGGAGCTACTGCACTCGCCTCGCCTGTGTCTGTTGGTGGGTTGGGACTTGATGGTTCGCGAGATATGGTAGGGCTTTACAGTCACAACTGTCTGGTACGTCTGGATCGAGTACTCCGTAGTCTTTCATAACTTAGCCTCATCGCAGGATTTCATTGCTATAATGAACTCCTTGCTTGCAGTAACGGTTCCTATCGCACTGCTTTCCGCATTTTCAACCCCGCGAGAGCTTGTACACCTCCTTCGTTCTTCGAAGACTACTGTCTTATTCGTGGAACCTGCACTGCTGCCGAAAGCCTTAGAAGCTGCCAAAGAAGTTGGTTTGCCTGAAAGCTCCATACACATCCTGGAGGGACACGCACAAGGCCGTAAGAGCTTCCAAGAGTTGGTAGCTCACGTCAGGAAAAGTGCATTGCAGCGGATTCCGCCCAAGCCCGCGACAAAGAAGACGTTGGCGTATCTCATATTCTCTAGTGGAACTAGTGGATTGCCCAAAGGTTCGTCAAGAATACTCTCGTAGGCCCGAACTATATGAACTCTGTTTACAGCCGTCATGTGCTCACATGGCAATATCTGGGCTTCGATCTACATGGCAATAACAGCGAAAACGACAGACGACAAGTTTCTGGGGGTCAGTCCGAACAGATTGTGCCAATACTGTTGCTGACTTGTCATCGTAGATCGAGCCCCCAAAACAAATCCCCGTGTTCCTCCTCTTTCTTCCGTTGCATCATTCATTCGGTCTATATTTCTCAGTGCTTAGACCATTCTCCATCCCAACGACTACCGTGATTATCCCAAGGTGGTCCGTCAAGGCAATCATGCAAGCCGTGCCTAAGTGAGTAGCGCATACGGACATCGGGGCGCCACTACTGATATCTGCACGAAGGTATCGTGTCCAGCTTATGCCTCTGATTCCATCGGCTATGCACCAATTGGTCAACCACCCGGATTTCAAACGCACAGATTGGAGCTCGATGATTGGGGTCTTTGCCGGAGCTGCCTATACTCCCCCTGCGTTGGCAGACAGCTTCAAGCAATATGTGAAAGGCGTAAAGGACATTGTGGAAGGTGAATTCGTCCACATCCATATGAAACTTATATTCACAAATCGGCTTCAGGGTATGGCGCGTCTGAGATGGTACGTTCGCCGCTATCAAGATCACCGAGTGATACGCTAAAATTCCATAGACATTATCCATAGCGCGAAAGTGTGTTCCAGGATGCTTCGGTTTGGCGTTTCCGCCCGGAAGTACAGGTGTCCTTGGACCGGGTATAGAAGCACGCATTGTCCGTCCAGATGGTACAGAAGCCGACTACAACGAACCTGGCGAGCTGTTGGTACGCGGTGAAAGCATGTCCCCAGGCTATTACAACAATGAAAAGGCAACGAGAGAGACTTTCGTTGACGGATGGCTGCGGACTGGCGACACTCTGAAAGCGGATAAGGACGGCATGCTCTAGTATGTGCCTCTTTGGGTTCCGTCTGCTCCCCATGTTCACGGAGATACAGCTTTGTAGACCGCGCCAAAGACACGCTGAAAGTATCAGGCACCCAAGTTTCCCCAACAGAAATAGAAGAAGTTATCCGCGCCCAGTCTGACAAGCTCGTGGACGACGTCTGTGTTGCGGGCGTATCTGGGGGACGAACCTCGGACGAAAAGCTCCCGCGTGCATGGATAGTCCTCAGCGAGGCAGGCAAGCGGCGTGGCGCAGAGCAGTCTCTGCGTACCATCGAGGAATGGACGAAGAAGAATCTCAGTAGTTACAAGTGGCTTCGGGGTGGCATGGAAGTCGTTGATAAGGTATTATTCTGGTTCGCGTGGCTTCGGATTTCAGTGCTGACATGTGTTATAGATTCCGAAGAATCCGACTGGGAAGGTCATGCGGCGTATCCTCCAGGAGCAGTACGAGCAGGCTCATAGCTCGTCCAAGGCGAAGCTATAGGCTTCGAAGTTTGAACTGAGAACGTATTTGGAAGATTTGTGCGTCATCGCTTTTCTTGTGTAACATATCAGTCCGCGCCCGGCCGAAGCTTCATTTTAATGTTTTACCCCCCACAATTCTTACGGGTACCTGTGGCGCTCGGACCGCGCATCGCTATGGCCACTGGCTACGACTTGAGTCCTCCTAAAGGTCCGTCTTTCTCACTCGTTCCGCTTTCACCACTATCCGCCGCTTCTCCTGCCTGCTGCTGGCTGCATCTACACCGTCTGTCTCGCCATGGGCGAACGGCCTAAAACCCTCGAAGAATGGGACGTGGACGTCCAGCAGCTCACTGAGCACATCCGGACCCACAAAATCGCACGGAACGCCTCCCGCCCCATCAACCGCCTCTCGAAGGAAACTCTCCTCGCCATATTCGCGTACTATCAAACTCTTCATTGCGACCACCCCGACGCTCTCAGGCGATGGTGGCCTGCGCATATATGCCATCAATGGCGACAGCTGGCTCTAGAGCAGCCTCAATTCT
This sequence comes from Pleurotus ostreatoroseus, assembly GCA_005298045.1. Classification (NCBI taxonomy): domain Eukaryota; kingdom Fungi; phylum Basidiomycota; class Agaricomycetes; order Agaricales; family Pleurotaceae; genus Pleurotus; species Pleurotus ostreatoroseus. The sequence goes on from SWBT01000086.1 coordinate 283,528, forward strand.
GGCAGCGGGTTGTTGTGTGGCCAAGTCTGTCTGTTGGGGATCTGGAAATGCTACTTGGACGATCCGTCAATGCACCCTTGACAGTTCGCGTGGTTGGGGGTTACTCCTACGATTCTGGCTGGAAGTCCCTGGTTAGGGCTCTACAGGAGCTCCCCAGGACGCAAAGTCTCCTCGTCGAAACCGCCTCAAGCTTCGGAATGACGCCATATGTCCTGTCCGCGCTGAACGGTGTTGACACCCCTCATCTCTCTGAGCTGTCCGTCATTCCAACTCGATATGAATTTCATGATTCGCGTTCGCTGAAAGGCCTCGAACTGAAGCAGTACGACGTCGTACGAAGACCAACACTCCGGGAAGTCAGTCTCGCGCTGAAGACCGTTCCCGATCATGCGCATCTTCGGGCAATGTTACACGCCCTGCCTCAGCTCGAAACGTTGCGCATCTGGCTGCCCGGTAGCCAGGAAATCAGGACGACCGAGCTATTCGTCAAGGACCGTATCTCTATGCCGCGGCTCGTCTCTTTGCACCTCTCGGGTTCCACACCCGTGTGCACACGTCTGTTCCATTCACTTTCTATACCATCCAATTGCGCGGTACATCTTGATTTACTGCGTCTATACATTAAGCGTCCGAACGATGCTTCATTGCTCGGTCGTAATATCTTCGCAAGGCTCTGGGGCGATCAGTGGAAATTTGACGCTGCCAACGACGTCGACGAAGTGAACGACACTAATAACACCGTCGAGTACAAGAACGCCGTGGAAACCAAAACCGCCGAGGCCGAAAGCACTGGCGAGGCTAAATATGCCGACGACGTCAACAACACCGAAGTGCCGCTCCTCATCATACGATGTAGTGAGAGATCTGAATGTGATGAACGTATCGTGCCGCTCGGACTTGATTTTCGACGCAACACAACCCTCCTCGAAGTGCTGCACACGGGCAACAGACGCGCTGGGCACGTCACGGTCGACATCAGCGCGGAAGGGCAGCAGGTGGTGGACACGCTCTTCCACGAGCTCGCCTCCTTCCGCTATATCCGGCGGCTCGTGCTGGACCTGCATAGCCTCTCCGGGAAGCGGGTGCGCTGGTCTGAGCTGCGCAGGCTCGAGGAGCTCGCGTTCGTACCCGGGCACTGGATCTGGCCGCACTACCTCGTCGGCCTACTGACCCGCCGCGTCGACAAGTGGGCGTACGAGGGGGATATACCGTGGGCACGGAGCTTAAGAGGGCTGGACCCGACGCCGCAAAACAATAAGGCGCAGGCGACACTTTCTTTCGGCTGGCTGCAGAAGGTTTTGAGAATGCGACGGGACGACGGGTCGCCTGTGTCGACCGTCGTGCTGACGAACCCCGTCGGTTTGCAGCGGCACGAATTGAGAACCTTGGCTGGTCTCATCAATACTGTCATCTGGGATGGAGAATGTATTGACATGTCCGCTAATAATGCGGAGTGGGCGAACGAGGACGAGGACAAAGACAAGGGCGGCAATGGAGAGGAGGACAATACAGACGCAAGGTATGAACAAAACGAGCACAGCGAATTCGATCGACAGACAGCCTTCAAAGCCGACGAGATGGCGGAGGAGTTGCAACCGGAGTATATCGACGTGATCATATAATAGGACTAATACTGTACAGTCCCAGGGTGCCAGGGACCCCAGCGGTTCCCTTCGAGCGTACATCCGCGGCCGACGTTTCGATACTCAGTACCCAATACTCATGCTTCAAGCAGATTTGAAACCTAGGATACTGCAATGCATGAGATAGCAGAGGGCTCCACAGATTGTCCACACTTATAGATATGGGCACGCTGTCGAGTCGGACACCCAGCCTCCCACGATGTACGACTGCATCCTACCCGTACGTGCGCACAATCTGGGTTGAAGCTTGAAGGAGCGCACAGCCCCGGCGGGAAGCCCTTCCGAGAGCGTGTTTGTTCCACGTATGCAACGTCCGCGCCAGGCCTAGGAGTCAGGACGTCGACGAGACGAACGAAGAGCAGACCGACTCGGACCCCGACGCGCCCATTGCCAACTCGCGACGCGCCCCCGGCCCGGCCCATCCGGGCTACGGTACGCGCGCCGCGCCCCCATTGGCCAGCCCCGCGAGTCGCGACCGCCGCCGCCACCGTCCATCTGCCACCCGCCACCACCCGACCCCGACTCCGGGTTCCCCGTCCGAGTCCCGAGGCCCGCATCCCGACATCTCACGCTACGACTCGCGCGTGTGTCCGACGCCGCACGCCGCACGCCGCACGCCCGAAGCTGCCACTGCGAGCAGCGAGACTGACCGACGTTCGGCGATTCGGGCCACGACATTAACGAGTCGCTGCCACCCTCATGTCCCGGAGGCACGATAGATACTGAGCACGTCCGATTCCGATTCCTATTCCGTTGGTGAGAAAGAGCTACGTGATACAATAGATGATATAGGTGCGACCGAGATACCGAGACCAAGAACGACAAGACCAGGCGTGAGAGCGACGCAATGAAGCAATGAAGCAGACCGGGAGACAGACAGACGTGGGGGTGGGCGTAAGAGCGGACGGACATGAGTACGAAGAACGAGAGAAGAGAAAAGGGTACATGGAGCAGGTGTGTAGTGTGTATATGCGTGGTGAAACGGGAGCGAAGACGAAGACGAGGGTGAGGGTGAGGGTGAGGGTGAGGATGAGGGGACCAATGCCAGATTTGTACAATGCCGCACATGCGTACGGACGCATACATGTTGCGCTCCGGGCTGCCGGGCTCGAAGGAACACGACCGGGCACCCCGGTCACGCTCGCGCTCAAGTCGCGAGCCACCGAGGTCACCAGACGCAAGGCGGCGAGGGATAGATAGGCTGATAAGCCGATAGATAGTGTGTCGAGGGCAGACGATGGCGAGTCGAGGACAGACGATGGATGAAAGAGGCCGCGCCGCGCACTGGGCGAGGCTGTCTATGGTGATCGCAGGCTGGGGATTGAGATAGAGTATAACGGCATGACCTTGCGTGCGAGGATGGAGGCGAGGCGAGATGGATGGATGCATGTACGAATGTATACAGGGATGAAGTGCACGCCGCAGCGCGCGGCCCCAGCCTCGTCCCGCGTCTAGGACCGGCTCGACGTGCGATCGACTTCACAGCTGGGAGGCAAACGAGTCGGGGTCCCGCTGCGTGCCATCCGCCATCCGCCCTCCGCATGTCGTGCTCGTCCTGCGCTCGCCCGGACATAATACACTGTGCAAGCCCTGTCGAGTTCGAGTCCGAGATGTCGAACGCGGAGACATACAAGGGCGTCTGTTCCTGCCCGGTGATTGGCTAGGGGTGCGGGTGATGTGATGCAAGGGACTGGTACGATGCAGTGACGTGCGGGAAGCAGCGCAGCCGAGTAGATGGGCCTCAGGATGCGTGGGTAGTTAGGGTCGTTGCAGGCCGCAGTGCACGGTCAGCGTGGGGTATACGGCGGGGCCTTGCTTGTACAAGGCCGCCACAGAACGCTCGGCTCTTGGACATCACAAACGGGCCTCCGGGCTAAAACCTAGCAAAGCGTAAGCCAACGCTTCAAGCGCACACAGAACAAAGGACGTACCATCGCTAAGCGCAGCGCAGCGTACGCCCGCGCACGCATATACATATTCGGTTTAGCAGAGACAGTAATCCTTGCGCTCCGCAGCCTCGACGAGGCGCGAAATGCGCTGGCAGCTCTCCATGCGCGCGTCGACGAGCTCAGCAAACATCTCGAGTAGGCGCGTCGCGGGCTCGGCGCGGGGCGTGCGCGGGCGGGCGGGACGGCGTGCATGGTGCGAAGAGATACCATCGAGGCGGAGGCGCATCTGGTTCTTGCGGCGCACCCAGCGGCTCGCGCGCGTCGTGAGCGCAAGCTCGAGCTCCATCGTCCCGCCACCGCCGTAGTTGGAGCCGGCGTCGGAGTCCGCGTCGGGGTCGGGCTTGACGGAGACGGCGACGGAGACTGCGGGCGGCGGGGACGCGGCGGAGGTGCAGGAGGAGGCGGGGGAGGGTGCGTCGAGGGCGAGGCGGGTGTTGACGGCGGGTGGGGAGGCGGACGGGGAGGAGAGGAGGAGGGCGTTGCCGTCGATACCCTTTGTGATGGCGAGCTCGAGGGCGGCGCGGGTCTGGTGGACCCAGGACTGCTCCTGCTGGTAGAAGGCGTGGATGTGGTCGATGAGGTGTGTGGCGGGGCGTGCGGGGGAGCGGGGTGAGTGGGGCGGGGTGGGGAGGGCGTCGACGGGGGCGGGGGACGGCGAGCGGAACTTCATTGTGGCGGGCGGGCGGGAGGGGGTGTGCAAGCGTACGCTGGGGTGGGAGAGGGTGGGCAGTGGGGAACGGGCGTAGCTGGAGGCCGGGAGGGGCTTTAAACGATTGGCTAGGGGTCTCGACCACTGCCCGTCCTCGTCGTGTGCGTATCAGGGAGGCGAGCCCAATCACAGCGGGCGATGGGCCAGCGCTGAACACCCAGTTGTCACGAACAAGCCCAGACCAATCCACGTCCTACTTTCGTCCCGGCCAATCGCAGGCCGTCGCAGCGTGCGTCCAATGGCGGACCTGGGTGATGGGAGGGCGTGAGCGGTGGGCATGGCGGCGATCTGACCTGTTCACGGTGCCTCTGACGGTGGTCGTTGTCGTGGTGGTCGAGAGGCAACCTGCGACGCGGCTGCGAGACGGCTGGGCGGCGATGGACGAGATAGGAAACACGGCGCTCAGCGGTCGGGCTCTGCGATTGGATGCCACCTCGCGCGCCACTCGCAGCCCTGCGCAGCCAATCCGGTGCGTCTGCGGGGCTCCCACGGGCGAGCAGAGTCTGGTGTGTCACCGTGTGTGTTCCCAGTGCATCCAGGCTAGTTTATTCTCAAGCCCGTTCCCATGATTATTATTCTCGTGAACGACTCGACTTGCGCTGGAGCTATTCGTGTCGCCGCCGCGTGTTTCTGTACGACCCTCCGTCGGCTTTCGGCTCTCCCTCTTTCAATCTCGACCAGTCCCATGACCCGCCCCCATTGGCCCACGCTGACTCCACCCTGCCCTGCCCCCATTGGCTCCCCTCCGTTCCCGCCGGCTTTCTTCCCACAGACGCCCGCCGCTTCTCGTCCAATGCGCTTGGGCGTCTGTGCCTGTCCCTCCTGCCTTTTTCCACCGCCCGACGCCTGCCCGACGCCATGCGCGTCCTCGCCGCCGCCGCCCTCGTCCTCACCGCCGCGCTGCCCGCCCTCGTCGCCGCGGACGACGAGTCGCTCCGCCTCCTCCACCGCCTCTACCACCCGTCTCTCCCCGCCCAGCCCTTCACAGACCGCGGCCGCCTCGTCCTCTCCCGCGCAGGCTCTGCCTCCGTCACGACTGCGAGTCTCGTGCCCGCCGACACCGTCGAGGCCGACCTCTCCACTTTCGCCGCTGCCGCCCAGAGCGTCGAGTACGACCCCGACCTCGCGCTCTACCAGCTCGCTCTCGAGCGCCCCGGCGACACGCACCATACGCAGTGGCACGTCTCCGCTGTCAAGGCCGTGAGTCTTCCCCGTCCCGTCCCCCCCAGACCCGCCGTGCTCGTGAACCCTACCCCGCCCCGGTATCGCTGCCTTCCTTTCCCGCCCTGCTCCTTGTTCCTGCTTACTACCCCCTGACCACCGTCCGCGTCTGGGCCTCTACTGACCAACTATCTCTCTACCGCGCAGTGCCACGCCCTCTCGAGCACGTCCTCGACCCTCACCCTCCACCTCACCGCGTCCGGCGCGTCCTTCGCCCTCGACGCCTTCGTCGCCCCCGTCCCCCACAACGGCGCCTGCCCCAAGCCCAGCAAGGCCCGCCGCCCCGTGACCGCAGACGCGTCCGAGCGAGACGCGTCTGGGGCGCACCAGTTCCGCGGCCTGACCAATTCCACCGTCCTGGTGCGCGCGCCGGCCGTGCCGCCCCTGTGAGTCCCCTCCTCGTTGCCCGTCATCGTGCGTCGCTTCCCGTTACGCCCTGCTGACGATCGTCCTCCCCTTCGTCTTCGTTCTTCCCGCCCGCTCGCCCCGGCATGCCCGCGGCGCACCATGCTGACCATCCTATGGTTCTAAACGACAACCGCAATCTGTAAATCATCGCACCGACGAACCGCCAAACGGTCAAATTCGCCATTTCACCCGCCCGCTTCGCGTTACTCATCCGCGCCTTCTCATCGACATCTGCGTCTTCCCGCCGGCCAACCACCGTCTCCCATGCCCTCCCTTCCCGCGGCGTCCCCACGCGTGTCATGTCGCCTGCGTCATGGATGACGACTGCCCTCACCGCCCACTTCCCGCTCGCCGCCCCGCCTCGGCACCCATCCATCCGTGCACGCTGTGCATTGTCCGCTCTGCCATTAATCGCGCACGGCCCGGACCCGTACTCTCACACATACCCACGCACACGCACAAAACGTAATAAACCATCCCCCGACTTCGCGCCCGGACGTCTACCCTGCCTTATTCCGCATATACTGAACACCGCACCCCACGCCCGACCACGCGTCGAACACCGATCGCCTCTCGAATTCGAATTCGAATACGTCTTCGTCTTCATAACACTACGATGCGACGTCCCGACGGACTTCCTAACGCACACGCACACGAAACAACGAACGCGCGCGCATACACGCACGCACCAGCCCGCAGCTGCGCACGCCCCCGCCGCTCACGACGGACGGACGGCCCGTGCAGGCGCCCCAGGAGAAGAGCTTCATACAGAAGTACTGGGTGTACATCGTCGTCGCGTTCATCGCGCTTTGTGAGTCTCCGTTTCTTCCCCATTCTCCCTTAGGATTGCTTTGCATTTTCATTCGATCTCACTGGGATGGTTTCCCCATAACAGTGGGGTCTCTGTGATGTGACTGCGGTGTCTTTTTTGTCTTCTCCATTTCCTGCTGTCTATTGCCCTTGTCTTTGTGTCTGTGTCTGTTTTTATTGCTGTTCATTCTTGTTCTTTGCTCCTGTATTCATCTATAGGCTGTTTCATTTGTCCTTTGTCGCTTTGAACGTATATAATCGAATACTGATGTCTACGTTTTCTCTTCTTTCGTTCTATAGCGCTCGCGCCGGGAGGAGACGACGAGGGACGGGGCGGGCAGGGCCGCGGGGGACGGTAATAGCGTCTTCGGCCGTCCGCCTCAGGCCCGATCGCAGGATACGCATGCGGTTAGAGATGTACAGTACGAATCGTCGTCTATACCCTGAATAATACTGCCGTTCGTGCTTGCAGGTCCCCGTTCGATTGTTGGTCCGGGTCTTCGAAAGGTATCCGGGATATGGTAGGGACGTTTGCAGGCTCACACCCAGGACGCTTGTGGCCGCAGTCAAGTTGCATCCTGCCTTGCACGCATCTCCGGACCGCATGTTGTCGTGGGCTTTCGCCTGCTGGGTGCGCGTACAGTGTCCGGTACGCCTTCTACGACCGTCTGGTATCTATTTCGGTTATAGATGCTTCAGGCGTCGACCTCCGACGGTGTGGAGGAGTCGGCACGGTGCGAGACGCGTGTGTGAGTGTGTTCGGTGCGATGTGTTGTGTGCATGAGAAGGCTGTCCAATTTTGCTGATAATAAGCATTCTCCAGCTAGATTATCGGCTGTGGACTATATTGAAGAGACTCGAAGCCGGAGACGTGCCTGTGCGCAATATTCGGCGGCATGCATCGCAAGCAGAAAACTGTGGGTTACTTCCATAGCACTTATGTCACGTCTCGAACGACATGCCTTCGCGAATTCAGACCGCGCTGTCTTCGTTCTGATGCCTACGCCTCTGCTTATTCTCGCTCTCGGTTACTGCGACTGACAAGTAATTGAGCCCAGGCTAGCCCTCAGGCCACAAGCTTCAAGCCCACGAGTGCACGGACACGGTCGTGTGGAAACTCCCCTCTTTTTGTTGTGCGTCCTGACACCTCTGTTCGACGCTCTGCCCCGTGAGTGGCTACTGACGATCGCGCAGCATCCGGCAAGCGTTCGAGCTCGCCTGGGTCCGTCGAGGCGCACCCAGCACGGCGCAGGATCTGATGTATTGGGGGGGCGGTGCAGCGTGTGCACCGTGCACCGTGCGCTTAGGAGGCGCATGCCTGCGCCTTCAACATCAATATTTGGTGCTTTGCCACTAAACATCGCACGTCGACAGCTTCTATTGGTCGGTGCCTCCCGCCTCCCGCCTCCCTTCCATTTCTTTAGCTTAACTCTCCTCAGGATGGTCGGACGACGGCCACGGCGGTCGGCCCACCTGTCAAAGAGTCTGCGCGCGTTCGGAAGACGCAGAGACACCGGAAAGCCTGGTCCCACCTTGCAAGGGACGGGGCGGGCAGGGTCGAGGGCGATGATGGCGTATCGTCCTCGTTCGCTACTCATCCGCGTACAGTGCGGGACGTAGATGTGTTGTACGGCCGTTCGCTCTATACCCCTTTTAATGAACGCCGTTGCTCTACAGTCTTTTTTGACGACGCTTCCGAAGCAGAGACGCCACCCCTCTGCCATGTCAGCTTGTATGGTACGTGATACGTACCGAGTTCTGACTACTTACAGCGTGTTGCTCGTCCCGCAGTGTCGAAACGTCGACGCTTGTAGCGACCGCAGCTCACTAGCTCACCGGCCTTCAAGCTTCCAAGTTCGCAGATACACATCCGGGGTCGCGCTGGAGGTTCCCTCGATTCGGCACCGCGAGTGGCTAGTCGCCATCACGCAGCACCGTCTGGGTCTGTCGAGGTGCACCGAGCACTGCGCAGAATCTGATGCCTCGGGTGGACTGTGCATCATGCACAGCGTGCACCGCGGAGGCGCACGCCCGCGCTCGCGCCTTCGTCTTCGATATTTGGACATCACACATCGACAACTTCGGTTGGCCGGTGCCTCCCGCCTCCCTCCCGCATCTCTAGCCCACCTCTGAATCTCTTCAGGATGGTCGGGCGACCGCTACGGCAGTCGGCCCGCCCGTCGAAGAACCTGCGCACGTTCGGAAGATGTGGGGATGGGTCCAGGTGGTCCGGGGCGCCAGGTTGTCCGTCTCCTGCACACACGGTCCGTCTACTGCGAGTATAATGTTATACTGTGTCGCCCGCCTCGAGCTGCGTGCTGCGTGCTGCGTGCCGCGCGCCCTGGTACGCGGGGTAGCGTCGCGGTGTGTCAGTCGTCCGTCTCTGTTTGCCCGTGGGCATGTGGCGTAGAACAATTTTGCACGCAATGCACGCACGCACGCACCGCTCTATTCTCCCGACGCCCCGCCGCTCCGCTAATTTTTTTTCGCTCTTGGACGCGCAATATCTTTTGCAACTTTGCCTTTCTAGATCTAATGCGGCCTCGCTGATGTGAACAATGTCGCCCGATGCGCTGAGCTCGCGCACTATTGGTCTGTGCTCATCCAGTTGCAATAGATACACTCGTTGAATGCTAGCCAGCCAATGACAGCTCCCATGGGGAAAGGGTCCAGTTTCTCTGGTCGTACGGCCCTCGCTATTGGTCTTCTACAGGTCAGTAACATACGCTTCCTAGCTTCTTTTTGTGAGGCAGGGCGACACTGAATGGTTGCTACTGTCGTCTAGGTCTACCGCGGCGTACCTGGGTTCGCCTCGCAGCTGATGCATCCAATGCCCAGTGACCCTAAACACAATAACGCATCGGCACAACGGTCTTCTCGAGCCCATCCCACCGTTCCCAGCGAAGCCCTCCTCGAGATAGATGAAGTGCAGTGCACGCAGTCAGCTCGGTGCCCCTGCTGCCCTTGTAAGGTACAGTACGTGCGCCGCTACATATGACCAAGCACCAGGTCTGACGCCACCGTTTCCGATTCGTAGCCCGTTCGTTAAAGCAGACTGTCGCAGTACAGTAAGCCACATACGACACGACACGGGCCCAGGTTGGACGAGACCGCTGCAAGACGCCACCCCCACCCTTCTTGTGCGCACGTGGTGTGTCCGTACCTACTTTATGAGGATCGCGCACATCCCCCACTCCCAGACGCTCCACTTCGCACTTGTCGCGGCACGCCGCCGCCTCTGTCTGGTCCCTGCCCCGGACCGCTTCCCACCCCATCTCTCCTCTCTCGAACTTGCTAGTATCAGCACTCGGCCGCCAGCAGAGCTGATGCGATCTGCCCAACACCCACCACTGCCCACGTCTTCCAGGCTTCTGGAACGAAACCCCGACCTACCCCGCGGCGTGCGGCAGTCCCCATCTTCAACATCACTCGCTCCTCGAGCCCCGCGAATCTGGACCCGCGCCTCATTGCAACTTGTGCGCACGAGCGCCGAACGTGGGCCATGTGTGGCCCACGGGCTGCGTCCTGGCTTCGCGCTTCTCCTGAACGCAATCGTCCATCTGCATCAGGGCGCCGGCCGCCTGCCTGTGGTTGGCCGGTGCAAGCCAGCAGCCCGTCCAGCTCCACCCACTCAGAGGCAGCCCTCCGCCGCTCTCAGGCCTGCCAGCGTGTGCCTGCGCAGCGGTTCTCACCGACGATCGCCATCGCCATCGCCGCACGCGCCAGGACTCTGTACTTAGAAGCAGGACGCGCGGGGCTCGAGAAGCCCGCTGACGCAAGGGTGGGGAGGCGCTGCGGCGTGTGTACGCATGTGGGTCGGACGCGTTCGAGGTCCTCGACGCGTGCTTCGGATTGGCCCTCTGACAAAGCGGGCTGGGAGGCGCGGTGAGAGTGGACTGTGATCAGTGGGTGCGTCTGACTTATCGATGAAAACTTGAGAATTGCATTGCGCTGCGAGTGCTGCAAAAATGGCGGGTGGGCGATTGGCTGCGGCTTTGCGTGCGATTGGTCCGCGCGACGTCATTCGGCGTTCGTGGTTCTCAGCGACATGAGGACGGTGATATCTCGCGTCAGCAAATCCGAGTTGTGTCCCACTGAATTGTCGATATGCCGTCTGATCGGCTTTGTGTGGTTCTTTACTATGCAATTACGGTATCCTTTTCCAATGCAGGTGTGTCAAGTCTGCACAAGAGTCGGTATTATTGTGCACCATTTACAGCAAAGGGTGGAATTACACGGCTTTTTGTAGTGAAATTTTATGATAAATCACACACAGCTTATATCGCTCCGTGCCCGTGGTCACAACGTTTCATACGTCTCCAAAAGTCCAAAAAAGTTGCTGCTGTCGTCTATTGCCATACCGGGCGAATAAGGCCCAATTTAGCAGGAGGGAAGCTTTGACGCCCGGGACGGGATTGTTCCGATAGGCGCGGCGAGCAAAGCGAATGCGCGAGGTTCTTCTCAATCTCCGATGTCCGTTCCTAATCCACAACACGCTTCAAGCAAGCTCGATAGCAATCCACTTACAACATTTCTGCTCGTCCAATGAAACGTATCGCACGGCTCAGCAGCAGCCCCGTCGGTCGTCCCAATTCTCCTGAGCACGAGTTTATCTGACATCCCAACGGATCATGAAATCAAAGCTAGCTTGCTACTCTCTCCAATTCTCGAATTTGAGCCCAACTACGCCAAATGGCCCGCCTGGAATGACCGTAAACCCAAGCCGCTCATAGAACTTCCTTGCGTTCTCGTTCCTCGGGTCCATTCCCAACCACAAACCATCGAGCCCTTTCTCCTCTTTCAGATACCGTACCACCTCCGCAATAAGCTTCCGACCCCACCCTTGGCGCTGATACTCCGGAAGGATGTCGACATGCAGATGCGCGGGGCTGAACGCAACACAAGCGTCTGAGGCAGTGGGCAGGTTGTGGATGGTGCGGATGTAGTGCTTGTCTTGCAGCGTGAAGCCGCGTAGGTGAGCTGGTGTATCGGCATCTGGCTTCGTGTCTGGGTCAACGGCTGAGAGTGGGTACTTCTCGAGGTATGGGGGGAGCCAGCGGTCTCTCATCGACTGCTCGAATCCATGAGTGTCGTACGTCGACAGCACGTAGCCGACAACGCCTCCGTACTTGTCATGCTTCTTGGCCTCGTCGACCATGACGAAACCGAAAGCTTCCGGCAAGTGGACGTACGGCTCGGCGTACATTACGCCAGGCAGCTCTCCTGCGTTATGGAGTGTCTCAGCGGAGACGCCTGCATCCGCCGTAGCAAGACAGATGTAAGAGACAGCTGGCGAATCCGCGGCGGTCGCGCGCCGTATGCTGACCGAAGTCATCTTCAAACTGATACACTGTAATTAATTCTACAATATACGAGAAATCAGACATTATGGGAGTGATGAGCGAATGAACATCACTGACAGCAGTATGAAGATAAGCTATGGGTTCTCGAGAGGCACTGATCTTCCTTGTATCGGCGATCTTCGTAGAATGCCCTTGTTATTAATTTCCCAGCGATTTTATTTGTTACCTGCTCGTCGATACTGTATAACGATCTTGCAAAGACGATACCTTGAAGCAGAAGACACCGACGTTGATAATCGTTCGGAAGTGCTTCCCATATATGGATTTTCTCACCCATATATAGTAGCTGTTCACCTTTAACGCCCGTACGCGGTCCGGACTCCGGTGCCAGTTCAGTCGTGGCCATACAGCCTCTCGGTCGAAGTACAGCCACGATCGCTACCTGAGGCACTTCAAATGGGTGTCAATAATAGGGGAGCTTCTGTTTTATGTTTTCCCTCTCTCCATCAGCTGGTCTTTTGCCTAAGTAGTGTTTAAATGATAGTCTAGCCTACTATGTCTTATCCGCCCAATCATCGAACTTAAGTCCAAGGATAGGATGTCCTGGTCGATCTAATCCGAGGTCTTGAAACCCAATACGATGATAGAAGTTGGCAGCGTTCACATTCTTGGGATCCATCCCAAGCCACACCTTGTCTAAACCCTTCTCATCTCTGAGATATTTCACCATAGTACCGACCATCCGCCTTCCCCAGCCTTGACCCTGATATCCCGGTAAAATGTTGATGTGCATGCGCGCAGGACTGAACTCTATGCAAAAGTCCACTGACACGGGTGGATCGTGGATCCTGCGGATGTATCTGATGTCGTCTGGAAGAAGGCCACGCAATTGCTCAGGCGTGTCTGCAGTAGGTTCGCTGTCTACCGCTTCGATGGGGTATTTCTTGAGATAGGGCCGGAGCCACTCATCCTCCAACCATTTCTCGAAAGCGCGAGTGTCGTATGACGCCACGGTGTAACCGACCACGCCGTTGTATCCGTCTTGTTCTGCCGCATTGTCTACCAGAACAAAACCAACGGCGTGAGGAGACAGCAAGTATGGCTCGGAGTACACAATTCCGGGTAGCTCCTTGACTTTATGCAGAGCTTCCCCTGATGTTCCGGCGTTGCAGGTAAGGAGGGTGATGCGAGACACCGCGAGCGAGTCGTGGATGGTTGCACGGCGTATAAACACAGTGGGCTTAGATGACGACATCTCCTATGTGACTGCACAGCGCAGATGTTATACCTATGCATCAAAATAGGTCAATCCTTATTAACGCATATGATCAGCGTGATCTACTCACCTGTTTGAACAATATCCAAGTGCCCGTGCCCTTTGGTGATCGATGTGAACAACGTGATGACCTATAGCGCCTTGTGGACCTAGTGCTCTATATCAGGTCGCTTGCCTACGTGAAGTCCCAGTAGATAAGTGCAGAACCTGCCTCCGCCGTGCTCAGATGATAGTGTAGAGTAAGTGCCACACTACTGTTAAGCGATCGATATGATATTTAGATCGGCGGTCCGGAAAAGCGTGAAGCCGTCCGAACTTCTCGGGCGACAACTCACTACAAACAGCGTGATTTGGTCCTCGTTAGTAGCCGTACGGGTAGCAGGCTGCCTCAAACAGAACAGTTTTCATTCAGAAGTATACGACTCGTTATCAAAATCACCTAGGCTGCCACTCATGTCAGTGAAGTCTACATCACTTCCAAAGGTCATATCATCCCCGCTCATGTACCCGTTTTCTGTATCCTCGGAATCCGCCACGACCCTATCAACATACGAGACAGGTTCTCCGCATCGCAAACACTCCCATCTGGTTTCTCCGGGCCCGGAACCGGAGGCATCATCGGCAGTGCGCATCATACGACCAGTGACACACACGTAGCAATAAATATGCCCGCAATCCGTGACGTATGGCATATGGATGGGGTAGGTTGGGGGTTCATCGCTAGTCGCTTCGACATCGGATGGTGCAGTAGTTGTCGTTGAATACGTTGGGTAGCTCGTTATAGCGTTCAATGGATTCAGTGGTTCGTTCTTTGAGAGGCTGCTAGAGGCATCCTCAAGACAGATCGCGCATTGATCCGAGGAGAGCGTCCAGTATTTACCCCTGCGAGGTTTGTGATGGTGGCCCTCTGCATGGGATCTCGATCCTGTAAGAGAACGAACGGAGGCTGGCAGGATGGAAGAGAAGGTGAACCGGCTCCACAGGCGCAAGAGCCGTTTCGACCATGCTCGTGTGTTGATGAGTGGTAAGAGAAATAGGAGGAATTCCTATGAGCAATGCTCAGTTGTCCGGTAGCCATCAAGCGGGTCTTTATGTGAGGACAGAACGTACTGTGAACGCATGCCAAACCATTTGTCGATTCATGAATTCGTACGAAACGTCTCTCTGAGCCAGTCTTTGCGATGAGACAAGACGCATGCCTAATACTCTATCTGCGAGAGTGCGATAGCTAATAAATCAATTAGTAGTGTTATCTCTGACAAAGATGACCCACGTACCGGCCATCCCACATGAACCCGACGAAGTTGAGCAGGGTAAGTAGGCTGTAAGATGATTCAAACCGCGTTAGTAGCTCCCATATCTTCCGTCTTCGATCGGATGACGGGGCGTCAGGCCAAGAGCGAGAAAGTGCATGAGATCTAAGTTTGTGGAATAGGTAGGGGACAATTAGGGTTAATGTACCGTGGATGAGAAGGAGGCGTCGAGGCAGTCTAGTAGCTAATCAAGAAGTTGAGTCCTAGTGTGGAGGCTTACAAAATATACTGACCTGGTGATTTTGGGCTATACCAAGAGGGGGCCGCATATACAAGACCTTGCAACTTGGCTCCATAGCTAGCCCCGACGTCCCACACAGAAAACTTGTACAGAGTCAACTGTATCAGTAACGCTAGTTCGGGTTCAAAGCGTGCTTTGAGCGTTGACTACACGTTTGAGGTCGGATTAGCATCTCGGGGACACTAATGAAATGGCGCGCACATTGATAAGACTCAGAGCCTTCGCAAGAGGCTCTTGCAGAACCGTCACCAACTCTTGGTCTAACAGCTCAGCATCGAGCTTTCCTACTCGTGTTACACGAGGTGATGGAGGAGTTTTCTGGCTGAAACTCTGTCTTATATCTTCAAGTGTCGGCTGCGCTTCGTCCCATAGTCGCTGCCAGGGTGACCTGCTCGTAGATGCTATGCTGGACATTATGGTTCGGGAGCAGGAAGCTGAGCGGGCGTTCGCGAATCACAGGCTTTATCAAATAGAGCGTCTATCGAATAAGATCAAGATCTAAGATCGCCTTGACCCAAAGCAGCAAGGTCGCAGAAATTCCATCCTCGTCTTTACACGGCGACCCTTTCTGCTGACCTCCATCTAACACTCGCCAAAATGGCTGAGGCCATACAGCAGCTTGTTTTGGATACCTTAGCAAAGGACGGGACCGTTGAGGACACTAGAACACTTACGCTACCAGGCCACTCCGAACCTGCTACCACAAGCGATGCACAGATTATCCTTCTCGGTGCCCTCAACTCCTTGTCAAGCCGTGAGGTGCGTGCTCTATATGTCCAAAGGCCCGCTGTAGTTGATTTTGCTACTTTATTCCGTAGATGCTTACATATACTACTCATGAAACAATGACGCATGTGCTCACTGCCGAGGGGTCCTCTATCGCTCTGAACGGATCGCACGAAGCGCGTGTGTGGGCAGCACTGCCACTGAAAGGTCAAGGTCAATCTGTGACCACGAAAGAACTCGAGCAGCTTGTCGGTAGTGAGGTGGCTAAGATCGGCCAGGGTCGTGCGTTCAAGAACAAATGGATAGCGAAGGAGGCCAATGGTCTAGTCAGATTGGTAAGTCAAGTTTTGCGCCAAATCATCACGGTTAATAATTTTTTATGAAGACGGAAAGCATCGATGATCTGACGCAGAAGGACATGCGCGAGATCGACTCGACCGGGACGCTCAAAGCAGGCGAGAAAGCCCTAGCTGAACTCAGGAAGCGTAAATTGATTGTAATGAAGTGAGTGATATTCGTATCGTACACACTCCCGTCTCACCGTTTACCAGGAAGGGTCAATGGTTCACAGTACATAAGGGCAAAAACTTCAGCACGTCTATCGCCAAGCCTGAAACCGATCTGACTGTAGAAATGATCACGTCGTATGTAGTGCATACACATGACCAATTCGAATCTCACTTTATCCAGTGGCGCTTGGAAGAATGCTGTGTTCAAGAAGTACAATTTCGATGCCGAGGGCCAGTCGTTGAACGGAGGCGCCTTTCATCCATTGCTCAAAGTGCGCGAGGAGATTCGGAATATTTTCCTGGAAATGGGGTGAGTGATGTCAATAGCATGTTGCTTGATGACGTTCATACTTAACATCGGCGCTCAAGTTTCGCAGAAATGCCGACATCGTCATTCGTCGAGTCTGGTTTCTGGTGTTTCGATTCATTATTTGTTCCTCAGCAACATCCGGCACGTGAAGTTCAAGATACTTTCTATCTTTCAGGTATTTTAACCATTGTCTCATCTCCGCTGCAGCTGATTTCGGTTCTGTATAGATCCTTCGACTTCCTTAGATCCCCCTGCAGACTATTATGCTAGAGTGGCTAAAGTACACGAGCACGGCGGTTTCGGTTCATTAGGATATCGCGCACCTTGGTCGGACGCAGAGACAAAGAAGCTGTTACTTCGCACACACACAACTGCATCCTCGTCTGCCATGCTATACAAGCTAGCTGCCCGGTGTAGAGGAGAAATGAGTGCCGAAGATAGCCTTGCAGCTCACTCAGGGGCGACTCGCAAGGATCAGGATGAAAGATCAGACGGCTTCAGACCAGCGAAACTTTTCAGCATCGATCGTGTTTTCAGAAACGAAACGATGGACGCCACGCACTTGGCTGAGTTTCACCAGGTGGAAGGAGTTGTCGCTGATCGCGGTCTTACACTTGCTGACCTGATCGGTAGGAGGATATCCCTTAAGTTTATGTTATGTTCTAATGGGGTCCCAGGTTTCATGAGGGTCTTCTTCAAGAAGATGGGTATCGAGAACATCAGATTCAAGCCCGCTTATAATCCCTATACTGAAGTAAGCCAATCCTTTCTTATATCACACAGACTCTCATCTATCGTGTCTTGTGCCCATAGCCATCTCTCGAAATCTTCGCCTTCCACCCTCAACTTCGCAAATGGGTCGAAGTGGGTAACAGTGGAATGTTCCGACCAGAGATGCTTGAGCCGATGGGTTTCCCTAAGGATGTCCACGTCCACGGATGGGGCATCGGGCTTGAACGTCCAACAATGATTCGGCGAGTTTTGGTCTTCATTGCCGCTAATATGTGGTTATTAATGCCCACACAGGTACGGTATCAGTAATATTCGGACCTTGGTGGGTCACAAAGTACCCATTGAAAACGTCGAGAAGTCGCCCGCAGTCCGGTTCTAGAAAGTGTATATTTTCCAATGTATTCGACGTAAGTTAGTTGGTAACGCTGGACACAGCAACCAACCCTCCGCAGCTCCACCTTACGGTAGACATTTGGCTTGTATTCCTCGGTGCTCTAGTGGAATAAGACGGCATTACTGAGTTATTCTATGTCTTGCATAGCATCAGCTGTAGCTGGGTGGATTCGACAGAACCATAGTGTACTGTGTCGCAATCAGTGATTGTACCACACGGCATGACATGGCTCTACTACTGAGCCGCACGCCCTTATTACACTTCCTTCGAAGAGTGATCGATGTCTTTTACGTCACTTTCAAGCAGAAAACGAAACGAGTGGTGATCCACAGTAAAGCAATACTGATCACTAGCAAACGTTGAGTGAATGCGAAGCGACCTTCAGAAACATGACCGAGTTGACACATTTCATTGAAAACCAAACACTTGTGATGCCCGTTTAGCTCAGTGGTAGAGCGCGCCACTCGTAATGGTGAGGTCGGTTGTTCAATCCAGCCAATGGGCATGACTGTTGAATAATACTGTTTTACTGCATTATATCCTTTTTCATGTTTCATTATTCAAATTACCAAGACACTCTAGTCTTTAGTCTGTACAGTATTCACCAATTGGTGTTGAAGTCTCGCCTACAGTCTTACACAATTCGGGCCATCCGAGGCTCGGTTGACGCCGAACCCCAATTATGGCCCGGGTCCCGACTCCATGCCAGTGTGACTCCCGCGCCCCTTACGCTAGTTGGTTGTGTTCGAACCTGCTCTTCCGACTTGGACGTAATTTACTTCCCTGTCCTGCTGCCGAGATACAGAACATCATCTCTCTCTAACATCATTGGATTTGTAATTCCTCCTTCGTCATAAGTGAGTTCCACGCAACAACTTAACAAGGCTGACCCAATCATCCTTGCTTTGCAAAGACCTCTGCGTATATAGTACGCCGCACATTCAGCGCCGGTATGGCCGTTGCTTCCAATCCACAAACGTTGAGCACCGTACAAACCTTGCCTCTGGCGGACACCTTCTATCCTTGGAATTGGGAAACGTACTCTTCGCAAATCGACCGCGACATCCCAGTCCAACGTCTTCCAGACGAAATTCTTCTCTATATATTCGTTTGGTATACATCATGGTCAGAAGCAGACTGGCAAACTGACAAGCACATCGATCGTCGACCTATCCTTCTGTCTCATGTTTGCTCCAGATGGCGACGTATTGTCCTGGAATCATCTACTCTATGGACATGCATCCCGTTTCATAACAACGTCGATGTCCGTAGCACTATCATCCAGAGATCAAGGGAGCAATCCGTGGACGTTGTGCATTGCTCTGTATCCGGCACCGTCTCCCCTGCAGACTCTCGAATGCTGAAGGCGCTTGAGAATATGGCGGATCGATGGCGATCGGTACTATGGGACTCTCGAGAGGAAACAATACGGAGTGTACTTTCTATGTTGGACAAGGTGGCCTCAATACCGCGGCTGCTTACGCTAGAGATTGGAATGCAGACTCGCACGCTTTCCGAAGAACCACTTTTTCTTCCCGCCAATTCACGAGACTATGAGCAAACTCTCTTCCCCAATCTACAACATATTTGTCTCTCTCGCATCTCCCTCGCGGAGCTTCCCGTAACAACTCTACCCCGATTGCGTACCCTAACCCTTCATTGGCCCGCGGGGCCCTCGACAACACGCCCTACCCTTTTTCGTATGTCCACACTCCTAGCATTCTTGCAGCGAGCACCTGGAATCGAGTCACTGAACCTACTCAAATCATGTCCTCTTATGGACGTCCTACCGCGCCGACCAGATGGTCCTGCCTCCGCTCCTACCAATGGTCCACAGGGCAACACCTTCGCACCGATTCGTATGGCCTCTCTTCAATATATGGAATGGAGCTACGCGCCTCCTCGTGACCTTCATCGCCTCTTACCATACTTTGATACACCCAACATTCAATGTCTTGAACTTCGACTGGACGTCGCCGAGCAACGCTGGCTCACATTCTATGACGGACGTCTCGAACCATATAGTTCGGACGCCGAGGAAGACTTGCCATCCTCCCAAGGAGCACAAGGTGGCAAGATACGTTCGTTCGGTCAACTTGTAGAGCTTCACCTGTACGCAAGTGATATCAGTGGACTCTGCCTTGCCGTTAGGCATATGGCGTTTCCTCGATTACGTCGCTTGAAGCTTGCCTTCATGCGCAAACGTGCTGTACGTCTGGCCTCCAAGACGAACGATCGCCAGCGGTCCGAATTGGGAGCGCTGCCGCCGTTGGATTCCATCTTCCATGAGCCGCGTCTAGCTACTTTAGTTCATCTGACACTGTCAGAGTTCGACATTGACTACTCGACAGCCATATCCACGTTAGCATATTTGCGTTTCTTAGAACATCTTACCCTCGAGAAATGCGAAGGTACGCCTATATCGGTATTTCCGTCGACTTCACTGACTGCATGCGATCCTTCACAGGGGCAGGCCAGACGATTTGCGCACTAGCAGGCGCAAAATGCGGCAGCGCACTTGGAGTTCTACGCAACTGGACGTGCCCACATTTGCAGCACATTGATATCATCGATTGTAAGGATGTCACGTTCAACTGTCTCAAAGAAGCTGTCTTTGTTAGGAAGATGTACGTGGAAGGCCGAGTACAAGATAAGCGTACCAGCCGCCCCGTCAAGCCATTGGGGCATAGGAAGTCAACAAGATTCAGCCTTCCCAACGAGACGAATAATCAATCGGTTGACGAGCTCATTTCTAAATATGAGCTGTCGAAGCTATACGCCATCATTCCTTCACACCCGTTCAAACGAATACGTAGCATAGTCCTAGACGGCTCTACTATCTCGAGAGAGGAGGCTCTCTCTCTCCAAGAAGATGCATACTGTGTCGACGAAATCCAATGGAGCCCGTGATTCCAGCTGGGGTATA
This sequence comes from Pleurotus ostreatoroseus, assembly GCA_005298045.1. Classification (NCBI taxonomy): domain Eukaryota; kingdom Fungi; phylum Basidiomycota; class Agaricomycetes; order Agaricales; family Pleurotaceae; genus Pleurotus; species Pleurotus ostreatoroseus. The sequence continues at coordinate 303,998 of SWBT01000086.1, forward strand.
GTATCGAGGCTATGTAACCATACGCTTCTACACAAACTCCATACACTCTACATACACTGAACTCTAGGTCCGTTAATATTATATTCCAGTGCATGTCTTGCTTCGATTCTAGTATAACGTCAATTAATTCTTTGCTCATAGTACGTCCATATAGTCAGGAAATATCGATAATTTCCCCATCTATGCTAATGGTCTGCACTAGTCCGTTCAACACTTGCAGATCACGCTCCATCAGACCAACGGGGTTGGTCAGGATGAGGGACGACACAGGTATCCCATGTTCTTTCCGTTTCGCGAGGGCAGTCTTGAGTAGGCTCTTCCCGTAGCCTCGAATACGGAAGACAGTCGTTCCTTTATTAGAGGCTGTAGCTAAGGTGGGGGGTCTTGTGCGAGGTCCGCCGGAGTTTGAAACATGCCGACGGCACCAACGCAGCGACATCTTTAGCGCTCAAATCACGAATAGCGCTGAAGCGTATACGGGCAAAGAGCTTTCGTAAAACACACCTCTATGGCACGTAAAATAAGGATGCACGCAGTTAGAGTATCTATTGTATTGGGATAGTCTGCGTGTTATATTTAAACCACCCAAAAACAGTTTAGGGTCCAGGGATCGTCAGCTTGGGTGCATTCGCTGGAGTGATTGAGTTGCCTAGTGCTTTCGATGTTTAACTACGCTTTCGCAATGTCTGACAAGGTAGAAGGATGGAAGATTTGATGGTTAATACCTTGTAGTGGAGGGAATCGATTCGGATTGCAGCTGAACCATCCGTGAGGCTCGGCCTGCTCTGCTTTGCTGTCTTCAAGCAATCAGTGCCTCATCGGTATTTTATCATTTGAAACGGGGTCCGTACAGTAGATATAGAGTATGAATAGCAACAACAGAATGTGACAAGCAAAGACGATCACGTCTGTGCCCGCGAAATTGGCTCCGCGACGTCGACTACCGCGCTATGTTCAAACGCGACTACCCGCGTAGCTGCTGAGCATCATCTTCGTAGAAATGCTCGCCTTTTTTCTTCTCGGAACACAGTCAGAGACTTGCAGATATTGTCCAATGTGTGTACCAGTCGATAGAATCAATACTGTCTTGACTCTCAAAGCTGTTGCAGACAACCGCTTCGAGCTAATGTCTAACTATTTCCTTTCGTGATTGACAGAATACTTGGAGCTTATTGATGCGGTACATACCAGAGATTAACTGTCCAGAAAACGATACCAAGCTGCTGGTAAATTGAACGTCGCCGTCGTCGCTGTCGTTGCGGGCAGTGTTGCGCGGCGGCTCACGCTCCCGCTGCGGACCGCTTCGACCGGACCAATGCCGTGCTTCTGCCGGGCTCGATTTCAAACTCCGGAGGACCTCGCACAAGACCCCCCACCTTAGTTACAGACTAGTCTTGAGAGCTTTCAGCGAAATTTTTACCGGCACGTCCAAGGGGCCATCTATCGAGCTAGCGCTGAAAGCAACCCTAGGGTGGTGGTATCGAATCAGGTGTACGGGGTCCTGAATTTCATCTTTTGAGCTGTTTTGCGTAGACTTTGTCTGACAAGCGCAAATCTCGTCAATCCATGACAAAAACATTACAGAATGAAAGACAACTACAATATGTACTATTCTATGTGTTTATGATTCTTCAAACACAGAGCAACGGAGAACGAGGATTATTCTATTGCTTGATCTACGAGCGCTAGCGTGTCAGCACAGACAAAACGTGCACGCGGGGCATTTGAAAGCGCCAAGAGGGAAGTCGAATTAATGTGAGCTGGTTTCAAGACAAGTCCATGGAGAGGTGTGTACTGGAGCCTTTTGAGTACACGGATGGTACTGGAGAGCTTCTATAATCTTCTTTTACAAGATCCTCTCTAACTAAAATTATCGTAGGTACCGAGTGCATGATAATGGCGAGTAAACATACCCAAAATAAGGATACAAGCTTTCTACTTGCGCCGGGGGGGTCCAAAAAATCAGACGAGTCAGAGCGCAGATAATATGCAACTCAAGCCTGCATTTTGGTGTTCAGTCCGTGTGTGACTACTGATCTCGCCGTGTTTACGGTGTTGTACACCATTCGCCCTGGGCGCTTCAAGAGGGTGGTGGTCTCTCTGGTGCTCGGGGTCTCCTGATAGCATCATTTAGAGTCGCTTTCAAAAAACTCTCGATAGATGGCCCCTTGGGCACGTCGTCTTCACGTCGCACGTTGGACCTTTGCTCTTGGGCAATGGGGTTGTGCTCCCATCCAATGGTCTGAACAAGCTCCCACTCGTCGTCAAACGTAACCGAGTATAGATGTATGGTCTTCAGTCTAGGGAAAAACAACGAAGGAGCTTGTTGACGGGCACGTGTCTCTAGAGCACCGATCAGAATATGTGACGACAGTGGGTCATCATGTCTGATGAGCAGTTCTTCTACGTTGTTCATTTGGGCAATGCGTACACAGGACTCATGTTCGACAAAGTCACTCAAAATAAAGCGTCGTATCTTGGGGAGGACGGCCATGGAATGCAAGAGTGTCTCCAAGAGCAATGGATATGCTGATACAGCCACGCTGAGCGATTCAGAATGATAATCCGATTCCGCGATGTTGCTCAGGCTCGGTTCGGCCCACCCAGACAGCGTGAACATTTGCTTCTCGCGCTGTATAGACATAGCGTTGATGAGGGAACATTCACCGGTCTTGTCCTCTGTCCAGCATTTCTCTACTAGTGCGTTCCCAAGGCATTCGGCATTTATGTGGATAAACGAGTCATGATCCGACACTATACACTCCACGATTATCCTACTACACTTTGGCAGCGACAGCGAATTGATAAGAAGGGCACATTGCGAGAGAGAACCCGCGAAATCGACGGTGTGTAGACGCGGCATGAGTATCGGACGTTCCACGAATACATCCAGGATCACTGTGCGATTCGCTGGGGGGTGGACGTGAATGCGTAGGTCCTCAAGATATGGCAGTCCACTCAGTGCGGTTCGAAGGGTGTCATCTCTAAGAATCATGGCTTGTGAAATGTCGAGTTCCTTGAGCGTTTGTGTGAGCAAGGGTTTCCATCGTTCAAAACCGATGTGAGGAATCTCGAGACAGAGGAAAGAAAGATGCGGTGCGTGCGCGTGAGGGGAAAATATTTCTTCATCCTCGTCTTCATCCTCGTCTTCATTTGCAATGAGAGTAAGCTCTTGGAGGAGAGGGATATTTGCATCCAACGCAGACGCAACATGCCTGACAACCGTTTCGCTATATTCCACGGTGAGAAATTGTATTCTTAGCATTTCTCCCAAGACCCGGTCCAGAATCGGCATCCATTCTCGGTCTGCTTGATGGCGTTCTCGTCCGGGGCCTGCGTAGACGTAGACAGAGATAGGCATGGAGGCCGACCGTTCGAGTAATTCTTCCACGCATTGACGAGAAGTGTACGCTGAGACAGTAATTCGGCACCAAAATCGGGGATAACTCAGAGCCAATTGCCTCCAGCCGTGGCATACCTGCGCGGGAGCCCACGAGTTGTAACCATAGCCCTCATCCTCTTCATGTTGTAGATCTTGATAGCGGGTAAATATGTCGCACAGTATTTCACGAGGAAGCCGATTGATAGAACAGGTGGCGTTTCGCCTGTGTTTTCGTGCGTAAACTTCTTGGGAGAGTTGTTTGATGTTCGTATCCCATTCTTCCAGGTCCTTGTCCATATTCCGGCTATGGAGTTGTATTGCGGGTTCTGAGAGAAAGTTGAGTGCGTAGTGGTGCAGGTCCTGAGGAGAGATTAAGTCGTGTTGCCTTGGAGTCAATGCTGCGCAGACATGGTTAAGTATGAGTATGAGCGTCGATGAGTTGAACGTGCAGGGGCCACCAAGATAGTCTCCAGGGAGTTCAAACTCCGATGCACTGCGGCGGGCCATACTCCATTGAGACTCGGCGCGATGCTCTTTTGTATGGACATGAGTTTTACCGATACTGATTAGAGCAGATGCTAAAGGTATGAACATACTAGAGAATTAGGGTTGGCCATACTCAACACATAGCTTACCGCAGAAGAGACCAGACGAATCATCGTATAAGACTGACAAGACTGGGTTAATTCTGCAAGACGTTCCACCTCGATTTATAAACGACGAGCGGCATTACATAAATTGATTCGAGTACGGAGAGCGTGCAGCTGACCTGACAATCGGTACTTCATTAACACAATTGTAGCGTACGGAGACATGAGTTGTGCTTACCCTTTCCGATTCTGCGTCCATCAGCGCAAATACAGAGATTCCAAAATTCCGCATTCCCTTCTGACATAGTCAAACAAATCAAGAAGCTTCCGCTGTCCGTCTGGCGTTCCAATTTCCTGTGCCCACTGCATTTGTGGCTCCCGGTCCACATGAGGATCTGGCGGTGTTGGGCACGGTTCCACGTCGCAATCCACCCTATCGATACGATGGTCGCGGAACCGCTGCTTGTCGACTTTGTAGACACGGAATCTCGAACCGGACTCTCCAAAGACGCTGATGCCATAAAGAGTCTCGATATCAAACTGACCTGAGTATAAATGTAAGCACAGCAAGACCTTCGAGTTTACATGTGATCGGCTCACCGAGCAGAGGCTGCATCAACTGCCTCATTTCTACGTCGGCGCTCTCTCGAGCGGAGTTTACGAAGAAGAGGGCGGGGTTGTTCACAAGCACGACCAGAACAGGTCTAGTTTGGAATTCAACCTTAATGACACTCAACTCGTAATTGGCTAGGTGTGCCTTCGGTTCTTCCGTGGCATATTCCACCTTGAACCCCTGGTCGGCCGGTAGACACGACTCGATCAGCCACCGCCAGACTGTGATGACCTGCCCTTGTAAGGGCCTTGCGGGGAGATCGAAGAACGTGTGGAAAGGAGGTGGGTATGCATTATTCGCGGCGACGGACTGTGAGCCGGGCCCTACTTGAGAGCTCGAGGATATCGAGGGCGAGGACCCCATTCCAGTTGAGCTCGACGGGTCTCCGTGAAAAGAGGACTCCTCGTGAGGCATTGTGACACAGAATTATTGTTAGCTTGCACAGGGCGGTGAAAAGGGGAAGACAAGAATTGGAGGTGATGAGGGCCGAATATTTGAAGCATCCGGTACATGTTTTGAAGTATTTGCTATATGTTTCCTTGAGCAAGATCCATTCGCAAGTCGATCGTCCTAGCCCCTGAGTCCCTCCCGACGTTGTATCCGGTGACCTGTGGCTCAGTCATAGAAAGGTTCCAGGCGGCCTCGTACAATTAATATGATACACGAGCTGATCACGTCTAGGCTGATTTTATTGAAAAGTTAGGGGGTGTTTTTGTGAGGCTTGAGCAAGCTGTAATGCTTACCGCTTGAGCGACGCGAGTCCGACGTGGAATGTGAAAATCGCCTTCGGCGCCAACGAGCACGCGACTAAGCGAGAGCGCGTCACGCGAGCGCTCATTACGCTCGTTCAGTTGACCTCGACCGCAACCATACTCACTCTCAAGCCAAATATGAGCGCAAAAATCGCGGACTATCTCACGAAACAGGTTGTCATTGATAAGAATGTGGTATGTGGCGAATGTTAACGATAATCTGCTTGGGTGTACTGACTATCGAAGGTCACTTATCGGTCATTGAGCCGTCACTTCAAGATACACGTCAATACCGCGAAAAAGTACGCGTCTTGACAGTATCTTGTTGCCCGTATCGTTTTCTTACAAATATCTTACATTGTGGCTAGTGAATTAGCCGCGTTTTACGCCTCGCTACGTTCGTCGAAAGAACCTGCCTACGCGACATACCTCCTTAGTGGGGACGTCCTCCCTGAGTCCTCTGTGAAGCATCCCGACCCTCAGAACCGCGAAAGTGGGATGGAAATTGACGAGAACATTGCTATGTATGACGAAGGAGATGACGAAGAAGGGGACGCGGTTCCAGTCATGAAGATCACCTTGGTTGGCGAGCAAGGTCTAGAAGGTGGGTCAATTGTTGACCCCGCTCAATGAACGTAGCTTGATCATGTCAATTAGCTTCAAAGGCTGCATATCTGCGCATACACTCGGAGCATATACATTGCCTGTCTCCATCTCCTATAACTGTACGCAATTCTCGGTTGTGTAATGCCGCTGCTGACAACCTTGCGTGCAGGACGCAGACTTGGTTTGCGGTCCAACACAGCAAATCCACAAGACGGACGAGAAACTATCTGAGGATACGGCTGCGTCACTTGGAAGGATCATCGGCCCACACGTTCGTGTAAGCGCTATAGACTCGTAGAATCACACTACCTGACTTCTTTCTGGTAGCGAGGCAAATATGTCAAGCCTATAGGACCCGCAAAACCAGCCGAGGATAAGCCAATGCGCACAGAGAAACGGACAATTGAGGCGGAGGCGAAAGACAAAGAGAAAGGAAAAACAGATATCAAGACAGACAAGACTGCTACATCCGCGAAACCGAAGCCTTCCGGCAAGTTGGACTGGAGCAAAGCCAAACCGAAGGGCAGTGCGAAAGAGAAGACCAAAGTCTCACCTAAAGGGAAGGGGAAAGCCAATGAGACGGAAGAAGCTGCAGTGAGCGAAAAACCGATCGAAGCGAAGAAGTCAACCTCTCCGCGAGCTGGAAACAATTCAGGTCAGAATGGTACAGCATCCAGCACAAAAATCAAGATAGAGAAGGTGGACAAGCTCATGAAGCAAGCATTGACCCTCAAGGACTCGTTGCCATCGGACCAGGAGACTAAGGTAAGTTACAAAAACGACTGTCCAATCAAGACTCATTGACCATGAGTTGTGACAGCGGCCCAAGAAACGAAAATCTGCGCTGCCGAGTGACAGCGATTCAGACAACGAGCCGCCAAGATCGCGCAAGAGAACACCAACGTCGCCACCTACTCAGACCGCGCCGCAGACTGGCGCCAAACTCAACGGCAAGAAGAACGTCATCTTGTCCGACGACGAGGATGCTGCACCGGTGCCCAGAAGAAGGGTGATGAAGGGCAAGTCCAAAGGCAAGGCCAGCGACGTTGATTTCGATTTCGATGCCGAGATGAGCGTGAGGGCGATGATGGATATCGACGACGGTATGCTGACTTCAAAATCTCACCGTGGCCTACGACTGACTTGGTACACAGATCATGTCATCAAAGTATCGACGAAGCAGGAGAAACGGCGGGAGGTACCATCTGAACCAGAGGACCAGACTACACCCGAAGCTGAACCCGAACCTTCACAAGCCAGTGAAGACGTTGTAATGATTGACGTGTCCGATGACGAGCCCGAGAAGAAGCGTAGAAAGCGAAAAGCGAAGAAGGCTTGGCCGAAAGGTCGGAACGGCTTGAAGAAACGACGCATCATGAAGAGTCGTATGACTATGGACGAGAAGGGCTATATGGGTGCGTGCCTCGTTCGGTCTGAGATTCGTCGCGTCTAACATTTCTTCAGTCACGGAGGATTACTCCGAGTACGAGTCAGTAGATGATGAGGAGGTGGAAGTTGAAGAGAGTAAGCCAAAGAAATCGACTGCAAAGCCGAAGAAGTCAGTAACACCTACAGAAGAACGCAAACCCATCAGAGCTTCAGACTCGGACAGTCAACGTAAACCCAAAGCTGCTGAGAAACTCAAGCGTTCTGGCTCTGCGGGTGGTAACAAGAATGCACAGGGCAGTCTGAAGAATTTCTTCGGGAAGAAGTGAAGCGGTGGCTGACATAGGCCGCAGCGGACTGAACTCACTTGTGTACCTTTTTATACGAGCAATAGATTAACGCGAGTAAATATGCTCTCCGACGACTACGTAGCTATACCAGCTGGGCTTAACTGACTACACGGTCCGTCTAGCCATATCATATTCCACTTGTTTGTCCACACGCTCGAGACCACGCCGGCTGCCCAGGGGATCATTTTCGTAAGAAGGGTTCTGCACAGATTCTTTTGTAGTCCTCGCGATCGCGATGACTTCCTTCGCTTTCGACCTCAGAGAACGCCACCGCTTGCGCTCATCGTCCGAGAGCACATAACTATCTGGCGCGTCCTCCTCCTCTCCAGCTGCAGCAGCGATCGCCCTGCTGTCCGGCCTAGGAACGACCTTGTTGCAAACGTCCATCATCGCCTCCGCCATCGTGACGCCGTAATATAGCAGGTCGCGTCGCTCCAACCGATACTTCCACAGATTCACGAGGTCACCTTGCTCCTCTGACAAGGCGAGCTTCTTTGCCTCCGCGGAGTTCTTTGGGACACCGACAATTACTGCGTTCAGGACCGACTCCACTTCGTAGAATTCGGCCATCCGGAGACACTGTCGCATGTTCTCGCGATCCTTTGAACTGAAGGCCGTGCGAAGCATGTTGGAGAAGATTTTAATGTCAGGTTTGAGAGCCTTTTCGGACCGGCTATCGATGCGGGGCTTGCCCTTCACGTTGTCGCGGAAGTCTTCGCCGTGGCAGCCTGTGAGAAGCTCGAATGTCCGAACAGCGCTCGCCCAATCAGCCCCGCGCCAACAAGCTGTCAACACCAAAGCGTAGTGGGTTAGATTCGGCTGGAGTTGACTTTTGAGTTGCGGGTGGAGGACGCATTGGCGAAGCATCCATTGAAGGGTCTCGAGAGCTTGATCGGCCTCCGACATAGAACCAAGCGATGCTAGGTGACTATAGGCCCGCAGCACGCGTTCCATGGAGTTTCCAGTGAGCGGTATGAGCTCGCCTTGCTTCTGGAGAGGTAGATCGAGGATCTGCTGGAAGTAGTGAATCGTAAGACCATATTTGTGCTGACGGTTGCAGAACTCGAATAGGGCTGTCATGGCGTGGGAGGACAGTTCGGGATGGTTAGTCGGCGGAGTTTCACCAGGTTTAGCCAAGCCGCAATAATCGCGAACGATTTCGAACCCGAACAGTGTATCTGAAGGACGACCGTGTGCGATGGAACGCAAGACGGCTGTGACAGCATGCTGATTGATCTCGAAGTTCGACTTCTCGGAGGCTTTGACCAACTGCCTCCAGATGAGCTTTGCGTCAGATGCGTTCTGGTGTTGTATAGCGATTGATCTGGAGGTGCTCCCCGGCTCCCGTCTCTCCGATATAGCATGCAGCAGAGCAGAAAAAGTATAGATATCCGGGGCCAGCGGGCCTTCTTGTGGCAAGGAATAGTAGATGTCGAACATCTTCTGGTACTCTTCTGCATCCCCCAAGATAGCGATATATGAGGAGTATACGCTTCTGACTGATTTTGTCGTCAATTCGTCCATCTGGGTTACGTCTGTATTCCCAAGCCACTGCTGGAAGTTATGGAAGACGCTTTGGACATTCTCAAATTGCTTGCCACGCAGGTGCCAGTCTTGGACCTTGCCATATCCAGTCATAAGTGTTAGAAAGGAGCGAATCGTGGGCGAGAAGCCACGTCGTTTCATCTAGAGATCGCCAGGAGTGTTAAGCAAAATACAGAAGACAAGCTGAACGGTACACACATCGTTGTACAGCTGCCACGCAAGCTTGTAATGCCGCGCTTGCATGCATTGGAATATAATGGTGTTCCATACGATAGTATTCTGTGCGTCTAAAGGTGCATTCTTGAGCATTGTGATGGCATCATCAAGCTTGCCTTGCTCCGCGAGTTTCTTGATGCGCTCGCTCAGTACACTTGGACGAAGCAAAGGCTTTGCGTCCGAAGCCTCGCCAACACGGCGACGTTTGTCTGCATCTTTCCTAGAATTCTTCGAGGGCGTCGAGTTGCTTGCCCTGGACTCCGACTTTGACCTCGGCGAAGGCGGAAGTTGGGGTGTGAAGGGTCTTTTCGGAGACGGCAAGTCTACGTTGAGGAAGCGCTGTTGCACAGCATCGATAGTAGGTAGAAGGGCGTTTACGCCATAGCGAGTAGCGATGCGAGACGAGACATTGCGGAGCATGGAGAATGTCGTTGGGCTCGTTGACGATCACAGTCAAGAGCAAGTTCAAGAATGTAGACGCCAGCGCCGACGGAAATGGAGGAGCCCGCGCTGAACGTTGATGGCGTTGAACTGACTTTAAACGACGGCGACGCGCTCGATGAATGCGTGATTGCTGCGCTATCGTCCTCTCGGATATCGTCCGGCCGCTGAGAAAAAGAGCAGAGCGTGTGGCGGGCCCGGTGATGTCCAGACGATGATAATAGTCTCCTCGCTTCGATTGACTCACTTTCCTGCTCGTCTTTCCCTCCGCCACTATCGCTTTCCTTCGTCGCGAACATCCAGGACAATGGCGACCAGATCCTATGCCGATGCAGTCGAGAAACTCAACTCACTCCAGTCCAATGCGGCTACTCTCGAGGCGCTGCGCAACACGGGAGGTCGAATGAACGACTTTGCATTACCGGAGATGATAGAGTATCTACAGAGAATCGGCTATTCGGTACGTTTGTTACTACAGAGATCGGGGAAAGAGAATGTGACATGGTTTTAGACGGAGGATCTGAACAAGTTGAATGTTATCCATGTTACGGGCACGAAGGGCAAAGGATCTACATGCGCCTTCGTCAGCTCGATTATCCGCCAGACGAAACCAGACTGGAAAGTCGGTGAGATTTTCTTCTGGCCGTCGACACTGACACCACTTGCTTATCGAAAACAGGGCTATACACCTCCCCGCATCTTGTGGCGGTAAGGGAGCGGATACGCATCAACGGCACACCGATATCCGAGGAAGACTTTGCCAAATTCTTCTATGATGTATGGGATAGATTAGGACAGAATGAGCAGGTTCGTCAAATCTGGAACATACGGATAGCGGCTGATCCTTATCATAGAGAGCACATTCAAGTACAAGTCTACGACCGGCGTACTTCCGGTTTGTGACTTTGGTCGCGTTCCATGCTTTTCTTTCCCTCAAGGTAGGCTTCTTACACTTAACATTGGTCGGGTAACTGTTGATACCTCTCCTTCAGGTCCATGCGACCATTCTCGAAGTTGGAGTAGGGGGCATGTATGATAGCACCAACATCGTACCAAAGCCCGTAGTAACCGGCGTGTCAGCACTCGGTTACGACCACGTCAACGTGCTGGGAAAGACTTTGAAGGAAATTGGGTATCAAAAAGGTGGCATATACAAGGTTAGTCCCCAGATTCACCTCTTTATATATTCATCTGGACTTCGTCGCCATAGGCTGGTGTACCTGCTCTCACTGTAGATCAGCCAGAAGAAGGTCTGGCGTCACTTAAGTTACGCGCAGCGGAACGAGAGGTAGAGCACTAGAATTCTGCTGATGTCGCACAGTTTAACCTATGAGTAGGCATCAGAATTTCTGGTTGTACCGCCAGCACCAGGCTTATCAAATGTTAAATTAGGTATGTCCTTATGCCTCTATTCTATAGAGGGCTATACTGAGCTTTCTCATAGGTCTTTCGGGTGCGCATCAGTTCCAAAACGCAGGCCTCGCCATCCATCTCGCACGAAGATTCTTCCAGTCACTCGAGGGCACGGAGCCAAGCGGTACACTGACGTCTACTGAGATCCAAGCACTTGAGAGTGCCAAATGGCCCGGCCGGTGTCAGACTGTACCCGATCCCAAGCACCCACAAACAACGTGGTTCCTCGACGGTGCGCATACAACAGAGAGTCTTGATTGCTGCATACAATGGTTCGTGAGCCCGACTGCTGCGTTGAGGACAGGGAAGACGTATGTATTATATACTCTTTGATCGATCTTTTGCCCTGTGCTGACATCTAGTCTTAGTTCGCGACCTCAACGTGTCCTCATATTCAACTGTACAAGCGGCCGTTCGGGTCCTGCTTTCCTTGGGTCAATGTTGTCCCGCGCAGCGGAGCAGCTGAAGCTCTGGGATCGCGATGAGAAAGCTCTCGAGCTTTTCGATCGTGTCATCTTCTGCACCAACGTCACGTACACAAGTGGGAACTTCAAGGGCGGTGCGTATCATGAACTCAACCATCGAGTCGAATAAACTGGTAAACGCCACTTCATAGATCTTGACTCACGGTCGATTCCCTTGGACGAGCTCAAGGAACTCAAAACACAGAATGAGCTCGCCGATGCCTGGCGCGAGCTGGTTCCGGCGTTCTCTGCAAATCACATCCACGTCTTGCCTTCCGTCGAACATGCGATCCATGTCATCCGTGAGCAAACCGGTCCTGTCGATGTGCTCGTCGCGGGCAGTTTGCACCTTGTCGGTGGTGTCATCGAGGTCGCAGGTCTCTCAGACATTGCGCTTTGAGCCACTACTGTGATTTCGCACGCTTTATCCTACTTCGGGACGTTTTGGGGCTTTGACTTCGATCCAGATATCGAGCTATGCTACCGCTTGACCTTCAACAGGGGCAATATCGGCCTTCAACAGGTAATATATTTAATGAGTATCTAAAGAGTAGACTAGAAATCCTAGTAGTTGTAGGTGCGGAGAGGCAGACTCAACGTCACCTCACGCGATGCTGTGTTAGATGAATGCAATTGTCTGATGCTATGCAGTGGCAAGGGTAGTGGTGCTAGGAATGATCAAACGGTGGTTTGTGAACTTATCGACGACGACGCCTCCCACGAGTACCAGGTTCATGGTCGTAGAACTGGATGGCCTGCGTATGATCGTAATGTCAGTGAATTCCCAAGCTTCTCTATGCTCTCAGAGACTCACCTGTTTATCCAAGAAGCTTCTTACCTGTGCTTTTAATGCTCCGGTCACCTTAACCTCTTCGTCGACACAGAGAAGCTGGACAAACAGATCAAGGGGTAAGGGTTCGTACCGCAAGATGCGAAGGTATAACTGGGTGTCGGAAAGGATGCGGTCTCTCAGACGATGATGCACGTCCTCCTCGGTTAGTACGGTTCCCTTCTTCTTGTCCTTGGCTTTGGATCTAGGCTTTGACTTTGAGGAGGGTGATTTCTGTGTGGTTGCTGATGGGTGACTCTGTGTGTCGGCAGGTGCTGTTTCCGTTTCGGCTCTGGATTTGGGTTTCCTTCCTCGTTTGATCGTCTTCTTGGTAACAGATTGCAAGAGTACGTCGGAGTCCTCGGCCTGCGAGGGAGGGGACACGAAACCAAGCGCAGATCCAGGATCGTAGTGGAGTATCGCGTCGTTTGCGTCAGGGCTGTCTTGATCCATCGGCACATGTTCCGCTTCAGCACTCTGTCCCGCAACGGGCCTGGACGGCGATCGCAGTGGGGAACTCTCTGTCGCCTCCTGATGGTCGAAAGCAACGTTTCTGCCCTTGCTGAGGTTCGACGAGCGAGAGAGCAGACCGGGTGCGCTTGAGCTAGTGTCCATGATCGTCGTATCCAGGAGGGGAACCTAGTCCATCAGGTCACGATCGCAGCGCACAGCCAACATACGAACTTACAGATTTTTCCTTGGGCAAGGCAGGGTCTGGAGTGTAGCGAAGAACACCGTCGTCGTAGTCCAGTTCGGGGTTCTCCAACCACGAGGGGTCGATATCCGCTTGTTCTCCAGGTGAGTACAACGGTTGGCCTCCATCGTCATCGAATGCGAGAGGATTCGTGCCAAAGCGTTGCACGAGCGCGCTTTCACCGAAGGACTGCGTCCGAGGGGGGCTGTCCACTGGTTCTTGTATGTCACGAGATGGAACGGATGTTGGTGGGCGCATTTGTGTTGCGGCTTGCGAGAGAAGCGATTGGGCTGGACGGAAGCGTTGGGCGAGTGCGCTCTTGCCGAAAGGCTGCGTAAGAGGTGGCCTCGCGTATTCTTCCTCGTCATCTGCAGAGGCTCTGACATTGTGATCAGAGTTGTTCGAGCTCGTCTGTGGACGCGTGGTATCATTCAATAGCTGACGGGCCCGCTTCAGGATATCTTCACGCGTGTCGCCTAGCTCCCGTACGGTACCCTCGACAGGAGAACGCCGTTTCCGCTTCGTCCCCTCGTCGCCGATCTTTTCGCCCAAGAGTGTCTTCGGTTCTGGTTCCGTGGCTTTCCCCTTTCCTTTGGCCTTCGCGGGTTCCACTGGGGCCTTGGCTAGTTCCTGCTTCAACAAGACCTCAACGGTTTCATCCGTCAGGCCCGCCTTCCGTGTACAGGTCTCTATGTGCTTCATTTTCTGTGCAGCAGTCTTGCGTGTAGTCCATGCCAGATTGCACCCGACGCAGGAAAGTATACGGGCCATGTCGCGGTCTGAGATCGAGGCGAATGCACGAGAAGGTGGAAGAGCCCTTCTACCACGCTTGCCCGACGGTTTGGGATCAGAAGGGCCTGCTTGGGCCATTGAAGCGGCGCGAGGGGGCGGGATGTCAATTACAGAGGGTTCCCTGGATGGTAGCCGAGACGCTACACTAGAAGTGGATACCGAGCGCGATGTAAATCCTGTTCTGGAAGGCGTACGAGACGCACGAACGCAAGCGAAGCGCGCAAGAGAGAATGGGCGTGGCTGCTCTTCCTCGGAATCGGTTTCAGGATTCTTTGAGGCATGGATTCGCGTGGGTTTAGGAGATTGTGTTGATACCCCGGCGGTTGTTTGTGTTCGTGGCGGGGATTCTGCCCTTGGACGAGGTTCGGGATAGTCGTTTACCTCAGATGACGGCGCGACATGTTTCGGTGACAGCCCTAGAATGTCTCGAATGTCGGGTAGTGTACTGCTATGATCTGAACAATATTGTGAGCATTCTTTCTAGTCTAGTTCATTTTGAGCTCTTCGCTTACCGAATGCCGATGTTTCAGAGAGATCCGGGTCTTGACCGGTAACTGATGTCTTCACAACGTGGCGAGCCCTTCTTTCGGGGAGTGGGGGCTCATCGCTGTCATCTGCAATGCATCTCAGGATTAAAGTCATTCTCTGTCTGTGTACGAATGTTACCTGATATGACGATTACTGAGCCTTGTTCAGCCCGGATAGGAAGCTTTATCTGAGGCGCATCCAAACTATCGTCGCTGACCTCGATAATCTCTATGTGTTTGGATTGCTGCTTGAGTCCCCTTAGTCCCCTTCGTTCCTTTCTCCTTTCCTTCTCAATTTTCCTTTGCTCTTCTCTCTCTGGTTCGGAATCTTCGATGACTTCGTCATCAGGGGCTGTCTTGACCCACTTTACGTTGTTTGCTGAACTCTTGAAAGCCGGAGCGCGAGTCATGGCAAATATCTTAGAATAATTATGAATAAAATATGACGGCCTGGGCAAGAAAAGTGGCAGACACAGAGGCCAAAGCATCGGACACCAACTCGAACCCGCCGCGAAAAACGCGAGAAACAGGCGTGATGGAACGCGTGACTGTCACGCATAGCGTGTGACAGCGCGCGTCGTCACGATGGGTTTCGGCGTCACGCGTCCTGACGGCGGAGATGAAATGCTCCCAACTTACACTCTTAATTCCACATTTATTCACGGAAACCCTTCTTCCTCTACGACCACTACCTCAAAATAATTCTTGTTTACTATACAATTGCTATTTCTTGGTTGCCAACCAACTACAAGCTCACGTATACCCTCCCAGCTGCAGTCCCAACGATGAGCCGGCATCTCTCATCGTCCATCTCGGAACCTCAGCATTCCTCGCCTGAAGAGGTTTACAACGTCATCTGTGCCGCGGCCTCTCAAGATCCTGCGCAGATAAAGGCCTCGTCCGAGAGACTCAAACAGCTGCTTGAGATGGCAGGCACATTCGATGCACTGTCTGAGATCGCCGCAACTAGGACGCTACCGCTACCCGTACGACAACAGAGTATCATCCAGCTGAAGAATTCCTCACTGAACCATTGGCGGTCACGAAAGTGCGTAATATCTTGTCCTTCAGGTTCAGCGGCTGATTACAGCGACATCATCTGGTATACAGGTTGCTCGACCAAGAGCAACGCCAACGCATTCGTACGAGATGTTTGGCTCTATTAGACGAGCCGGATGATGTCGTAAGTATGGTGCTTTCAATTTCCGAGACCAGCAAATACTCCCTATCGCCATCTCCTCTCCGCATCTCATGCTTCTTAGGAAGCACAGCTGTGGTCGATAGTGGCCTCGTGTTCGCTTTCTGAAGGTCGCGTGTCGAACCCTTGCATGAATACAAGGCATTTGGACGCTGTTTCTGGGATTCATGCCCAGTCCAGACCACGGACATGCGCGACTCGGTCCATCCTCATTAACGGCAGCGCTAAGCTTTCACACAGATCGCAGAGTGCAATGAAGTTATCATTGGGAAAGTTGCTCGTCAAGAGTACCCAAATGCCTGGTAAGTCTCGTGTGTATAGAGAAACCACTTGTCGAATAACGAGATGCCACAGGCCTGGACTACTAGAGGACCTATTCAAGCTTATCCACGCTCAAATGACGGCTCGTTATGGCGCAGACATCTCCCATCCGCCGTCAGTGATACCGCTGCGCCGAGCACTTGAGGTGCTGAATCAAATACTCAAGGAGTTTACCTCGATGAAAATGCTAGGCGGCGTGAACACTACATGCTCTGTATGCTTGGCATTACTACGAGGTTTATGACACCTGACGTCATTCCCAGATCGTTGAACAATACCACATGCCACTGCAACAATACTACGCTACAGCATCAGCATCACTCTTAACCTTGGGTCCCGCAGCTCTAAGCTCTCCACAGCATGCAGAAAATATCCTCGTTGCCCATCTCATTTTCAAGTGTCTCGTCAAAGTGACCGTTTGGTTATGGCCACGCATCATCAAAAATAATAATGACTTTGGGAAGCTTTCTCCTTGGGTATGATTACTCTATATCTCTGTGGCAGATACGCTTACACGAAGTATGATTACACAGCTCCAAACGTTGTTTCAAAATTGTACAGTACAGGCTAAGTCTCTATGCGAGCTTCGTACACAGCTCGTTGTTGCTCTTGTGACCGGTACTATTCCCGCTCCAGTCGGTGACGCCGCACGAGTAGCAGAGCTCAGTATGCGCACGCTTACTCGGCACGTTCTGCTCTTTGCGAAGTTCTTCAGACGACTTCAACAGCTTGATGCATCGCGTTTTGTGCTGTTACCTAGTAGCGGCGAGCTTATTTTGTGGTACTGGAATAAGGTTGTAGAGGCTACAGGAGGCCCAGCAGAGTATATCCAAGGTTCGACACCAATTCATTGTGAATTTGGAGCTCACACACATCGTCTCTCTCTGCGTCACTAGACTCTCCTACAGCGGTGTTCCCAACACGCTTCTTGGTACTTTCAATGGTACTTTTCAAGGAAAGCTTGTCTCAATGGACACCAGAACGCAAAGACGGTAAACAAAATGCGCAAGGTAAGAACAACCTTACCAGTGTTGCCATACCGAGCTCACGGAACCCGGCGTCGACGAGCGCAGTCTTGCCGCAGGACATCGTCGAGCAGGCGATCAGGCTTCTCGTGCTTCGTTTCATTCCGTTGAAACCAGCCGATCTTGAAGGCTGGGAAACCGACCCCGAAGACTGGGTGAACCATGAGGAACAAGACAATGATATGTGGGAGTACGAGATCCGAGTAAGTCTTGTTTCTGCTGGTCATGTCACGCTCCTAATGAACTGGGCTGACTATACGATACTGATAGCCTTGCGCCGAACGCGTCTTGATGGTCATTACGCACCAATATCCCTCTTATGTTGTTCCGTTGCTATTCAACGTCTTCAAAGAAGTCGTTTGTAAGTGCTAGCCATGGTCTGTACCTGCCGTTGCTGAAGTTCATTCAGCAAAACCTGCCACTGATCTTCAAAGCATTCTCGTACGTGAAGCCGTGTACTGCGCTATCGGTCGCACTTGTATACGCATGCGCGATGTCATCCCCTTCGATGAATGGCTTTCTACGACACTTATTGCTGAGGCACGAGAGACGAACCCTCAATATCCACTCATTAAGCGCAGGATCGCATGGCTTGTCGGAAAGTGGATCGCAAGCGATTGTGCAAGTCCCAATAACCCGCATGTTTGGGACCTCCTCGTATGGCTATTGAAGGATCGCGGACAAGGCACAGATGCCGTTGTGAGACTTACGGCTGCGGTCGCACTCAAGGAAGCTATAGATGTATGTTCCTATTCCGTACCATTGTTCGACCAGGCTGACGTAATGTTTGACAGACCCTTGCTTTCGAGCTTGACCCTTTCGTACCATACTTGCCTATAGTTGTCGAAGAACTTGTCAGACTTAGGAGCGAAGCTGATACCATGGAGATTAAGCGACGTGTCTGCACCTCTCTGAACGTTGTCATAGAGCGCGCTGATGTCAAAGTGAGTCGTACGTGAATGTGAATGCATTCGCTGACCTGGTTATTCAGATCGTCGAGTACATGAACCTCATAACTCAACCGCTACCTCAGCTTTGTATGTGGCTTTTTCATCTTCCACACAGTGCAGCATATATGAAATATGTGCTTTGCAGGGGCTGATGCAGGGGACAATTGGCTTTTCAAGGGAGCCTTGTTGGAATCCATGACGAAGCTGGTCGAAGTAAGTATCAGACACTGCTTTCCTGGTCTAAAACTAACGATATACAGGCTTCTAAGGAACAGTCGACTATTTTGAGTCGTTATATAGTGGCTTTAGTTCAAGAAAGCTTCACGCCAGCAGTAAGTCAGATTATTCGCGAATATGCTTGCTGTTGAAACCGTCTTCATAGGCCACGGCTCAGCTGGATGAAGACGGTCTGATCCTGTGGCGAGCAGCTCTGCGACATACGACTACTCTTGACGGTATTGGCTCCGACCCTGGACTAGGAACGCTGACTCCGCTAGCGCTCCGGCTGCTGGAAACCAATCTTGATCTCCTGGGCAAGGTAGTCGGCATTGTCAAGTCATATGTAGTTTTGGATGCGCCACGGCTGTTGCAGGTGAGCTGAATAACACCACCTTAGTAAACAACGGTAATGCTGGATTACAGGACAAGCAATACTCTACCGACCTTTTCGCTGCGCTCAAAACGGGTATGCAACAAGCTATGCCGATCAACGTCAAGGATATGGCCGTTGTGCTGGGCCTTGTCATCCAACTAGCGCCTTCTTCGCTATGGGGAGAGCCGATGCACAACTCGGGCCTGTTCAGTTACCTCATCAAGACGTTGGAAGACGATAAGGTAACAAAGCACTTTATACATACCACTGAAAACTTACTTCGCTATCAGATCCAAACTTCAGTTCTTACAGAATACGTCCTTGTGATTGCCCGGCTAGCCGCTGCAGACAACCGGATGTTCCTACAGCTCATGGCGGCTGCACCTCAGATTGCTCAGATGCCTGAGACGCAGCTGTGGGAAGGGGTTCTCACCCAGTGGTGGAATAGGGTAAGTACTACCGACAGGACATGGGGAATGAGGCTGACTCCCACCTTAGTTTGATAATATGTCGGAGCCTCGTCAACGCAAAGTGACTGCGATGGGGATGGCGAGCCTCGTAGCAACTGGGAGACATGAAGTTCTTGATCGGCTGTCCAGCGATATCTCTACCATGTGGCTCGATGTGTTCGCCGAGTTGCGCGAAGCGACCACTTCGGACGAAAAGTCAGTAAATCGACGTATCAAATATATTCTTACGAATGCTCATATATTTGCTAGTCCCTCGCTCGTCTTGTACTGGGACAAGCCTACCGATAGTTATTTCGACGGTTCAGAAGGGACCGCTGAATACAATCGCATGAAGGCTGTAAGTATCGAACCAAACATGTGAAGGGCCATACTAATTCACCCTCTAGATCTACGAAAACGATATGGTCAGGACAACACTCCTCACCAGCTACGTAGCACAATGCTTGCAGCAGGCAGAGGTAGCTTGCGGTGGAGCAGCCGTTCTTCAGGCAAAGTACCTCGCTAAGGCAGATGAAGTTGTGCTTTCGGAGCTGCAAAAGGAACTTACAGCCCAGGGAGTCGTCGGTAACAGGCGTTACTAATCTACTAGATACGATGTGGTCGTTTGACAAACTAGCTCATATATCCTAATCACCATACACTGTCCGTATACCTACATCATATGCACACGTTATCGTTATATTCATCTAGGGCAATCAAGGGTCGGGACCCTGCCCAGTCGACCATCTGCGCTCCGAGCACCACGAAGCATATTGTGCATGCTGTTGGAACAGGAACCCCATCGGGACTAATACCTCTGCGCCTACCCAACCCCTCCCAGGTACACCGTTGATACATACCTTCAGCTCCTTACAATGATACAGCTTGTGAACATCTGTGCGTAAGATGACCCCGTTTTTATTTTGGGGTGGTTCTAGCTGGCGTAAAATGAGACCTGCTTCGGTCCAGGATTCGAACAAGATCTCGTTTGGACCCGGGCCGAGTTGCGATGTGAAGGATGGGCTTGACGCGTTGATGCTGGAGTTACCAAGTGGCACGGAGGAAGTGAGATTGAGTGGCAAGAACACGTTCGGCGTGAACGTGCCGTTCACGCAGGACGTGTTCGGCGAGGCATTGGCGCAGTCACCTGTGATACTCCTGGCACCGAGGTTGTATGTGATGTTTTGCAAGGAAGGGTACGCGTCGGCAGAAATCGAGGCTTGATCCGTATCAAAGTTGCTTAGATCGAAAGTCATCTGCTTAGCGTTCGGAAAGTCGGCATTCGAAAGTGTGTATGTGAATAGCTGGCGTCCACCGGTCTCAAAAAAATACGCGTTGTTCGTTGTACCGCCGGTCAAAATGGCGTACATCGGAAAGGAATCACATCCGTGGCCCCATGATATCTGATAAACGGCGCCGTTAAAGCGCTGGAAGATAATGTATCACAAGAGTAGACATACCGACTGCATGATGAAGGCAATGGTCCAACCGCCGGTCCCTACGGCACCAAAGACGAACATGACTAGACAGGCAAAGATGCCAACGAGGCTCCAGTATACCACGGAATTGAGCCGATTCCGGATTTCCCAGCTCCAAGGACCAATTCGGACAATGATGAATATGTCAAGGCCGGCCACGAGGAACGAAATGAGATATAAGAATGTTTGAAAAGCGAAGAAGCCGGCTTTTGTTTTGTTAAGGGCGTTTCGTGGGACGGGATGGATGTAGATTTTCAGATCTATTCACCGCCGAGAATGTGAGCCGTGATCGGAGAGAGAGGGTCTTTCACATACAGGATACAAGCCATACGACATAGATGATGTTGAGAACCACGACGGCCTAAGCGAAAGATACCAGCCGTCATTAGCTGCCCTCATCATGCACATAGTATGATTTCAGCGAAAACTTACAAGAGTCCAAAGAGCTATTTCACGCCACCCGATGTCATCTGTCTCGCTTTTAGTATCATGCAAGGTGTTGTCGATATATGTGTATTTTGTGCCGGGGCTGTAGAATAAAGTCGACGGTTTCGATGAATTGGTTGGATGATTCAACGTCGGGCTGCTTGAACGGAAGCTGTCTGCAGACCAACGGGACTCGACGAAGGTGGTGCTTTCGGAGTTCTCGCTGAAGCTAGGTCTCGCTGGAAACATCACGGAGGGGTATACACTTTGACCTAGAGCGTGAATGTGTGAGAAACGTGATTGAGCGACGCTCACCTTATAGCCCAGAAATGAGTGGCACTGGCAGTTGTGATAGCGTGCTTAGCGGCCTTGTTCCATACCTATGCCAAAATGTATTTCGTGATATACAAGAGGGATAGCAACGAACGGCACTTCTGACTGACCTATGAACAAGATATGTAGGTGGCTGTACTCCTTCAAGATGCGGGCTGCCGAGTAAGACTGGCCCTTTTCTACATTCCGTGCCGGCGTGTAAGTTTGATGATAGATAACAAGGCACGTTCATAGCATCGTCCAAGCGCTCACAATGAAAGCATACTAGGAAGGCGTCGGGACGCTCAGATAGAAAGAACGTAGAGATAGAAATTTGTAAAGAACCTAGAAAAGCATATGGATTGGCGTTTTGACGGCGTACAGTTGTTTTGGGGGGAAAGTATGACTTACGTGCCATGTCTCATGGATCTGCTCTGCCTTTCTTCTTACTACTGCACGTGGAAGAATACTGTGCATGCTGTCTGAACAGCAGCCCAAGGGGCCCCAAGACCTCTGCCCCAACAAGTTGTCTGCCTCTTATACCCTCGACGCCCGCGATACACACCTTCAGCTCCCAGTAGTGGTACAACCTGTGTATTGCAGTACGTAGAACTATGTCGCCTAGCTCGCCAGTCTATTGGTTTGCGAGCCGTGATATGAGGGCTGGGTCGCTTCCAGATCGGTAGAGCCGCTCGTCGAGAGCTGCGCTGAGCTCATATGTCGCCATAAGATCTGATCCAGTAGTCGTGCTTGAAGGCGTTTCCGACGCGGTGCCGTTCGTGGCGATGTTATAGGGGAAGAAAGTGGTATTGTGAAAAGTGCCATGCATACAGGGAGATGAAGATGCGCCCCGAGTAATAGGGACGGTGCAATTATCGCTCATAGTATCCGCAACGAGGTTGTAAGTGATGTTGTTCACGGTGGGGTACGCGTTCAGGGGTATTGATGATTGCGGTGAAGGTAATGTATGGAACCCGAAGTTCCAGTGGTTTCCGTTCGCAGAGCTGTTCGGTGTGAACGTGTACAGAGGATCCGTGTTATCTGGAGTGTAGAAATAAGCGGTATTGAGGAAGCTTGATGGTGCATTTGGCTTGTTGCTATCAAGAATTACATACATGGGATAGTCATCGCATAGGTAGTTGAAGGTGTTCTACAGAAACATAGGCCGGTCAGGGTGCTGGACGCGGAAGGACAACGAAAGTCGTACCCAGTACATCCAATATAGGAAGATAAAGTCTCCAAAAAAGGGAAGTGCCATGCCTATAACCACGGTCGAGATATCGATAACTTTCTTCAGGGGCGGCCGGAGGGTAAGCCAAGAAGTCTTCATACACGGTACGAGCTGTTCATACCATCGAATGTGCCGTTGATACTAGTAACATTAGCTGCCAAAAGTCTGATGGTTGGCTGAGCAATGACATTGACGTGGGTGGCAAGGGCGTCAGGTACTACCAGTAGCCATACTAGACAACTCGTCGTTGTCCATGGCAGGATACGGGCGGCGGCGTTGGTGGGAAGACATCAAGCATCGTCATAAAAGCACTGCAATGTCTGACACTGCCGAAGCTTGAGGCACAAGCTGGGATTGTCCGTACCACAATTGTCGTTGCAACATACCTGTCAGCATGGAGAAAACACTGCTGTGTAGTTCAGTACGATAATGGATACAAGAAACGCCATCGTCCATCCATCCACATCATGGTTCGCCGAGGATAGCTTCAATTTTCTTTTAATTTGAAAGCAAGGAAGCAAGCAGCTCGCAAAATACACTGATAAATAATCCACGAGGTTTCTGGCGTCGGCTTTGCATGATGAGGCGGACTCGTTGACTCCTAGTCAAAGGTACGGGTGAGGGATGGAGATGAAATGTCCTCGGTCCCGAAGCGCTGAGTCGCGTCCAGCTTAGGTTGGCGCCTACGCGTCGATAAGGTTTACAGAGGACCCCTGACAATTGGCTGAGAGACCTGATCGCCATCCGGACGAAATTTTGGATTTTAAACCCCCCCATGCGTGATTTTGTCCGAACGTTTTGGGTGTCCGGCGAGCTCCAAGCCTACTCATTGTCCGGCCGTCCGAGCGGACGGCCGGGCCCTGGCCTGATTTTGTCCGGACGTTACGCACGGGCGCCGCCGACCCTACTTAACAAGGTGACATTTGACTCATGATGTCACAATGTGACTAGAAATTACTTACTTTCGGCTGTAGGGGCCTCATGAGAAGTCCGGACGTCGGGGGGCCGGAGGCCCCCCCGGCCTGATTTTATCCGGACGTAAAGGGCCAAAATTCGAAATTTCTGCCCGGACGTTTTGACCCAGATCTCCGACCAAAAAATCAGGCCTTCCAGCCAATTGTCAGGGGTCCTGTTTACAGCCGTTTTCTTATCGGTAGGTAACCTTTTACCGCGTCTTCTATGGTGCATGACGCAATGGAATCCTTGAAAATGGTTTTTTCCACATGTCTTTGTTTTGTAAGCTACATACGACATCAGGCCAGTGGTTGTATAGCCTGGTCCGGACGGCCGACATATTTTGCTGATCAATTCATTTCTTCGCGAATGGGGATGCGCGCCGCCGAGGCTAGCTTCTCCACGCATTGGACCTTGACTAGGGTATAAAACCCTTCGAAAAACCTGCATCTCTACCGTCCAGCTTTCCAGCCCCAGCCATACCCCACAGAGATGTCGTTCCAGCCCGTCAAGACCGCTATCCTTGGAGTCGGTCTCTCAGGCCTCACTTTCCATGCGCCGTTCGTTCTCGCGCTGCCTCAGTACTTCAAGCTGACTGCAGTGCTTGAACGCAAGCCTACTAGCCCAGGAGGAAAGCTCGCTGCTCGATTCGGTGAAGAGGCTGCCAAAGGAGTCAAGATCTACAACACGCTTGATCAGGTTCTCGCCGATAGCGAGATCGAGCTTGTGATCGTCGGCACGCCCAGCGAGACCCACTATGAGTACACAAAACGTTCCCTGCTCGCTGGGAAGCATGGTACGTTTTGTTTTGATGATAGCTTTCCTAGTATGGTTAACATTTTCGCTCAGTCCTGTGCGACAAGCCTATCACTGCGACTTTCGCGGAAGCGACTGAGCTTGACCAACTTGCCAAATCAAAGAAACTCGTTCTTTACCCGTACCAGAACCGCCGATGGGACTCGGATTTCCTCGCTCTGCGCGAACTTTTGAGCCTCCCACCGACAGATCCGAACTCGCTTGGCGCGGTCTTCGAACTGGAGTCTCGGTGAGTGCTCTTCCTAATTCGTCCCGAAGATCTTCACTGAAATGTTTTCGGTAGCTTCGACCGTTATCGCACAGCTCTCAAGGGTACGTGGAAGGACTTACCCACACCCGCGAATGGACAGACCTACGACCTCGGTGCACATGTCATTGACCAGTCGCTTGTGCTCTTCGGTCGTCCGGCACGCATCAGCGCGCAGATTGAGAACATCCGTGGCCTCGGTAGCCCCGAGGTGGACGACAACGTGAGTCCACTCTCGCATACAGTCCACAAAATCAACGAGACTAACCTTTGTTTTAGTTCACTATCAAGCTGCACTATCCGCCACGTCCCGCCCCTCCAGGATCACCCATACAGCCCACATCCCTGACCGTCGTTCTCCGCGCTTCCATCCTCTCCGTCAAGACCCAACAGGTCCGCTATATTGTCCGCGGCACCGCGGGCACATTCACTAAGTACGGTGTCGACGTTCAAGAGGACCAACTCCGTGTCATCTCCTCGCCCTCAGCTATCCACACGATGAAGGAGTACGGAGTCGAGCCGGAAGAGATTCACGGCGTGGTAGAGAACCTGCGCGGTGAGAAGATCGTCAAGAGCGTCTGGCCTACCAAGCACAAGGGCGACTACGCTGGACTCTTTGTTGACGTCGCGCAGGCGATTCGGGAGGGCAAGCCACAGGCGGTCAAGTGGGAGGAATCTGCGGAGGTTATCGAGCTCATCGAGCTCGCGTACAAAGCCTCTAAGGAAGGTAGAACCCTGGATGTTCCTCCTCGTGCTTAGATGATAAGACACCAAAGAACATGAGACTAAGAGCTCATATGTACTTGTAGCCGTTATAGCATGTATCAAGCAGGAATAACCAGGAATAACATGTAGCTATCTTTGACACAACTCTTCCCATCACCGTCGCTTGTACTCGCAGGGCTTGAGCACATCTCCTCGTGCCATCAACTTAGCCCACTCTTTGTCACTTTTTGGTTTTCTCTTGACCTTGATAAAATTAAAGAGTGTAAAATGTGTGTTGCTGTCGTCCTATAGCCGTGTCAGTGTGGCGCTTCAGATAATACCGGCTTAAAATACCTTCGAACGTAGCTTAAAACCCACGGATGATACCAGGGACATGAAGGCCTCCAAGGCTACAAAGCGACTGGCAACCTCTGCAATCTTAAGTTCTCCTCTGCAGACCATCTCAACATCTGTGACGCCATCACAAAACCAGGGATGACTTACCCAGGTTTCAGTATCCGCCACGCCTCTTTGATACAACCCACCCAATTTGTGCTCATGAGACTGAGTGCACATACGGCCACATCCGCTACCTGTGCCGCTGCGCCTTCCTCGTCTCCCTCTTGAGCTTCACGTCCGGGAAGTGGAATCCTTGAACAGACGTCTGCCTCGATCACGAACTCTCCGTCAGATACGAGATCGTACGAGAGGATTGTGAGACCCTTGGGAACCAGTGCACGCGCAAGAGCCGCGTCTCCACACCCCAAATCTACGATGACGGTCTTCGGTGGGTAGGAAGAGAATGTAGATATATAGTGAGAAACGGGATTAACGGGCCATGACTGGACCTGGTGACGGAACCCTGTGTGATACTGGGAGTTTATGGGTTATCGTGAGTCGATAAGACAAACCGAGAGTCGAGCTTACTTCGGTGAAGACTTCAGGATTTTCGCGCATCATGTCGTGTGCATGTGCGCTGTCTGACTTATACAAAGTCTCGTTGATGACCCTGTTGAGACGTTATAGCTCACAGTATGAAAGCAAAGAATAGGTCTGCACACCTGAAGCGGGCCCCGTCAAGACTCTGTTTCATACGAGCCTGCATCACAGTCAATCCATCCTTAGCAGCATCCGTCCCCTTTTCTGGTTTCTGTGACAATAAGCCTGGTTGCTTTGCGGCTTCCTCGTCATCTTCGCTATCGAGCTTTAC
Organism: Pleurotus ostreatoroseus; assembly: GCA_005298045.1. Taxonomy (NCBI): domain Eukaryota; kingdom Fungi; phylum Basidiomycota; class Agaricomycetes; order Agaricales; family Pleurotaceae; genus Pleurotus; species Pleurotus ostreatoroseus. The sequence goes on from SWBT01000086.1 coordinate 330,512, forward strand.
CGCTTTTGTGCTTGCATCAGAACCACGACGCTTTTTCTTAGGCTTCTTGCCTTGCATCTCGTGCGTTGCTGGCTTCTGAGCGGTTGGAGTAGCTTCATCGTGTGTTTTCCCCTTAGACTTCTCCCTTCTCTTCTCCTCTCTCATGCGTTTCTGACCGGCCTCTTGTGGGCGACCCTTCTTCCCCTCTCCCTTCCTCGCGTCCTCGACTCTTTCCTTTCCTTGAGCCTTCCCCTTTCCTTTCTTCGCCCGCCTTTCGCCCTTACCACCTCCCTCTCCTCCAACCTCTCCCAGCGTTGCCATCAGTTTTTCCACGTTGACAGCAGCAGCCTGCAGCTTTTCATCCTGCCCAGAATCCGACCGCTTCCTCTTGCGCGAGCTAGAGCCAGATGACGGCCCTGCGACCGGTGCTGTAGGCACTGACCAGCCTGGCACCTCAAAGAGAGCCATCACTAGATTCTGGGCAGTCGTTTGGTGTGGTCCGTGGACAAGAAATCGGATCGCCGTGAATTATTTGTACGCGATCAAGCTGTTGGTGCGGTGATTAAAATGAATGCCGGGCGTTGATCAAGCGGTCCGACCTGCCGGTACGAATACTATTACCATTGCTCAAGGAGTCCCAGCGGACACATCATTCGCCTACGCTCTCATGCTACGGCTCTCAGGCCTATACAGTACTTATATATTAAAAAAGAATACCGGAGCGCGTGTATGAGATTGAGACGTCATAAATTGGTTCATAGATTTGTATTGTGTATAACGAAACATTCTGTGAGTTCAATCCCGTCTGTATCTTGCTTCCCCGCATCCTCAGATATGTCGTCTGTCCAGGACGAGATATCCTCTCCCAAGTTCCCGATCATCGTATCTTCGAAGTTCTTTTTCGCGCTGAATGACCGCGAACGTTGTTGCGGTGTCAACGTCTCCGTCCCACCCGGTCTTGCAAATCGCTCATCCGCCGCGATCCGCAGGTTTAACATGAGACGTGAGACCATGAGGCTCGTCAATCTGACACACGACTAAGTAACATAAATACTGGAGTACGACGAGATATACTCACAAGTTACTGAAGCTAGCATTGATTGGCTTGAGATCGGGCTGTCATCAAGAGAAGATTAAGTGAGCAAGTTATTAGTCGTGACTTCGAGTTACTGACAGTAGCGGTCTGTAAATATCATGAGGTCATCCTGGTAGATATCAACGTAGCAGAGATACCCACTAGAAGGAATAGCACCGTGATCAGATTTGCGCCAAAAATCACGGCGAAATATACCACTCCTGGCACGTGCGGATCAATAGATATTTGCAAGAAAGATGGGTTCCATATTTTCCTACTTACCATCGCGCAGCATTATCCCAATGAGCATATGATATGTTGTACTGTGGTCTGACAGTGTACGGTATATCTTGACGGTCTTGATTACGGTAGCGAGGAACACACAGCTGTCTGGTTATAGGTCAGCCAGGTATAGTAGCTGCAAAGCGACGGACATCGCCGTACCGAAGATGAGCTCTACAACAAAAGTCCATATGAACCGTCTTTCTCTGAAACGTCAAATGATATTTCAGCGCGCCAAGTTGCTACACGAAGCCACGTACGATTTGCCGGTCAGGATGCAGCCAATGAGCCCTGGTGCGTCAGGACATGAATATCGTGCTATGCCAGTAGATCGACGCTACAATATTACCTGGAGGAAGCTGTACAGCATCACCATCTGTGAAGGCCCACTGTGGAGTATCATCAGTACAGCCAAGATTTTGAAGATTTTATTGCAGTGGCCACTCACGATCTTTATGCCAATTTCCACCAGAAGGAGAGTAACAAACGTGGCTAGCACGAAACGATTTCGTGAATAAATCGCATATAAGCGAAGAATAAATATCACTAAAGTAGATCGATAGTCAGACAGCGAGTAAGACCTCATGATCAATGCAGTATGCTACATACGTCCGATAGCGGTGTCTGTAATGGTCTTCAGGATCTCTGGATAGAGTATGTAGCGATTGCAAACAGATGTAGGCCAATTTTGCTGGAATGCTGATAGTCTTCTCAGCGTGATACCCGCTGATATATTAGAAAAAAACCTACAGAATATTACAACAATGTAACCTAGAGGGTTCAGATATCGATTCTATAGCATCGAGGGTTTCAGAGTTATCCGTGATGTAGATGGGTTGACCGTACCGCAAACCAAAGGATTGTGGGCCCACTGAACGGCCGTTTCCAGATTTTCTCTACTTCGTCGCCGAAGGTCAAGCAGATATCATAGAACAGCATGACTAGGGATTAGTTGTAAACATGTCTCAGTTCGACTATATTATTGGAACAGACTCACCGCATGCAGCAAGCGAATACGTCTTCGCTGCCAGACTAAATCGCAGTACCAGAATTAGACTTGCGCCCTACTAACATACTAGAACCTTACAGATGTTCTGCTGTTCTCACATATTCTGCTTCAGAAAGCGAAGGCACTCCACTCATTCTGACACGAGGAGCACTCAGCCCGACGGCGGGGGCAGAAGAGGGCTTCTGGAAACGTCCGAGCCGCCATTCTTGGGTCCTTATATACGCAAGTACCTGACAAAGATTTCTTCTCATCGCCACGGAGAATGCATTGAATAGTCAGCAGAATGCCAGAAGTGGGAATCAACGCGATTTGACTTACGTGCGGGTCATAGAAATAGCGTGTACTGATAGTACGAGCTTAAGAAACCCAGCAGGCCGTCACGAGCGCATCTTATGCATGATGTACCACGTAGATGTTCCAATCATGCCCACACGGTCCCGTCGATTTCCGTAACTGTTAATTCTTTCAGATGATGCTTGGCAGGTTTCCTTTTCTCGCAAATGTTTCTCAGCGCATGGATCCACTCGTGTGAAGACGTTTCAACGGCGTACCTGGGATGCGGTACAGAGAGATCCTGAATATCAAACGGCGCCCACTTCGATTGTTCGTCACATCCGTTTGCATGCATCGAAGCACGCGCATACAAGTACTTCCAATCATTCATCGATGCCACAATCATCGTATTCTGCGCTATAGCCGCATCAACTGCTAGGTGTACGCACAGGTATCAAGGATAGTGGCGACGCTCGCACAGCTCTATGGACTCCTCATCCATGAGACTCTCGTCGCGCCGTTGATGGTCGGAATCTGACCACTGGATGTCTTCGCCGAGGTTGCCGATTATAGTGTTTTCAAAACCGTGCTTGCCATCATGCGGTTTGACGGCCGCGTCGCGAACAATCGTTGTACGAGCACCGATGTATGGTTCCCCTCGCCCGACCTCAACTCGTAGGTTGAGCATTAATCGAGAGACCATGAGACTGGTGAGCCTTGATCAATCGGTCAGTAAAGAAGGACTTCGATCGAAACCAGATAATACGGCTTACATGTTACTGAATGTTGCATTGATAGGCTTGAGATCGTCCTAGAACAAGAAGCAGAGAATAAGTCACGAAGGTTCAACAGTCTGGCATGAGGTGGAAATATGACATACAGCGGCGATCTACAATTGCGAAGTCAGTGACAATACATTCCCGATGACGTGAACTGCATACCAGGAGGAAAAGAACAGTGATCAAATTAGCAGCAAATATCGTTGCGAAATACATTACGCCTGGCGGTCAAATTAGCTTACTGGTTGTAGCATTAAGAAGAAGAGCTTACCGTCGCGTAGAACAATTCTGATTAGCATGGCTGAGCTATCCGCCAGGTTGCGATATATACTCAAGGCTTTGAATAAGGTAGCAAAAAAGACACAACTATCTATATAGCCATGAGAGTGTGTCTCACTCTGTATTTTGAGATGACACCTACCAAATATAAGCTCAATAACGAAAGTCCAGATAGAGCGTTTTTCACTGCATTGATTTTATTAGGTCGTGAGCCGTGTAGAAATAGAAAATACGTACGATTGTCCTGTGAGTATGCAACCTACGAGGCCTGTCACGTATTTAGTACCAATGTAAACTTAAGACCATAGACCGCTTACCGGGTGGAAGTTGAAGCGCGACGCCGTCAGTGAAAGACCACTATAATGTAGACTATCCGTAAGTATTGCGGACACGAATCACGAAGGCGACGTACGATCTTCACCCCGATTTCTGCCAAAAGGAGTGTAGAGAATATGAGTAGAATAAGGCGACTCCTCGAGTAAATGGCATAGAGACGAAGAATAAATATAACTATCGCAAGGCTGAGTTTCATCTACGGTCTCGTTAATGAAGATAAAAACATACGTCCAATTGCAGTGTCCGTTATGGTTTTGAGAATTTCCGGATAATGTACATAGCGATTGCAGACGGAGTCGGGCCAACGTTGGTGGAAAGCTACATGACCTCAGTGAAATTGAAAGACACTTCCTCGTTGTGTACTCACAAACTATTACAACGATATACCCGAGCGGATTGAGATATCGGTTCTATACTCGCCGTTAGTAGAAGCCTTGGCGGGCCTGTACGATTCCTCACGCACCATGAACCATAGTACAGTGGCTCCGGTAAAACGCCGCTTCCAAATCTTCTCCACTTCATCGCCAAAAGTAATGCAGATATCATAGAATATCATAACTAGCCAGCAGAAGTTAGTATATGAGTGGTGATGGACATACTTATGAACGTACCGCATGCAGCGAGCGAATACATCTTGGAAGCCATACTAGCACGATGATATTTAGCGAGATCGTCAAGTATTCCGTACATGATAATGACTTACAGCGTCCGTGCTATCTCTTCATAGTTTGGCGGAAGGGGAACGCTGCTAGTATCCATCCTGGAAATGTGCGCCTTGGCCGAAATCCTGCGGAAATGGGAGCGACGGCGCAAACTGCATACAAAACCGAGGAGCAGTAGGTGGTCCCTGCATGTTTATAACTGAGACAAGGGTAAGCGTACTTATCATCAGTGCCTCGCATCTCCATCTGCCAGTCACACATCCTGATGGACAGCGTCGAGCGCTCTAGGTTTCATGTTCAGGGAAGGTCGGAAAACAACAGCCGGTGAGCATTAGATTGCAACTTCTATCTTTCAAGGAGATGAATTCTCATGCATGCTGTGATATAAGCGTATGTTGATAGACTGGAGGCGTACATGCATGGGAGAACATACCTATTCCGTACGCCTTGCACTGCTGTTGGTACCTGGATCCCAAGGACATACCAATATTGCACGTCGAGCTGGTGCGTCTAGCATAAACCTCGATTTGAGTGTATATTGAGCTCTCAAGTCAAGACTCCATATCCGCGCGTACAGTATCAGCAAGCTTGGTCGCAGCTCACCATGCAATTACTTCAGAGGACTGAGACTTCCGGCTTGTATCAAAAACAAAATCTTGGACAGCATGATCGTGGCGAGAGTTATTGATTCATCAAGCGCGGTTCCGCAAATTCGACAAGAATATCGCAGGGCAATGAACGTGCAAGGCTGTATGCGTCAGAGCAAGTCAAGCTGGGCAGCCCGTGACCGTGACGATCCAGTGTAACAGGCGCCTAAAAGCCACGAGGCCGTTCCCACGTGGCATCTTGATCAGAATCTCGCGCTTCTCAGAGGGATCCTCGTCTCGACTGGCATCTTCACTGGTCATATTTGCCTTCCATGTACAACAGCCTATTAGCTATGGAAAACAATGGATAATAGCATTGTGTCCTGTGATGAGGTACAATGGGTTGTATTGTCCTTGTGTACCACGAAAGTGAGTAATGCTCAGCTTCTCAGTACTAAAAGTTAGACGCAGTCTTAGGATCGGTAAGTCTAGGTATATAGTTAGCTGTATAGCTGTTCAGAGGATCAAGCACGAGGCTGGTTTCAATTTATGTACATGATACCTTGATATTCACTGAAAGACTTGACTCTCAACTTTTCCATCATCGGTTGGGGTCGATTCAGACTTATCCTGTCTAACTACGCTTCGTATGGATGAGTATCGGAACCACAAATACTCGCGAATGCAACTAGAGTTGGTGAGTATTTGGCATACGCTCCTTGATAAATGCCCACTAATATGACGACAGACAATGCTATTCTTTCGCACGACCTGACCAGCAAAGTAGAACGTAAATACGCCGCATGTACAATGGCGACTGTTCTTCGGTACTACCAGCCAAGAATACAATACGTGAGACAAGCACAATGCAGCAAGTACAATGCATTCCTGTATCCATATAATTCCTCAGCTATGTAGATCTCGACCTCATTGTACAACAGACATATAAATACCCTGCGAGAACCGGTGCAGCCCCATCGTACTCTCAACCTCGCATCATACAGCGTCCTACATTGAGCACTCGAAGTTTATCCCCGTTGTCAATCATTGCCTTGAATTTCCTAATCAGTATGACAGACTTTATGACGCTCCAAGTTCCAGTCGGGGCCTTGAGCTCCGATCCCGAGGTATGTCAACCCTACATTGTGACCATTGCGCTCAGCACTTCTGATAAAATTGTACTAGAATAGTGCATCGTTTGCAGCAAGCCCGCAGGACGATAGGTCTACGGACTCCGGTATAGATACCTCCGACAACGTATTCACCCTCTATTTTATACAACTTGATCTTCTTGACGTACCGTCTGTGTACAGGATGTCGCCGAACTGGAGCTGCTAGCCAACCTAACTCTGGACCAACGCTCCAACAAAGACCATGAGCTGTCCACAGCGCCGCTTCTCACACGGGATGCATACATGGCGGCGGGAAATCAAAGCACTTTCCCACAGCGAGGATTGCTCGGTTCCGTACTCGAATTGTAAGTCGCCATGAGTTGATCAAATCTACAGTGTAATCATGACATCTTCAGTGAAGGGGAGCCGATCACCGGCACCACGATCGATTCACGACTCTACATGAATACCGTAAGCCAGTCCTATCTCACAGTCCATTCTGAATGTTTATACCGAACACGTAAAGAACGCCCCGCTCTCCGCCCTGGTTTGTGGTGTACAAGGCTCGGGCAAGTCGCACACTGTTGCCGTCATGCTCGAGAATATGTTCATTGACGAACACCCTCAAATCGGTCTCCTGGAAAAGCCACTGAGCGGTCTCGTATTACATTTCGGAGAAGGCGGAAAACACGCACAACCCTCTGAAGCAGCTTGGATTGCTTCTCCTCTCTCGCCAGATATCAATACGCCAAAGATAGTCGTGTATGTCGCGCAGTCCTCGCTGAAGACCATGCGGGCGGTCTATGCCAAAGCTGGCTCCCACATCACTGTCGAACCGCTTTTATTCAAAAAATCAGAGCTGGATGCCCGCGCGTTCTTGTCTCTGATGGCCATAGGATCCTCAGAGTCTGCCCCTTTGTATATGCAGACGGTCTTGGTTTGTTCTGGCCGCATATTTACTATATTGTTTGCTAATTCTTCGCTTGATAGTCTATATTACGAGAGCTCGGAGAGGACTATACTTATTCAAAGTTCCTGAAGAATCTGGAAGTTAAGAAGCGAGACCTGAATGTCGGTCAGCTGAACGGCCTCAAACAGCGCATGGAATTACTCGAGACCTTCGTCGATAGATCGAAGAACCGTGTAACTCCAGAGCGCTTCGCGGCCGGCCAGTTGACCATCGTCGATATGTCAGACCCGTTCATTGATCCTGGGAGTGCCTGTGTATTTTTCGAGATTCTCGTGCGGCGTTTCGTGCGGGCGAGAGTCGACACAGGCAAAGTGCTCGTCGTGGACGAGGCACATAAAGTTCGTTCCCCGTCTATGCCTCACCTAACATGCGTTGACAATGGCTCGTGCAGTATCTGTCCGCGAACAACGGAGAATCCGGCTTAACCCAAGAATTGTCGTCCTTGATTCGACAACAGCGCCACCTTGGTATGCGCGTCATCGTGAGTACACAAGGTGGGCATGATCCTGTATTAGCAGCCTTTGCGCGTGACTAACATACGACTCCCTCAGAACCGACCGTCGTGCCACCTATCTTGCTCGACTTGTGCAGCGTGGCGGTCCTCCACCGTTTCTCATCACCTTCCTGGTTGGCACACGTTGAGAAACACGTTGCCGCACGAATGGACACCGACGAGGCCTTCGACAAGATTGTTCAACTTCAGGTAAGCACTTGCTGTCAATGTCATCGAGACGCGCAGCAATACTAAGCGTATCTTACGATTCATAGACTGGTCAGGCAGTCGTCCTAGCTCCCTCTGCTCTCCAGACCGTGGCAGAGGATGACGGCTGGCACTTGAGCGCAAAGAAGCTTCAACAATTTGGCCGCCGCTACGCGGTGATCAAAACACGCCAGCGAGTCACTCGCGACGGCGGAGCGTCGATTCTTGTCGTCGATTGAGCGTGTCATCACGTTTCATATCGCCGCGGACTGTAGATAGGTCGTAATTCTTGATACGCGTAACGTCAATATCTATTCGTGTGTTGGTCATGACGATTGAGTCAATGTACGTTACGAGTTACAAACAACACAGTTCGTTCTGATACACCAAAGACCGAAACAAACTCAACAAGATAAATATATTACATCGCACACGTAGGTCAGATTATAGCCAAAATATCGGGGAGCAAGGTTCGCCCTGACCGTGCACACGACAGCCGAAAGAATGTCAACCAAAGTTACAGAGCAAGACGCTTGAATCAGCTGAGCATGTCCTTTTCCTGCCGGGTGCACGAAAGCCACGCAAACCACATCATGGTGCGGAGCTGGAGCACGTCTTCCTTCCAGGCCATCGACTGATTTTGTTCACGGAATTCGCGAGTCAACATCTCGCACCGATCGATGTTCTCTGGGCTGACGAAATCGCTCGCCACCTTGATGCAATCTGCCAAATTGCAAACCTTGAAATAGGGTATGAGCAACTCAACGTACAAACAAGATTCGCAACTCACCTGATGAGCGCAGCCAGCGGGTATAAATACGGCTTGTCCAGGGTGCTGGTAAATCCGATAGCTCTTCACACCAAACTCGTCGTACAACTCTTGTCGTAGCTTCGAATCGAGGTAGAAGAGCTGTGAATGAATGGGGTCGTTCGTATATTGACCCTTGAACTTTCGACGAAGGAACTTCCTCAGTTTCACCGAGTCTTCAGATTTGAATAAGTCCCAAGCCGCACATCCTGGCCGACCATCAGGGGTTGACGCGGCATACAGCATGATGTTGATCGCGTCAGCCATGTCCATATGCAAACGCGTCGAGCCCTTGCTGTTCTCCGCTTCGTAGGAAGCCATGGCGTTGTACATCTTCGGCCCTAGTGTTTCATCAGTAAATGCACATCCACTAGAAGCTTATGGTGCCTACCTAAGTCGGGCGCCACGGTGTTACTAGGGAAATGCGACGCGATGTTGTATACACCATCGCGTCGGACAAAGTTTGGTACCGGTGTGGCTTGGGCGAAGTCCTCATATAATTCAGGGAAAGCCGTCTTAAAATCGGTAGATGGCGGCCAATCCTGTGTAAACGTTGGTCATACGCACATCCAAATGACATACGACACGAACCTTAAGCTTCCAGCAATCACGCCGGCCCTCGTACTTGCCGAACCACGAGAAAAATTCGCCTACGGTGACGCGCTTGTTCTGATCCGTCTGACATTCCAGGATAAGACAACTCTGGTTGCCATACTTGCTTTTGAAATAATCGGGCGTCCACTCGATGCGGAACTTAGATTCCACATTCGTTACGACGACTGGTTCGCCAAGTTTCCAGACCTGCTGGAAGATTTCATCTGTCAGTTCTCCGTCCTTGTACGTGCGCGTTTCGTGACACGGAATCGCAGCAGTCCCAGGAGTTGTTTGTCCCGCCGAGCTGGACGCGCTGGCGAAGGTAGACGGTTCTGGTGGGACAGGAGATTCCGGGGTTGTCTTCGGAATTTGCAAAGCAACTTCCGAGTCAAGATTCTTCGTGGGCACCGCAGCAGACGCGCCTGCCCCGGCCTCGCCATTGGTAATCGCTGCTGTGCCTGAGGGGTGCTCATTGCGAGGACCTTCGCTGGAGACGCTGCTAGCTGGCTTTCCATTCGTCGTGTTGGCGGAGGCGCTTCCATTGACGCCGTTCGAGACGCTGTGGCCATTGACAGATGGGTCGGAAGGTTTGTCCTTAACCTTCTCCTCGACGGGAGACGCCGCGACGGCCGGTGGATCGGCCAGAAGCGCCTCCATGTCAATGATCGCCTGGTCGAGCTCGTCTTTGCTGAACCGCGACATCGGGGAGAAATCGCTCGCACGGTGTTCGTTGCGACGGGTGCACGAGAGGAAGAACGGGTTGATGTGCGCGTGCTTTTCGCGGCGTGCTTGGAGAGCTGCGATCTCCGCCTCGGTGGCGCCTTCGCGGTCCGTCGTAAGCTCCCGCACTTGTGCGAAACATTCAGCACAAGCTTCGCGGCCGCACAATCGGCACATCCAGCTGCTCGAGAAGATGGACGTCATGCAGGTATCTGCGTAAGCCGGAAAGGGATACATTCAGCCGAACACTCAGCGAGCATTCACACAGATAGCAACTGACCACATGTAGCGCGGACCTCGCTTTCCCGAGTCCGTCTTATAACCTCCGGGTGCTTGATATGCTCCTGCTCTTTCTTCAAAATAGGCAACAGCGCTTTAGCTACTGTGCGCTACCCAGTGTCATCAGTACACTCCGTAATCAGCCCGATGTACTAGCCAATTCATATCTCACCTTTAGACGATCGATATGAGATAGCTTGAGAGTGGTGCTCCACTTCACCGGGAAATTCATCGAGGGACCATCTGCCTTGTGGTTTTCGACGAAGCTTATACCGATAATGTTGCGATTTTCGTCTTTGAGGAAGAAGCGGATGCCCTGGAAACGACATGTATCGCCAGCCCATCGGCGAGTGCATGATACGCATCGAGGAAATTCTTCTGTGCGGTACCGGTTAGACATGCAGCGAGCAAACTGCAATTCCGGGTGCAAAGTCGAGCCTGAGACAGGCATAGACGGAGCAGCATTGTCTGAGTCCTTCGACGCTGAGGTAAGAGATGAGCATGAATTTAATCTTGGACAACGTGTAAGCCGACTTACATTCGCGTTCCTTGCCTTTGCCGTTGCTATGAGGCGCTAGTGACGACGAAACAGTCAACAATCAAGCGGCGCGAGAGGGGTGAAAACCGCTCACAGCTCTGAGAAGTTATTTGCGAAGCATCGTTCCGCTTCTTAGAGTTATAACCTCGTCGGGAATTACCTGCAGTTGCCCATGAGGCAAAGGCCGGCACGGCAAAGAGTAAGTACATACCCTCGTTGGCTTTCGCCTTGCCTCTCGATTTCTTCTTTGGTGCAACGGGTTCCTCATCCCCAGAGTCCAGTGGACGCTTCAGAGGAGCGGCAGCAGGCTGCATCATGACAGGAATTGCAAACATCCCGCCGTGCGGCATAATGAGCTGAGGCATGTGCGGTACTCCGGGGATGCCTCGCATCATGGCCTGGGGTTGCATTCCACGCGCTGCAAGCCGAACAGATACCCGCTCAGTGGATTGATACACTGAAGAAAGAAGTTAGACCACACGATTTGCAGGACCCATTATGAAGGGGATAAAACCATTCGGTATGTATTGTGCAGCTTGATGTTGTAGATCCTGCTGGTCATACTGCCCTGGTGCCACCCCTGGCTGCATAACGGCCTGCACGGCGGGAGGGGTGTACGAGGGGGCTTCGAGCGTCTGCGCGTGAGAACATGATTATGTCTGCGTGATGACACACGTACCCTTCTGCGCTGGATCTCCATTGTTGATCGCTGCAAAAGGAGATTCAGGACGAGAACAAGAGCGCACGAACTAAATCAGACGCACTTCGGTCCTGCGCGTACACCATCTGTGGCACTGGTGTAACGAGCTGCGCACCGTACGCGAGAGGCTGGGCATGTTCATGCGAGCTAGGAGACCAAGATACGTCTATTCCGTAATTAGCAGGTTCGTCCACAGGCCTGGGTCGCTGATATTGCTCTGGATACACCGAATGAGAATTCGGTTGATGAGAACTCGGATGAGAGTTTGAATGGGGAGTCGATGAACCGTATCGACAGGCAGACGTCGATGCCTCTGGCTCTTGCTGCCGACGCTGGGCAGACATTGCAGCGTCCGTGGAGGTGCGATCCCAGCTCGCTGCGCGCAAACTGAAGGAGCTACCGGAGCTGTTCATGGGGTAGCTAGACGGTGGCGAGACGTGCTGCTGCTGCTGTTGCTGTGCAGGCACGTAGCTCGCGGAAGAGAGCGTGTTTAGCTGTGGCGAGCCGTACGAGCCATCGAGGGAGGCGGTGGGCGAGGACGACCCGACGGGGTTGAGGAGCTCGGTGATCGAGGTACGCTTGTGAGCGTTGTCGTGCAGGCCGTTCATCCTGCCTAGCGAGGGCCCTGGTGGTGGAGAGAAAGAAAGAGCACCTTGGAAGGACGACGGGCGCACGCGGCGCGAGGAGATGGTTGGCTGCAAAGAAATGTTGTAGTTGCCGGGCCTACGGAGGGCACACAACACTTTCTGCGTCCGACTCTCAAGTCCGCTGACTTGTGCTAAACCGTAACAAACGCCCGTAGCCGCCCATTTGCCGGCACATGCTGATCAGATAACCCCAGGCGCGCGTCCGAATGCGGAAGGGAAAGGTGCTTATCCCAGCGATTTAATCTCCGAGAAAATTAAGCCCACGTGGCGATTGAGTCCCCGCCCGCGCTCGAGCTTCGTCTAGGGCTCGCTGCGTTGAATATCGTGTTCGCCCTCCGTACCGAGCCCGCTTGGCCTTCCTGACCTCGTTCCTTGACCCATTCAACTCGTATCTTCGGCGCATCAAATTCTAGGATGGCGTTCGCGGCGCCTGGCGAAGCAGCATCCAAGCGCCATCACGCCTCGTTCGGAGTTGCGTTCCCAGAGCCAGAACTCTCTCGGCCATACTCAGCACTCCGCAACGATGGATGCACGCGGTATTGGGTCGAGTGATTCCCGCGATACGCTATAGCTTCCGCGATGCTGGGGAATCAGAAAGAATTTGAGACAGCTCGTGGATGACACGCTGTGATGAGAACCTTGATGCTGTCTGCCGCGAGGGGCTCGCGGGCGGCCGCTCCGTGCTATGAACTGGCACAGCGATGCCCCTGCACAGCGTCTCTTCAAGGTTTGCCTCGCGCCAGTCGGTACGTAAATTGGGCGTAGCAAGTCGTGTACTATTCGTAAGGACACATATCGAATAATGATATATCAGTCGTGTATGTGATATATGTCTAAAGCGAGTGGCAGTAGGACAGTCCGCTGCTGTCGTGACCTATAGTGACTACAAGTTCAGATCCCAGGGGTGTAAGGTAGATAGCACGTAGATATCATGACGCCGAAAGTGTGATGAGAGGAAGGGGATGTAAGCCGACCATTCGTGAATAAAGGATACAACTTTTGCGAAGGGGGTATATACCGTATCAGTGTCAAGAGCAGCGACGAACCCAAGAGACACATCACAAGCCCAAGATGTAGTAAGCAAAAAAGAACGACCGACAGCAGAAGAACTAGAAAAATTTACGCAGGTACCCGGCGACCCTTGGAAACAAAGGTAGTATCATGGGAAGAGCGAGCCAGGCCAGCATCCCAAGAGTCGCCCCGTACCGTCATTGCGAATCAGGCTGGGGCGGCTCGGGAGGTGCAGTATCATCGGGTTGTGGGGGCTTATCTTCCGGCTTGGGTTCGTCATCCGGCGGTGAAGGCTGCTCCTCCGGCTTCTCTTCGTCGTCAAGAGGTGCAGGGTTTGTGTCAGCCGCTGCCGACGCCGCAGGAGTATCTGCTGCAGGAGGGCTCGGCAAGGCAGATTCCACGGCCGCCACAACAGCGTCAGCTGGTATTTGTAGGTCCGCGACTAGTAGAAATATTCAGCAAAAAGAAAAACCATTGCACATGGCCGTGTACTTACCAGGCACCTGCGGCCTGTGCGCACTAGCGAGCGTCATTGCTGCCTCACTGGGACTCATAGCTACGAAGACAAAAAATTAGCGTCCTCACAGGCCTCAGGAATGAGCTGCATACCAGAAATATTCGACAGTGACGTTGACACAGAAGCTAAGACATTGGCGGCTTCCGACAGGCCTTGCGATGAATGAGCCGCAGACTCTACCCTTGTGGTGGTTGTGTGGTTTCGCTCCGCAGCAGCAACCGATTTTGCGTCGGCATTCTCCTGTGGCGTACGCTTCGCAGATGATGACCGACTGGACATCCCGCCCGCGGCAGCGGCCGACCTACCCTCCGGCACGTGAAGACGACGTGCGACCTGCTGGGCTTGAGCCGCCTGCCCGGTCGTTATACTCCTCACGACTTCCGGTCGAATGTCTGCCCACATCTGTAAAGCCTTGATGGAGCCCCATTCAATGATCTTGCTATTTAACCACTCCAGCGAAACCGGCTTCGTTAAGAAATCGTTGCATCCGGCAGCTAAGGCAGCAACACGATCGGCCTGAAGTGACGACGCCGTGAGGGCAACAATGATGACCGAAGATCGGTAGGCGGGTGTAGAGACGGCGCGAGAGTCGGTGGTGGAAGTTTCCGACGGGGTTCGCTGTCCTTCAGACTGCGGCGTTGAAGGGAACGCTCCAGCCGCGTTTTGTTTCTCTATTCGTCTGATCTCCTTCGTAGCCTGGATTCCATCCATCACGGGCATTTGAATATCCATCTGGTACAGATGAGCATGGAGGCCGCAGTGCCGTGGAAATCCCACTCACCAAAATAAGGTGGAAGGTCCCCGACCGCCATTTATCAACGGCCTCTTCTCCGTTCTTTGCGACATCGTATTTGATTCTCCGCTTTTTCATGAAGGTCGAGAGAATTGTCTGGTTGATTGGATTATCTATTTGAGGCAGTCAGGAGCCTGTAAACACGGAATGAAAAATTACTCACCGTCGACAATGAGTACGCTGATGGGAGGAACTATGTTGCCTTCAGAAGCGCCCATGCCCTTACCCTTCTTGGGTATCGCGGATGGAGAAGTCGCCGAATGATCCGTGGTCATCCTCCTACCCCTCCGCGGACCAGTCTGTGCTGTGGGTGACCGTACCTGCGGGGAAGTGGGTGGGCTGGTGGGAACGGCATGCGAACTCTGGCGTCGTATCATAGATCCACGATAGACCGAAGGATTGGCCTCCGGCGACATCGACCGCGATGCAGAAAGCCCCGCGTCAAGGGGTGGAACATCTCTATCGTCGTTGAAAGTAGACGGCGTCCGTCCTTTACCCTTGGCAGGAGTTGACGTACCGACGTCTGAATTCTCAGAAGCGACGCTGTAGTTCGAATGCGAAGCGCGCATGGTTGGAGCGCTGCTACTGGAAGGAATGCCCGACTCCTTGATGGAGCGATCGCTGCCACCCGAAGGTATACGATAGCTGCGATGCCTTGCAACCTGTGTCTCCCGACCATCTTGTGCCTTGGTCGGCTCCATCTTCGGACTGGGCGGCAAAGTCGTGCCTGATGAGGTTCTCGCTTTGGGATGGAAGAAAATCCCAGTTGGTTGTCCGTCAGGACTTTGGATGAGTAATCCCGTAGCGGGGGTGGCACCGAGTTTGACTACGGCATCCGAAAAGTACTCGATACCTTCGGATTGAGAAAGAGGAGAGGGTGGGGCATGGCCTACGGATAATTCGGACGTAAACTCCTTGGGTGACCTTGCCGATCTGTCCGATGGTGCTCTGCCGCTAGTCGCAGACCTACCACTTGGAGACTTGGGAGCACCTGGGAAGTTAAAAAATGGTGAGAGTAGACCAGGACTCATGGGAGATGTAGCTGTTGGTACAAAGAAAGGATCGACGACCGGTCTCGTCACAGCCGTGTGTAGTGCTGTCAAGAAACGACGGGGACCCGCAGGTTTAGGAATGACGATGATTTCGGGTATGCGTGTATGGAAACCATTGGTCGGTGTAAATATGGACTGAATGGCATCTTTAACTAGCTTGAAGTTCGAGAGACTGGTGAAATGTACAATCACCGACGGAGGCTGAGGCGGCGTCGAGCTTGTAAGACCCATCACTCTAGCTACCTGAGGCGAGGATCGTGGCCGATGATTTGCTGCCAAAGATGGTCGCTTACGCGCATGTAAGCTTCCAGGATTAAGAGGGTACACCTGTTCCGCCTTGAGCTTCAATAACCGACTCCGCAGAACGGCCACGTCGTCGTCAATCAAGACGAAAGACGCGTCTACTGAATTATGCCGTTCTGAAGTGGGCGAGATCGAAGGGGCACCTTCAGTAGAGGTGGAGACATCTGATGGAGGCGAGGATCCGTTGAACTCCTCGTGCCACTGCTCATACTCTCCTTGTGCATCAGGTTCGGTGGACATATGACTGACGTTCATACCCCACGCGGTGAGGTAGCTCGACAGGTGGTGTGCAAACGACCCTTTCGCACTAGCATATAGGGTGACGCTTTTCCCTCTTAGCGTCTCTGCGAAAAGAAGAAGCTGGTCCAAACTAGGCTCGTTCGATATATGCACGTCGGGATATCCCAAGATCGCGACGTCTTCAGGCGAGACGTTGATTGATGGGTTGACAGCAGAGGGCTCTCCAGCTTCAAGCGTAACAGAGAGTTGACACGCCCTGCCAGTAAAAGAGCCTTTCAACGGTATGTCAGGGTCAAGCGCGGCGCCTATGTGGCTGAGGAGGCGGCGAAGGATGATGGTATTAAATGGGGGACGAGGGCGGGAGGTATGCGTTGAATCCGGGGTATCGGTACCATTCGTTTTGTCAGTGTCGCTGGCATAACGAAGAGCGATATGAAAGGCACAGCGGAGAAGTCCCACGCCATCTAACGAGGGAGATTCTGTGCGCGGAGCAGACTCCTCTACTGTATCACTGGGAGGCGTCGACGGCGATTCGTTGAGGGGTTCGATAAATAGTCCGATTTCGACGGTGTCACCGGGACTAGCGACACCAATAACTTGACGTACCACCTAAAGCGTACGTCAGTAGCAGTCTCCGGGACGAGTAGAAAGACCTCGTACGTGTGATAGCGTGTATGACAACGCGGTTTCGTCCCCCTTCACAGCAATATGCTTCATTCCCACATCCCCATGGAAGAGAACTAGGTCCACAGCGGCTTGAGCCGCTACCCCACTGAGCGCATCGCCCACACTCTGCAACATTTCCCCAACGTCGAAGTCGGATTGGGCAGTGGCTATGGGAGGGATCGAAGTGGAGTACGGCTCGGGACCTCGCGAGTTCTGGGCCTCGGAACTGAAGGCAGACATATTCGCAGACATATAATTTAGGTTCTTCATGGAAGTGAACATGGCGCATATTGACGGAGTTGGGATGGAAAGCGAACAAGCTGAGAACTGCTCCTTCGCCGGGTCGAAGACTTGGGGCGGAGAGAGTTGCAAGAGGGTCTGTATGACCATCTGTACGGAGTCGGCGAGCTCCAGCGAAAGTTCACGGAAATGCTCGAAACCGGGGGACGTTTTCTCGACGACGGGCGTGTTGCCGCTAGATGGGCTCAGCCGCCGAGGGTTCTTCAGCGAGCCAAGTTGAGAGGGTAAAGGCATGGAGAATGCGCGCGAAAGCCTGCGTTGTGGAGGAAGGGGACCTGCCTGGTCCATAGGATTTTGCTCGAGATTCAGATGGTTAGTAGGGGTCACGAACGCTGAATCTTCACCGTAGTCGTCTGACTTTGGCCGCCTGATGGGTGCGCTTGGCTCCTCCTCCGACACGTCTGTTTCGCCCTCTGAGGAGCTGAACATCACTGGTTTCTCGGCTGCGGAAGGGAGTGGTGCGGGAGACGGTTGCTCCGCTGGCCACGCGATGCCGAACTTGGAGGACGAGGGGATCTCCACAACGACAGACTCAGCCTCCAGGCCGTCCTCCTCTCCTTCCTGGGCAGCGACCACCTGGGACATCCTCACCGTCGGTAGCCTTGGACCAGTCATCGCGCCAGTGATATGCCGGATAGGAGAAAGCTACCCAACGTGTTCAGCAGCACGATGCCGGTTGTTGAATGCGTTGTGCGTGCCGTCGCTGGCGAGCAAGGGTGGGCGTCCGTAAGAAAGAGGTGTTTAGGAACGGCCGGCGGTGGCGCCGCTGTGAAGAGCGAGAGAGCGGGCGCAAGCACCAAAGTTCCGCCGCGCAATACTCAGGCGCCCAGGACGCGATCCTTGCCAAATTAGGCAATCCCGCCGCAAGGTTCCCCGCACGCACCAGACGCCCTCATACTTCGTGCACATTGTACTGCCCGACGAGCAGTGGAGGATACTCCGAGCTCCACGCACACAGTTGTAAAACTCTGGTTAAACTGGGCATCTCGGTATCAGCACGCCCCGTACACACATTAGGCCCTAGTTACTGAGAGCTTGTCAGAACGCTGCATCACACAGGCCTCAGCCTCGTGCGCACATTTCATATGATAAATTACCGAGACACCGTGCTCTTACTACAGACCCGTAGTCAATCCAGGCTCGTAAGAGCACAAACGCTAAACTGACACGAGTCCAGAATCAAAAGGGAGTAAAAACGATTATACATATGTTGCTCAATACGTCAGCTCAACGTCTCCTTCCGCTACAAGGTCCATGTCGTGATAGCTAACTTTCCGGCCTGCCGCTGCCCTTGGGTCTTCCTTCGCATCCGGCGGTGGTGGCGGCTGCGGCCCGCTCATGCTGCCTCCACGGTTGTTGCGTCTGCCGCCAGGCCCAGGCTCAAGAGTGGCAGCAACCGGTTTGGCAGGGAGGCCGGCTGAGGCTGGTACAATGGGGGTCTCCACGTTGGGTTGTTCATATCCAGGCGCAAACCCACTGATTCGATCGCTCAGTCGCCTCGCTGTCACGGCCTCGTCCCTTCGACCAGGAGGATAAGGTGCAGGCAGATACTGGTACGTGTAAGGGTCCCAGAAAGGCGGCGCTCCGGGGAACGGGGGCGGTGGTCCATATGGTGGGTAGCCGTAAGGAGGAGGGCGTCCAAAATCAGGAAGAGGGAACGCAGGTCCCTGCAGACCGAAAGCTTGTGGGGGTGCTGCTTGGTTGTTCGGGCCCACAGGCTGCGGTGGGTGAGTGAAAGGTTGAATATGATGCGGATCGAGCGCGAAGCTGTTGAAGTATGGGATCTATTGGAGTGGAGTTCACATCAAGAAACGCAGCACTCAGCGCATGGCACAACTTACGTCTTGCAGGTGTTTCACGAGCTCAGGATGTTTGTTAGCAACGTGTTTTTCCACGAACGATGTCGCTTTGAACAACTTTTGGCATGTCTTGCACCTGAATTTACCCTCGTCTTCCTGCTTGATGTATTGTTCGCATGCTTTACTCAACTCCCTGTGAAGCCCTTGTTAGCAAGATAGGACTAGCGTGGACGGATGAACAGACATACACATCGTAGCTCTTCCCGCTGTAGTCTCGCGGGTCAACCCCATTCCTATTAATGAGCAGCGCGAGTTTCGAATCGAGCCACTCGAGCCAGCGCTCGTCTAACACCAGGAACGCGTGAGATACTTCAGAGGGCTTCGAACGGCACGTACCATTGCGCTTCCAATCGCGGTTCTCAGCTTTGGCGTCCTTCGAAGGTACCTCTTTCTCCTTGGGCTCTTCCTTCACCGTATCGCCGTCTTTCTCATCCTCGGCATCCCTGTTCTGATCTTTCTCAGGTTTCTGCGCCTCAGCTGCTTTGACTTCTTGCAGCAAGGATTTCGATAGTGGTTTCCTCACATGCTTCACACACTTGCGGTGTAACTCCTCTACATGATCGGTGACAACGGCGCAGTAAAAGCATGTGTTGAATGCAGCACGGAGATAGGCAAGATATAGGTCAAGAGCAATAACCGTCTAGACAATATCGTTAGGAGCCGGAAACATGCGGACAAAATACAGATGAACTCACCCGCTTCGCTTCCACCGCCTTTTCATCGCTGGTATCCACTAGACCTTGATCAATTACATCAGCCATAATCTTCTCTACTCGTCGCTCAACAGCATCACTCCCGCGCTCTCTAGGTTCATCCTCGACAGAGTCGTCCATATTAGCTATCGTGGAATCAACCTGCTCGCCATTGCCGTTAGCTTCAGCGGTGTTGCCGTTAGCCTCGGGCTGTGAGCTGAGCTTCATTTTACGTAGGCTCTCAGCCTCTTCTTCCAGCACTGTTGCTAGCTGCCTCGCGCTGTCAAGGTCTTTGACCAACCTGTCAGGCTTGCTCGCCACTTCGGGAGCGAATCGGATCCTGCTGGTAAATGGCTTTGTGATGTGCGCGACGTGGAGTTTGAAACCCTCGATCTGCGAATCGCCTTAATTGAGATTCGAGTGCCAGGGAAAGTCAAATAGACGAACCTTCTTATCCATGAGCTCTGCCATGACCTTCGCCATGTCCGCATCGTCGTGAAACCGAAGCCACCCAGCCCGGTAGTAATTCTTCTTTTGGAGAGGATCACCAAGGGCGAGATACTCATAGCCCTCGATCTTGGAGCAGGCCTGAGAACAAAGAGTGTGTTAGCGTTCCTGGCGCGACAACTCTATCACATTGAACGTACCTCCTCGAGCTTTTGACGACCAATATCGGGTGGAATGGTACGAATCATGACCTGATTACCCTCGGGGGGTATTGAAACCTCCTCCCCACGGTTAGCGAGGCGCTTAGCATCCGCCGACAGCTTGCCGTTCGCTTCGCCACGAGCAGCATCTTGGTCGGCAGCATCATCGTCTCCCTCGACGTTGAACTGCATTTCGTCATCACCCACAGTCGGCTTAGTTTCCTCTTCTTTGACAGTCACCAGAGGCGACTTCGCAGGATCGCTGCCGTTGGTGGCAGCTGCGTCACCATTCGCCGTTTCCTTTGCAGGCGTCGGTGTCGGCTCCACCTCAGGTTCGGGCTCATGAAGATCTGGGTCGAACTTCCCAGACTCAAGATCCAACAGGAACGCGTCCTGGCGGCCTTTCCAACCCACTTTCCTGACCCGTGTGCGCATTTGCACAAACTCAGGAGAAGGATCGTACTTCTCGGCGAACCATGGTGACTTCCTGTGGTGCTCAAACATTCTCTGGAGCTACAATTCCGATGTTCAGTTGAAGGTTCAAACATACGAAACGATAGATCAGAGAATATGGACGCGCAATAGTAAGACATGCACCAACACACTGTGAGAAGTGTAGTGAGAAAAGCCATGCTAACCTGTTGCCCTGCAAAGTCCTTCTTGTACTTCTCCCATCGAGCCCTGATGCCGTTGCGAGGCTTCGAGCCATCACCAGCCTCCTGCTCGGCGGCTTTGTCCGCATTGTCCTCCTCAATTGCTTGCTGAGGATAGTAGTAGCGGAACCATTCCGCATACTGCTTCAAGGTGGCGGGGTAATCAAAAGTATGTGGGTCCGGCGGCGCTGCACGACGCGACCCGCCATATGGGGGCGGTGGGTATGGCCCGCGATGGGGTGACGTGTATCCATAGCCGCGCGAATGCGCATCTAGACAATATGTCAGTGTGCAAATAAAGACCAGAGCAAGACAATACTACCGTAGTCGTCGCCATAGCGTGGTCGTGGTTCGTACCTATCGCTCCGCTCCCACGGTGAGATGGAACGCCGCCGCTTCCTCCCAGCTGGCCGAGAATTGACAATGGTTGAGCGGGAACAAGTATAATACGCGTGAAATACTCACCTTCGTCCGGTGGCGGACTACGGCTCCTTCCACGCCGCGAGTAATCGTAACCAGCTCTCTCCCGCTCATATGCAGCCCATCTGTCACGGTCGTAATCATAGTCGCCGCGGTAGGGATCTGATGGAGGGTAGCCCTGTTCAGGTCTCGGTGGTGGATAGCCTCCGCGGTATGGAGAACGAGAACGCGAACGTCCTCTAGGGGGAGGATAACCAGAGCCAGACCACGAGGACATGATGTTCAGAGAAGGAAGCTGAGGTAGAGAAAGAAAGAAGCAGTCATATGAGCACAGATCAGAGTCTGTGAGAGAGGAGAGTCGAGCATGATGGAAGCACAGACCTCTTGTAATCGCGAAACGACGACGAGCACGGCGGTCTCACTGTCGTTGAGACGACGCTCAACGGTGTTTGCGATGAGGAGAGCAACAATTCTCGGTCAGACGCTTCAACCTCGCATTCAAACTCCGCTTAATATTTGGCGCCCATGTACTAGAAGATGCTACTAAGAACACTATTCAACGCCTTGTCCTCGCCTCCTGCAGAACTGTTTGAAGGACCCTTGGCTTTCTTTTCTTTAGGGGGTCCATCCGATCTATGCTTCTTCGGTGATGCGGCGGGGAGAGGATCGTCCTGGCCAGCCTTGCGCTTTCTCTCCGCACGCTTCTCCAACACATGCGCCAACTCGACGTTCTTCAGGTACTCTTGCTGTTCACGTTTCGACTGGGAGAGCTCCACGCGCAGACGGGCAGCATGTACAGCAGCCTCGTGTGCTATGGTTGATAGAGTGTAAGCACAGTCACGGATGACTACCAGAACAGAACAAACGACGCACCAATTTGTTCCGTCAACATGTTCCACTTGAACTTTGGCAGGTACTTCATCGTCCAGATATCATCTCGCCATCGAGTGCCCTTTTTTCCTCCAATAGGTTGTGCGTTTAACATCTCTGCAACAGAGCGTGCGACCTTCTTATCCTTGAACTCGATCCAGCCCTCCACGAAGTGGATTTTCTTGGTAGATGTGTATTTTCGACGCAAATAAGCACGTTTCGCATCTAAGCATGCTCGTCAAATAAATCTCAAACATCAGAAACGCTTACAACGTACCTTCAGGTTGCAAGTACACCCTCCCAACCTCGCCGTACTGGCTCATGAGATGCCTGACCTTCGTAGGTCTCATCCCGGGCGGTATTCGTGAGATGTAAATGACACCTGTCCGCTCTTGAGCTGCCCTGAACTTCGCCAATGCTTCCGGAGTCAGTGGCTTGACAACTTTTTCCTTAGGTCCTGCGTAGCCTTCCAGTAGCATCCCCTCCCCCACCTCACTATGCTCCCCCTCTTCATCTCCTTCGTTCATCTCCTCAGCACCAGATTCTTCCCCTTCTAGTTCATCATCTTCTGGCACATGTCCTTTTGAAGACTCGGCTTCAGATTCTCCAGCAAAGCGAGGGTCGAGGACGAACCGTGGGTCTGACATTTGGGTAAGAAATTGTACTGGAGCGACCAGAAGGCGCTCGCAACATATTATCTTCGGCAAACTCCGACGGTCCGGAGTCCGGATACAGTAGCTGAGTAGTACCTGGCAGCTGCGCTGCGAAGCTGCCATTGCGACCCATCGAGTTCCAGGTAAAAACTCATCTGGTGGCTCTCCAAGAAAATGTTCGTTTCCTGAGTACTACCATATTACAGAGAGATATAGTGTGTAGGTAAAATACAACTAGGTTCGTATGTATAACACTAACGACGGTTCGGAATATTGAGGACACCACAGAAACTCGACAAATACAATAGATAGTAAAGTGTTCAGCGTAGCCATCTACCACGTCTCCGAGCTACGAAAAGCCAATATCCGAGCAAGGCCACAACAGCCGCCCCGACAACACCAACAATAACGCCCAGTGCAATCTTGCCTTTCTGCCAGCTTGACTTCTTGCATCCAGCGTTAATCGCGTCGTCGCAAGGTTGCCCAGAGGGTCGATTCGTGTCGAAGGATCCAACCGTCAGCTGAGTATAATAAGGATCGCCCGTTCCGTTTACGATGGCTCGTGCAGAGAGAGTGAGCATCGGCACAACATAGTCTAGACCAACTTCCGTCTCGACCCAGTCGCTCCGTATATCCCAGAAGCGGTCTTTTGGATCGGGCCCACCTACAAGACCGCCGTAGAGTACATAAGCCTCTTGAGCGGGGACAGTGTCGATGTTGTCGATGTCTTGCGGCGATGCACCAGTAGATAACGCAGAATGCGGGTTGGCGGGCGCATTTGGATGGCTACCGACGATATATGATACTGACCGCGAGTCAGCATTGGGTGTCAATCATGTATAATGATGATATATACTTGTCATTGGATTATTGCCGAGGGCATAGTCCAGCTGCTTCTGAGCAAACTGAACATAAGATTGCCCTTTGTTTGACGTGGAAGCCATGCCAGCATCCGCAAAACGCATCAGAAGCATAGCTGCGTTCAGCGCTGGATTCAGAGAGGCATCATCCGAATCACCGTCATACCACAGCAAGCCTCCTACGGAAGACTGGATCAGCGATAAATGACAGAGCCAGTAGATTGAACGTACCGTTTGTTAAATAACCTCTGCTGCTGCTATTTACGATACGATCAAAGTAGTTTTCCGCATCACTCCTCCAATCATATGACTGCTGTCCTACGAGTTCAGAGTGTGTGTTCATGATTTGCGCACCAAGCAAAACTGCGCCTGGTGTCTTCTCATCCCAATTGAAAACTGGATCGCTCTTCAAGCGATCGGCCAACTTCTGTTCTTGATACGTATGTACGGCTTGCGCATAAGAATCTGTCGAGTTTGCGGCTAACGCCAAGAACAGCGCTGCTATGACGAGCTCATCGTTGTAGTCGGAAGACGCATATGCCTCCCCAACGCTTGGGACAGATGTCTGATACGTGCGCTGAGGTATAGACGAGTTTGATGCGAACGCGTATAGATCTTGTGCATGGTTCAGTAAGGTTTCGGCATAGGTACTGTTTGCAAGTGATGGTGGAGTAGATGCACCGAGGGATCGGTTGGCGTACACGGCGGAACATGCTGCAAATGCAGCTGCGGCCTGTGCAGCTGCGTCTGTCCCCGGGCTGAAAGATGTCAAAGTCACATAATGGACCTCTAGTCGTAAACGGTGTTACCTAGTGGCGTTTATGGGATATGAGGGTCGTGGTTCAGGAATACCCTGATCTCCACCCCAGTAAGCGTTGTCAAGATCTGCATCGCCGACTTG
The DNA here is from genome assembly GCA_005298045.1 of Pleurotus ostreatoroseus. Taxonomy (NCBI): domain Eukaryota; kingdom Fungi; phylum Basidiomycota; class Agaricomycetes; order Agaricales; family Pleurotaceae; genus Pleurotus; species Pleurotus ostreatoroseus. The sequence continues at coordinate 355,278 of SWBT01000086.1, forward strand.
AACATATAGGGTATTTGGTGCCGGATGTGCCTATTCACGCATCATTCAACAAGACATCACACGTCGGAGAGTTTACTACATACCTTCATGAGCCAGTCTAGACTCCAACGGAGCATGTCATCGAGATACGCGGTTTGGTTCGCGGAGTCATAGCCTGCGCTAGCAAATCAGGAAACAGAATGAACTCTTCAGAACCCTAACACACCCTTGCCATAATCCAAGGCACCCCAACAAGCGGACATTACTGTGAAAGACTGGCAGTACAGGTCAATCTGTGTGCTGGGAAAGCTGAGCCCATCGAGCCGTTCGCCTTACCATGGGGTATGTGTATTTCACATAGTCTGAAATCACATATTATGTTAGGTTCCGAAGCATCAAGACCTTCGAACGACGAACCTCCAGCATCGTAGTATCCTCCCGTCAAATCAAGCCCCACGTCTTTTCCGTCATCCAACGCGCTGTCGTTCCTCCACGAGACACGGTTCGTACTGGGAAGCTTTCCGCTCCTTTGCTCCTCATAAAAGTAGAGCGACGCTCCCAACACGGTCAGCCAGTGTTCGTTGGGCTGGGTTCCGGGAGACGGCACCGTTCCATATGTCGCATTCGGAGGAAACCATGACGGATTAGGCAATGTGATTTGTGCCACAGTGCATGATACAACAGCGAGGATCAGACATGAGAGACTAGCTTCGCGCATTCGTCAATGCGTTCGGGGCGAGGGACGAGTGGTCGTGGTGTAAACAGAGTTGCATGTTTTCGAGAGGAGCCCCTCGCGCATAACACAGCCATGATCCAGGAACGTGTTTACGGCGAAGCATAACCGCGATCCGACTCCCTCTTGTGTCTGGAAATTCGAGGAAGTTGCTCGGCTAAAGTTGCCCTTCGATTGCATTGCGTCAGGCGTCGGGGTCGAGCTCGCCTCCGCTGGGCGTCATCATTGTTTGAAGTGAGGCTGTGACGTTATTCGGTCGAGATTTGCGTCGAGTCACACAGAAGTGTCACGCAACATGAGAATTTGTGAGCAAGTCAAGTTAGATGCGAAGTGTAGCGATGTGCATGGTATAGAATGAGTGTAATCTAGCGTAGTCAAGACACATCTAATATACCTCCAAGACATAGCGCTCCTCCTCTTTGAGACCCTCCAAGAACGCACCAGCAGCCTGTGCCTCTAAACCCTCAAACTCCCCGAGGGCACTCACTAGAGCCTCGTACACGTCTGGTACAGGCCAAGTAGGACCGCACAGGTAGAACACGCCGTTGTCCCTCAAGAGCATCTTCGCCAGGTCCTTTCCGTCCTCCCTCATTTTGTTCTGGATATAGACTTTCTTCTTCTGGTCTCGCGAGAACGCAAGCCCTGCCCTGGTAATCGTGCGATCGTTTATGAACGCCTCAATCTCTTCGCCATAGAGGTATTCCTGCGCACGATGACGCGAGCCGAAGTAGTAGTAGACGGGACCGACAGGGATGTTCTGCGACGCTAGCCAGGCACGATGTTGCAGGAAGGCACGGAACGGTGCTGCACCCGTACCCAAGCCAGCCATGATGAGAGGCTGCATATTATACGGAGGCAACTAGAGGCAGACCCATCAGTATCTGCGCGTGATAAGAAAAGAGAGGCGCATACCTTCATAACACTTGGCTTGATCGAGACAGTGACCTTCTGCCCGATCTTCAAACTGGCCAGATAGCGCGTACATTGACCATAACGTGGGGTACCTGAAATAGAAATATCGGTCCGTTAGTCCTTGATACAAAAAATACTTTATATGGACACGAACCTGAAGGAGTCACCCAATCTACAGAGACAACAAGCAAGTCGACACGGTCCCCAACCACTGCCTGCGAACTTGCGATACTGTAGTGTCTCGGTTTGATATCACCAACGAGCTCGCAAAGAGTCTCGATGCCAGGGCGCGCAGAGGGATACCTCCGCAAGACATCCGCAAACGTCACGGTATCCTTCTCCGACAACTTCTTGTACGTCGCAGCGCCCTCAGCAGAGCCAATAAACTGCAGAGCGTATTTGTCCACTTGCGAAGTGGCGAAAGGTGCCAAATCCGAGTAGAACGTCTTTCCAGGCTTGCCAAACAAGTCGATCTGCTGCTGGAGCGCCTGGAAGACGGTGCGCGTATGCATTCGCGAGTCGTCGGCACCGGGAACGGGGATAGTGATGAGGTGGGCGGGGTCGACGCCGTACCATGCGCAGAAGTCAAGAACTTCCTGCTCGTCGTTCCATCCGTGCACGCCGAGAGCTTCGCCGATGGCATACTTAAGCCCAGTACCGCGCGTGTCGAACTCGATGTGGAAGACGTTACGGTCGTATTCGAGAGGTGTGAGCCGGCGGTTGACGGTAGTCGTGATGAGGAAAGTGCGTTCAGGGACCTCGGGGCGAAGTGAAGGGTCTTGGTCGTAGGATGACGTGACCGACGCGCCGGGAGGGATAAAGGCAGAAGGGAAGAGAATGTGTTTCGCGGCATCGTGCCACGAACCTAGACGAGCACCATTGACTACGGTATCACCGTCCTCAGTCTCGACGGCAATAGCGTTGAACTCGAAATTCTTGAGCTGGGTGGCGGACTCCGTGCTCTCTGCTACCGGGACCTCTACCTCTACCAAGGCTGCCCACGCCCGCGCACCGATCTTCGCTAAGCCGAATCCTTCCACAGCCTCTCCCAAAACGCGGCGAACGAGTTTCAGCACTAAATCCTCAGTAGCGGTTTTACCGAGGTACAGGCGCACAAACGCTAAGACCGCGATGACGACAGTAATTGCATCGCGCTCAGATCCTGCAGCGCCGACAATCTTCTCCGCGGCTTCCTCAGCATTGAGTGCATACAGATGAAGTCCACGTGAGCGGATGAGGTTGGTAGCGGGTGTGGGTAGGTTCGCAGCCAGCTCCTCTGGAGTCCACGAAGTCACAACGAGAACGGCAGAGCCAACCTTGGCGTGACTAATCACTGCGTGCGACTTCAGCAGCGCTTGATCGCTCACAGCGAGGAAGTCGACTTCGCCCTGGCTGTCGGGCGTGATGGGTACGGCAAAGGAGACGGCGGAGAGCTTAGTTTCGTTCGTTTTGGGCCCCAGCAAGATCCTATCGGCGGTAATGCCGCCTTGTTTAGACAACGCGTCGTGCTGAGTGAGTAAACGCGCGGAGATCGAGGGATAAGCCAGGAACGTCTGCTCAACAACACGCGGGAGTGACGCGAATGGTGATCCAGGCGCGCTGAAAAAGAGCAGTTTCTTTTGATTGGGTTCCTCGATGGAGGCAGCAGATACCGCCGGGGCGAGCTCGTGCAGGTATTCGATGAAAGACGTGGGCGTCGTCAGGAAAGATTGGGTACGAGTGGGTGTAAGACGATGCGCCTTGACCAGCGGAACAGGACCGCTAGTGTCCAAAAGCGTAGAGAATACGTCTACGTAGAGAGCTCCCTGGGTGAGATCTGTAGGGACGTCGTCGAAGACGTGTACGCGCTTGGTAGACGAGGGCACGACCTTGCGCAAAGCTTCCTCGTTCCACGGCCTGAGTACCCTGACGCTAACAACACCCAAGCCGGGCGTGCGTGTCGCCAAAGCCTTCGCTGCGCTCGCGAGAGGTCCGTTCGGGAATACAAGCACCGTCTCGGCATTCTTGTCTCCGGCGTAGTCGAAATAGTTGTATCCAATCAACGCAAGACCATCCTGCAGTGATACGCCCTGGAATCCGGAGGAGAGGTTGGGCGACAGGTCCGAACCGATTTCCCTCGTCGCACTGTGATGGTCGAAGATATGAATGACATGGGTATCGGTCAGCTGATACGAGAGCGAGGCGAAATCGACTGCTTCTTGGGACGTAGCGGAAAGGAGGACCGTGAAATTCTCCGGCAAGATTGATAGAACCGGCGTGAATGGGGCGAGCGTGGGTGACAGCGCAAAACTCTCGCCTACGGGAGTAACAGTGGGCACCTGGATTATCAATCGACTGTCCGCGGTGGGGGCCGGGAGGTAAGAAAGCGATTGTACCATCGCTGCTAATCCTGTGGGTGTCGTGTACGCCGTTAGAATCGAGGGTTTGGCAGCATCCCTGCTGGTGCCCTGCGAGAGTCTGCCGACCAAGCTAAGGCCAGCGCCCGCGCGGGTCTGCAGACTCACGACGGACGATGGGTTGCCGCTAGCTTGTGCCCATGACTTGGTGTGTGTTCCGAAGCCTGCTTGTTCTGCGAGGTCGTAGACGAAGACGTTCGAGCTTGACTTAGACGCAAGGAATTCGATAAGAGTCGAGGCAGGAATTAGCGGATTTCCTATCGTAGCGTTAGTAAGATCGGGAACTATTCCTTTCAGGGCTGGTGACGGCGGAACAGAGAGGGTCGCGGCTGAGGAGAGCGGGCTTGATGCCCTAGTTGTGGACGTCGACGACTGGATGGCCATGTCGAAGGGGACCGCGACGGTGGGAAGGTGAGAGTCAGTTTGATAGTGGCTATATTTTCCATTATATGCAGCCAGTAAACTGTTTGTCGCGATGCTTGCGGTTTCAATGGGATTGTGTGATAGGATGCCAACGATTGCGTTATAAAACGCTATCCGCTCACAAACTCGGCAGTCGTTTCCGCGCCCACGTGGCATTCCGCGGCTGAGTTTGGAAGGTGCTGTGGTTCAGCGTGGGCGCTCCCCTGCGCACTCGCCTCATCTTCTCGACCTTCAATTTGATTGACATGTTCTGTCCGAGTCTAATGCACAGTGCACACCTTTCATCCGAGAAACGGCATCAAGATCAGAAATCTGCCAGGGTATACATACAAGACACTACTGCTATCATACAACGTCCCAAAGCCAGAGCACAGTCCACAAGTTAGTCGGATTTCAATGTGTTGTACAGACGATCGCCCTAAACACCGCAGATTAGCCGATGCAAAAACAAGTGACGATAGTACATACCGTGTCACCTAGACCAGGGGCAATCAGACCATCCTTGGTCAACTGTGGGTCAACCGCAGCCGCCCAGACCTTAGCAGAGATCAGCAAGTCATCGACGTGTTATGCGAGATCATCGCACCTCCAGACCCGGATATTCTTCTTGGACGTGCTTGAGCCCATCCTGAGATGCCAGGACGCACAACAGCTTAATCTGGTTGACTGGAACGACTTGAGAAATCTAACCCACAGCATCGCTTGATGGCCACTTACCAGGAATACCCCAATCCAAGATCATATGCATTGCAGCACAAGCAGTTCCGCCAGTCGCAATGAGAGGATCAAGCAAGAAGACAGTGTCGACAGTTGGGACAGGGGGGAGTTTCGAATAGTCTGACCAGATCGCGGTTAGATACTGGATTGACATGCGCTTATCGGTGTCACTCACATTCGACAGGCTGCAATGAGACCTTCTCCCTGAAGATACCCAAATGGTACACAGGCGCATTTCTATACAATATTACGGTCAGATGTATTCGTACTGCGACGTCAAGACTACTCACGGGAACAAAGTCAACAGCGCATCGGTCATCCCGAGACCCGCACGTAGTACAGGAGTCAATCCAATCTTTGGCTTGATACGCGCTCCAGTGAACTCGCTGATTGGGGTTTGCTAATGTATGAAAGAACAAGGCAGGTAGATCAGTAACATTGACTACCGCTCGTGACTATCAATGAACATACACCAACGAAGGTCTCCTCTTGCAAGTCACGACTCGCCTCAAATCCGAGAAGCAGGCTAATGTTATGGATGTCCTGACCAAAGACGTCAGCTGTCGGATACAACTCACGGAAAACAGTCCATACCTCGCGGAAATCCTTTGACGACGTCCCTGACTGCCTCAGCTTGGACAGACGTTCATTGATGATGGGATGCGTGAGTACATGAACTTTGCTGGACATGGTTCGTTGTTAGTGGGTGAAAAGCGGTGAGATAAAGCGCAGAGGTCGCCGCAAGGGAGGCGCTGTTGGGCCTTTATAACGGGGGGTCGCTGAATGGTTCATGATGGTTATCGCGGACGTCATGCTCGCTTCGGCCGGACCGAGCTCGATAGGCAGAATCGCCTTAGCGCTCATTACGTCTATTTCTTCTTTTTCTTCTGTACTACGACTTTCCAGGATCTACGAGTGCTCTGACAAGATATCGAGGATATCGAGAAAAACATTCTACGTGTGTTGTAGTCATTTTCCACATTGAGCTACTTATGTATACGTCAGTGCTCTACAGGATTCGGATAGTCCAATTCCTATCCTATCCATCTGGACTCCGATAAGCTACCAACCGATTTGTAGGTCTGTATCAGTTGGGGGGTCCGGAGTCATTACGTTTGCACCAGGGACGGTTGAGTCATATATGACACTCTGCGGATCGTGCAGCCTAGCCGATGCGTTGTTATCTCTTCGTGGTACATGACCTTAGTGGTAAAGCTAGTTTTACACAGGAATATCTCGTGCTGCTATAGAGGCCATGTGGATCATCTCTACGTGATAAAAGACAATCCTTATCCTAGTAGAACCTATGCCACTGAAATCGCTAGAAATACAGAATTCTAAGAGAGCTACAAGAACACATAATAACAATAGCCTAGCATCGTGGATAGTCGTAGCATGGTCCCAAGTTGCTAGAAATTCTTCAATGTCCGTGTAAATCTAGTTCGTAGTGCGAGAAAGACCGTCCATGGTAATAATCCGTTGGACAATGTTAATCAAAGTATATACACATCCGGATTGCCTGTCCAAGCCGCATCAGACGTGATCCACTGACAGCATCTGTCACTCACTTTGTTCGCAAAGAATTGCATCAGCGATAGGGCCGGGATAGTCTTCCTTCATTTTGTCAACCACTCTTTGCGGAGCGCGACAGAGTATGTTCTTGAACCCAGGCTGTCGAATAAGTTGTTCGCCCTTGTCCCTCGAGAATCTTAGCATGTATTCCGCCACCTCCATACTGACCCCGAGGTATTCGAGGCCCTTAGCTTCTTCGAGAAGACGATAGAACCAGTTAGGTGTGTCGTCGCCACCTATGTCGATGCGTTTCTACAAGCGTGATCGGTTAGACGTCGTTCTGCGTCTTGCCAAGGAATAATTAGACTCACCAAGTCTGGCCACGTGGATATCAGGACGATTAAAGATGTGACAATATGGCTAGTATTTGCGTTGGGCCTATGATGAAGTAGATATTGCGGTGGGGTCACAAGCAGACGCGTCGGCTTCGCCGCAATGCGGAATTTCAGCAAAGCTCTGCGCAGACCCGCCACACTTGCGCGTGACGGAACGTGTACGGATACCGCAAGGGTGTGGATGTTCGGCGTAAGAGATAGAACCGTGACTAAGTCTTTCCCGAATGCCCTCTTCAACCTCAGCTTCTTGATCATAGGGCCTATCTCTGGCCTCTTGATGAGCGTGTCTGCGAGCGTCTTGAGCTGCAGCGTCTCGATAATCACGACAGACTCGTAGAGTAGGGGCATGCCTACACGGTGCCACTGTTTGCACACGCGAAGCATGGACGCGTTGACCCCTGGGCGTTCAATAGGTGGGAGTGCGAAGAGGTCCTGCACGGTGGTCCAGTCCTGTTCCATATCGAAGCCCCAGCCGTCGAAGGAGACACGGACGCGATGGAAGACATAGCCAAGAACCTCTCTAATCAGCTCTTCGGGAAGTTGACGCGTCGACATGGCCGCGGTCGTTGGCGAGTGTACAAGCTTCAACGTGTCGGTGAATAAAGGAGGAGTAAAACGCATCGATCGCCGGCGCTCCAACTAATGAGTCGCGTCACAGGGCTTACATAAGCTCGCATTCCTTCCTCTCGTCGATCCCTGCTGCAGTCACCTGGGTTGGGTTATTGGGCCTCTGACTTAGTAGACAGTGTACGAAGCAGTCTGAGAATCATTTGGATGCTCTACTGTCGCTCTTATCCAAGAAATGATATCAATACAACATATTCTATCCAAAGTACGAGCTCCTCCCCTCCGCGTTTATTCTCACTGCAGACTACTCGCATACTCTTCTTTCTCTCTTGACGCATCCACTTCATGCTCCCTTGTGTCCGCTTCTATCTCCGCTTTCTCCTTGCCATTCTCATCGGCCTCACCCTCGCCGTCGACCCCGAACTCTATCTCCTTCAGCTTCTTCACGCGCTTCTCCCTCTGCTCCATGTAGTATACGCCCGCAGTGACGAACAGCGTGACTATCGCAGTGCCGATCATCGCCCACATGCCCTTCGTGAATCGTGGTGCGTCCGTTGCTGGGTAGAAGACAAGCGGCCACCAAGCGTTGATGACATTGTTCCACATGCTGCAGAAGGCAATGTCAGTGAGGAACGAAGCAGAATAATAGACACGCTGGCGTACTTCATAGATGCGAGAACAATTCCGCGCTCTTGGTCATCGTCTGCGCATATTTGATTCGCCCAGCTGTTGAAATACAGTCAGATAAATATTCCATGTCATAAACCCAGTTATCACTTACGCAAAGGTCGTGGCCTGGCCAGCATACGAAGCACCCGCGATGTCTGCACCCGCTGTGTCAGTTTTTCCACCCACATTTTGGAAATAACAGACACTCACAGTACGCGAAGAACTTCAGCCCTATTGGGCTTCGCCACACTAAGATACAGATACTCGAAACGATCACAGATATGCACATATAAACCAGAACGGGCCACCGCGCTCTCGACTTCGTTGAGTCGGTCCATGTCGCACATACTAGCGTCGCCGCAATACCGAACGCCGTGACGCCCGACGGGTAGTAGTCGATCTGCTCGACGGTGAATCCGCCAATGGCCTTCAGCCACTGACCCATCAGGTTGTTCGAGCCGAAGCTTTCGGTTTCTCCTGAGACAAGAAACTAGACCGTCTTTAGCGACTCTGAACATGCGTGACATTGATGGTTAGTGTCTCACCAGAAGACTGCAGCCGTACCACCGCCAACGGGAGAGTAGCCGCTTTGCGAGGTCCCATGTCGGTCGTTTGTGAGAGATATCCCTGTTCTTCTCAGATTCTAAGCGGTCTGAGGACAAAAGTCGTTCCTATGGTAGGCAGACGAGTTAAGACACGTTATTAGGGTAGACATACGACATGCCTCTTCAGTAAGATAGAATGCACGCGTCGTTGTGGGCACATCGGGGAAGACCAGGAAGCCATAAAGGGCGATGGGGAGGGTAATGATTCCGTCTATGATAAAACTGGTGGTATGTCAGCACATGTCTAGGGATCGCAGATCAAACGACATACAGCCATCTCCAGCCACTACGGCCCGATCGGCCATTGAGATGTCTACAAATATGTGAGAATCAGGGGGACAAGAGCAAGACTAGAACGCACTGATATACGGCGGCTTGTAAGACGCCAGAAAACCTATAGTAATGTCAGTCATCGTAGGGATTTGTAAGTGTAAACCAGGGCGTACAGTGAACCTGCAAGACCGGAGCTAGTGAAAATCCCGGAACGCTTGCCCAGTTCTCCGGGCTTATACCACCTATGAAACAGGGTGAACTCAGCGAGAATGGTTAAAAATAATTGATACTCACGCGCCGAGGATGTAGTGGGTGCCGACGAAGGTTGAAGACTCAGTAACACCCTGGAAGAAGCGGATAGCATATATCTGTTGATACAAGCGTACCAATCAGCGTTGTATAGAGCGAAGAACAAGGGTCTGACTCGCCTGCTGCACGTTCTTGACGGCACTAGTGCTAGTAGCATGATCACAGATAAATCTTTGATTTGTACCGATGAGTCAATGTTCATGCTCACCAGAACGTCAAGACACCCCATAGTATCTGCATAAAGGGGAACCAAAAACGCGGCGGAACAACTTGCAGCATCAAATTGTCTATCTCAGTGATAAGCTTATCCGCGCATAGTCCGTAGCTGTCAGGATTGTACGCACTGGGTATCATACCGACGATATAGCCACATGTGAAGATAGTATTGATTTTCTAGTTAACCCGGATGATCAGCATTAGCTGCATGAGAGGGACCATACAAGCTCACATTGAATTCATTCCCGACCATGTTCAGCTCCTCCTTCATCCCCGAGACATACGCATTCGAGACATTCGTGCGGTCCAAATCTGCACGTCCAAGAAAGGCCAACAATCAATATGCCGCATCGGCCGTGACAGCATGATAGGGTTGTGCCTACAGTTCGTGAAGTACTACATCGCATGCGCCTCATTATCAGCGTCCAGTCCCTCCCATCCGATAAAGTTCACGCACCATAAGACAGCAATACGACAGGATGAACCAGTCGATCTTAAGCAGCAGCTTCCTCTCCTCCTTCGACTGCGGCACCTCCCCCCACACAAAGTGCCTCACGCGCCGCCAGGCCGACGTCGCGGTCATAATGATACTGGTCCCGAGTCGAGTCTAACTTCTCCAAGTTCGGCGCCGCGGATCCTAGGCGATCGCGTCGGGTCTTCTTCGTGTTTGCGTTCAAGCTGTCGCTTTCGACGAAAGGCAATGTCGCCGTTCTAATCCAACACGAGTCGAGCAGCGCTGCCTCTTCTACCGCGACAGCGGCGATATGGTCATGGAGAGACGACGGCCCACTATGTGCGGGGACGCTTGGTCACAAGAAACCCTCTCCGGCGTCCGCGGAAAATCGTGCGTCCATTTATGGTACCAGGGCAGCCTTGTCGCCCAATCAGACGCCGAGCTTCTCCGACCCGCCGACGATGGCGAGAGAGGTGGCATTTCGCTGGGGATGACACGGGTGGGGATGGACGATGTGGCCTGAAGCCTGTGGGGAAGACGATGGGGAGGGGGAACCTCGTTGTCGTCTTCTAAAACACCTCAAACACTCGACACGAATGGGCGCCTCAGACATTGTGGCGTCTATCCTTCCCACGTGGAACTAGCGCCAGCAGGACGAGCTTTCATCGGGAGCGAACAGAGGCGAACCACTTCGTACCGGTCCAAACACTTGCAGAGCAAGTTCAATCACGCAGAATCGGACCGAGGTAGTACAACAGATCATTTCATTCCATCTCGTCAAAGTAAAAGCATGCAGGGTCGTCTCAATAGGATGCAAAGGGGAGAAAGCAGGGATTAATGCGGAGTCATGGGCGGTGTCGTTAAGGGATAAATATACTCTAAATAAACCACGTAGGAAGACCATGGAGGAAGACCTGCGATAACAAAGCGCGAAGAGTGCTAGACAATACATTAATCGATGCGAAGGTAAACGTAGGGAGGTATGAAGTAGGACGACTGGGTAATGTAACAACAACAAACGGAGCATAGGCCTGGGGGATGTTACACAACATTTGCGGTATTGCGGACAGTTCTGTGCAGGGTTCGAGTTCGTGAAGATCATCGGAGCCATGAGACGTTTTTGAGCCTGTCTAAGTGAGAGAAGCGTCCAACAAGCGAGACGGCGACAGCACATAGAGCGCGGCTCACGCGGAGCTGTGGAACTTGACCACGCCCTGCCCGTGGCTCTTCAGCCAGCCCTTGAACCCGACGATGCCGAGCGTCCAGCAGAACGCGAGGCACGTGATCGCGACCGCGACGTTGAGGAACATCATCACGTCGTCGTGCCCCTTGCGCATCGCCGCGATCGTCACCTCCTCCGTCGAGAACTGGAAGCACAGGCCGCCGCACGCGAGGAAGAACGCCGCAAGCGCCTCCGTCGGCGGGCGCGACGGCAGAATGCTCCGCGGCGGTCCGAGCCAGAGAAAGAAGTACGTCAGCCAGCGCATTACTGCGAAACCCGCGAGCAGGTTCCCCCAGAGCATATGGATCTGCACCTGGAAGACGTACTCCTGGAAGTGCGCCGCCATAGCGAGGCCGGTGATACCGATGCAGAGGGCGGGGAAGGGGTTAAAGCTCGCGATGTAGCTTGGTGGCTCCGCGACGATCTCTTGAGAACGGCCTGACTTGGGAAGCGCGGCTGTCGAGCTGGCAGCGAGCCAGCGGCGTACCCGTTTGGACTCGATGCCCATGCCGACAAGACCTGCGAACCAGAACATGACGGCGATAGAGATATGCTGAACCTGCTTCGTGGTGAAAGGATCACCCGGCTTTGCACCGAACCGCTCCATCCAGGTGTTGGTCGCACCATAAAGGAAGATAACGAAGCATTCGGTAAATTCGGCGGACGGGTAGCTGCGCGACGGCGATCGGTTCCACGCCCAGCCAAGTTCCGAGAAGGCACCCAGGAAGCGGGCGAAAGTGACCAGCCCGTAGCTCCAGAAGATCCCACCCTCTAAAAGCGATGGAAAGAGATAAGCTCATCAGATTACGGATTTAAGGGAATAAGACACGGAGACTCACTGATCAAATGAGCCAAACACCCGTTTATGTAGTTTTCGCGGCATCCACCGGTATAAATGACAATACCAGTGACGACTTGCATGAGACCCAGGAAAACGAGAATACGCTCCGAAGTCGCGAACACCGCGCGACCGATCTTGAGAAGAATTGCTGGTCGCGTCGATTCGCGAATCCAAGTGAGAGGATGCCACTCGTCTGTGTGAAGCGTTTCGACAGAGTGTACAGAGCCGCGGGGAGAGTGCGGCTCGAAAACTGTGCGTTCAGACATGGCAGACTGCGGGTATGAGGGGTTGCGGGAGTGACCGCGAACGTCGTTCGCCCACTGTTCCGGTTCCTGGTCTTCCTCTTCCTCGATCGGGCTCATCGTGGTATCAATATGCGGTAGGCTGTGGCGAGTGCTTGAGGATGCGTGTGCCTTCAGTTCCGCCATATCCAGCTCTTCGGGATCCTCTGACACAAGTCCGGCGTATTCCACTCCAAGCGCAAGCGGCGCCTCCTCGCGATCGAGGACGACCGTGTTCCAACATGAGCGGATGGCGAATTTTTGCTCACCGGTGTGAACACGGTAGCCGTAAGAAACGGCTCGTCGTACTAGGGAAATGACGTCGAGTGTCGAGATAGCGGCTGCGCATAGTAGTACTAGCCACCCATGTAGCCCGTGTACCTGGCCCTCGTACCTGTGCATTCCCCCTCTGCATTAGAGGAACCCATATGAGGAACTGAAATGGAGAACTCACATGTTAGGGGTTAGCTTCCTGTAGAGGCCGTTTGCGGACAGTCCCAGGACGACGAAGGTCCAGAACAGAATTACCGTGATGCCATGCCAAGCATGTCTTACGGAACGAAGAGCGATGCCTGTAGGTACACCGTGACTCAGTGCAAAGGGGGAGAGACGAGGGACACGAACCGACTGGGAGGGCACCAAAGAATGCGAGCCCCATGAAGAGAATGTGTAGGCCCATGAGGCCTGGGTATCGCTTGTCACCCGGCTGCTTGTCCTCGAAGTCGATGGACCAGTAGGACGGAGGGGTGGGTGCATGGTATAGGAGCAGCTCCGTCTCGTTGAGCTCCGTGTGGACGACGCCATGGTGGCTGTGACCATGAGCGTGCTCGTCGCCGTCCCGCCTCAGGAGGGCGTCCTCGGATGTGAGCCTGGGCGTCAAATCGATTGATGGGGCGTCGGAGGGCGCGGCAAGGACGATGGCCGCGGCCAGGGCAGGGACGAGGAGGAAATAGCACCTCATCGTTTTGAGGAGTGCGGAGGCAGAGAGGGCAGAGGTGAGGAGATGGCGGGAGGGGATGGGTTATAACTCGGACGGGCGGTGGCGGCGAGAATCGGACGGCGGCACGGACAGTGGTCGGTGAGTAGAAGGCTCGAGAACACAAGCAGAGCTGGGAATTTCTGGGCGAGAAAGAGGCTGACGAGACATAAACAAAAGCGCACTCTTGCCCAGTTTCTGACTAACGAGGCTGTAAGATCAGCGGCAGATGCAGTTGCGGGTTAGGCATTCCTCGCTGGGCGTGTCCTCGAGCCTATTTGCCTCCGCAGTGGCTCGCGGTGGTCTGCGAGATCCATACCGAACCCCGTGTTAGGGGCACAGAAATACACAACCCCTAGCCCGTCCTCGCAGCGTATTTTCGACCTGAACCGCGTCCGACAAAAGACGAAAATGTCAGCCGAGTGCTGACATGGCTGTTCTTACCTTAGCATGACGTATTAAACCTTGTTCTACCCAGATCGGTGCGTCGTCCGCTCGGCATCCGTTTGGCTGCCCCCGTTCTGGCAATCTCCGCCCCCGCCGGCTTTCGTCCAAGCGCCGGCTGTCGACCTCCAGCACTCGGCCGACGTCGACAAACGACCCCTCCTCGCTGTCTCTCGCGTCGGCGCCGCTACCCAATTCTCTGCAAAATTCCCCAAAAATTGATGCGCGCGTTGCCAAGCGCACTGTTCCGTGCGCCCCCTACTCGAGAGCCTCCCATCCATGCATTGGCATAGCCAGCTCTTCTATCCTGATGATGTCTAACAAAGCTGTAAGCAATGTAGCCATCTCGAGCCGCCGTTTCCCATCACTGAGACACTCTGCGACCCGCCCCCTGTTCGAAGTTTCCACCGCGGTCCCCAGCGCACATTCCCACCGGACGCTGCATGTTTTTGTCATCCTCGCACCGACGGCACCCGCTAACCACAATCTCTGTAATACTAATTTCTAGACTTACATATACGCCATTCTCGCTCGCCCCAGACTGCACATTCCCCCTGCGCCCCTTCCCCGCCTCTATCTTTCACCGCGCCCGTTATTCGGAATACGTCCACCTCCTCTCCCTGCGCTTGATGCTCTCGGGATCGCCAGAGCGCCCGACGCGCGCGCCACAGGCGCGTAGCGCACCCTCATCTGCTCTTCCGAGTCCCTTCGTCGCCCTCTCAGGCCCTTCGAGTCCTAGCCAGTCCGGTGCAGCCCATCTTGCGCCAGCCTCGCGCCGAGGACATCACGGTTCTCGCGCCATGTGAGTTCGGCAACGTCCTGTTTGTTTCGGCGACTCGCACTTCCTTGTGTTTTGCTCATCCAATAGGACTACACGCGTCTTTGCGTCTATACTCGCCGCCTGCGACCCTAGCAGTCCAACTGGAGTTCCTGGACATACGCGCTCGTTTCAGTCTCATCGTCTTTGATAGAGGCAACGCCACATCCTGCCACGACGCTCGCAAAGCCAAGCGCGACCGGAGCCCTGATGCAACGCGCATTACTCTCTTTGATGCCATCGAACCCGCGGTATACCGGTACGCCCCGCCGGAGCACCCGAAATTTTGTCTTTTACGCGCTGATCTCGCCATCCACAGCGCGTCCGACACTGATGCGGCGCGTGTTTTAGCCTCGGACTCGCTTCACGCATCTAGTGACTTTAGCGAGTTCAGCCATATCTTGTCGGTGCTAGCCTGAGAGCACGGCAGAGGCTATCATGCAACACATCAGATGTGCTATCATCGACGCCTCCGCGCATTGACTCGAGCTCCTCAGTCTTCGGCGGAGGCGACTCAGATGACCAACCGTGCCCGCGGCACCGTCCAGCATTGCGCCATGTTGCATTCCCCGAGATCCCGCAGACTCCGAGCTCGCCATTGCTGACGAAGAGGCCTTCGCGCCCTCGGAAGCTTTGCCTCGCGCCATTCATCCAGGACGATCAGGTCGCGCGTTACCACGGGCCCCGGCAGGGTGATCGTATGCAGTCGACGCAGAACTCGAATTATCGCGCTTGTACAGGCCTTTGCATCATTGTTAACGCAAGGGCTTCCGAATTTGCTCCCTGTCTTCCATCATGCATAGTGATGCGCGTCTTGGTGCCTGCTGATCATCATCTACGCTGCGCGCTCGCGTCATCGCACGCTGTTCGCGTGTAGGTGACAGACTATCAAAGCGCGTCGCGTCTTCTGCGCTGCGCGTGCTGTAACTGTCTCAGCTGCGGCTTGCAGTCAAAGTGCAGCGTGCACTCCAGGATGTACTCAACGAACCCTGCCACTCGGACACAGCACCCCGCATTCTTTGCTTGGCTTGTCGACTTCGAATTCGGAGCTACGCTCGCAGTCGCTGTGTACATGTCTACTTATCGTATGTCGAACCTAACGTTCATTCGGGCCCCGACGACGAGCTTCGATTGCACTGCATTCTCTGAGCGCTCATCCCGGGCCCCGACAACAGACGCGTCCCTGCAGCTAAAGTACAGAGTGCGTCCCAAGATACACTCGATGAACCCTCCCATTCGGATGCAACACCCCGCATTCTTGCTTGGCTCGTCGACGCCAGAGCTTCGTTCGCTGCGCGCATATCGAGTTATGGTACGTCAAAACTAGCGTTTGTCCCGGGCCCCGACTGCACTGTATCATGGACGCGTCCACGCTGTAACTCAAGTGCAGCGTGCACTGCAGGATGTACGCAACGAACTCCGCCACTCGGACGCAGCACCCCGCTTCCTTGCTTGGCTTGTCGACTGCGAACTCGGAGCTACGCTTGCAATCGTTGTACAAACGTCGACTGATCGTACATCGACACCAGCGTTCATTCGGGCCCCGACGGTGGCCACGACTGTACTGCATCACAGACGCGTCCACGCCACTCTCGCGCAGACAACAAACAGTCAAAGCGCGTCGCGCCTGCGATCTGCTTTCTTGCTTGGCTCCTCGACTTCGAAACTTCTCCCGCAGTCGCTGCGCACCTGTCGACTTATCGTATGTCGAACCTAGCGTTCATCCGGGCCCCGACCGCGGCCACGACCGCACTGCATTCAGACGCGTCCACGCTGCTGAGGTGCATCGTGCACTTCAGGATGTACTCGACAAACCGTCTCACTCGGACGCCGCATCCCTTTCTTGCTTGGCACGTCGACTTCGGAGCTTCGGTCACAATCGTTCCGCATATATCGACTGGTTATACGTCAACACTAGCGTTTATCCCGGGCCCCGACGGCGGCCGCGGCTGCACTTCATTACAGACGTGTCCACGCTGCTCGCGAACAAGTAACAAACTGTCAAAGCGCGTCGCGATCTCCGCTGCGCGTATTGTAGTCGACTCCACTCGGACAACTTCAAGTGTACCATGCACCCCAATATACATTCGATGGACCCTCCCACTCGGAGGCAACACTCCGCTTTCTTGCTTGGCTCGTCGGCTTCGAACTCGGAGCTACGCTCGCAGTCGCTGTGTACATGTCGACTTATCGTACATAAACACTAGCGTTCGTCCCGGGCCCCGACGACGAGGTACGACTGCACACTGCAATCTCTGAGCGTTCGTCCCGGGCCCCGACGGCGAGCTGCAGCTGCACGGCATTACTGGCGCGTCCACGCTGTAGCTAAAGTGCAGTATGCATTCCAGGATGTACTCGACGAATCGTCCCACTCGGACGCCGTACCCCGCTTCCTTGCTTGGTCCGTCGACTTCGAAGTAACACTAGCGTTCATCCCGGGCCCCGACGGCGGCCATGATTGCACTGCAATACAGGCGCATCCACGCTGCTCGCGGGTGACATACTGTCAAAGTGCGGTCGCGTCTGCGATCTGCGTGTATACGTATCGTAAAGGTCTCGACTGCGGCTTGAAGTGCGGCGTGTACTCACAGATACACTCGACGGGCCCTTCTCACGTGGACGCAGCACCCCGCCTTCCCGCTTGGTTTGTCGACTTCGGAGCTTCGTTCGCAGTCGCTGCGCCTATGTCGACTTATCGTACGCCAACACTAGCGTCCATCCCGGGCCCCGATGGCGGCCACGACTGCACTGCATTACAGACGCGTCCGAACCCTGGTTCGCGTCTCGCCACACCGGACTAGTCAATCGAACCACTGTGTTGTACCCCACTCTGATCTCCGGCCCTAGTCACAACTGCATCCTGCAAAGCGTCTCTTCTCATCTCATCTCCGGACCGCCAAACTGACATAATTTAGCGACCAAACTGCACCCGACATGCCCAAGTCCCTCCCGCGGCAGTTCATGGCTCCCAAACCTCAATATGTCAATCACAACACCGGGTACACAATCGTACGTCCAGCTGTACTGAATGTCGAAGGTTCTCGACAGTTGGACACCGTAGTACAACTCCCGACATTTACAGTGGAGCGTTATATCACTCTAAATTGATCCAAGTCTAAACATATCTGCCAGATATACGAACAAACGGACGGATGCACAACTGCACAGCATCAACATCCAATATCCTCTCCGCTGCGCGACGCGCCGTCCAAACCTCACCTATGTCATGATACGGCCCGCATTGCTTATCCTTGATGCTGGCCCTCCCTCGTCTGGTCCCTGTCGGCCCTATTGCGCAGCTTGTGCATATCAGCCATCGCTTCTCGTATCTTCCTATCTGTCTGCGCCGGCACTTGACTTCATGTCCTGGGACACGCTGCACTCGCGAGGCCGCGCCGCTTCGGACACACTTAGACTCGGAGTCGGACGCGGATTGTATTCGAAACCGGATCGCAGACGCTTAGCGTAATCAGCCAACGCAACGGAAACGCAGCGCGGAATCAGCCTGGACAAGGGCCGTAAATAGACAGCGTGCGATACGCTGCTATGTGGTATAATAGGCCTTGTACTTGATGATCAATGGAGCGCTGGACGTCTGTTGTGCGAGCTCGCTTGAACCTGCACGATCTGGTTCTGTTGACAAGGCGCACTGCACACGTGAGGACGGATGCAGTGAGCTCGCTCCTTCGTTGCGTAAGATCGTATGTTACGCGTCGAATAGACTTACAAGACATGCTGGTAGTCCGCAGATCCCCGTGTCAGCTACACCGGTCGTACACCCTCCGTTCAATATCATACAGCGGCGGCATCAATCATGGAGAGCAGCGATCAACAATACCGTAATGATATCGATATTCTCTGCGGCCCCCGCGCATACAGTGCGGAACCTATCTCAGGTTTGAGAGAACTGAATGGAGGGACGGCGACTATTTTTGTGGCATGCGTGTAGATATGGGCAATGAACGATACGCGTGAGGCGGCCTATGTCCTGTCACGTCGCCTGCGAAGTGGCGGAGGCCTATAGGACGGTCGCAGAGTTCAGTTGAAGGCTCGACATCGCGCCGTCGGGGGCCGTTTATTATTCGCGCATTGCTTCGGGGACCGTATAACCTGCTATAAATTCCCAGGCTATGATACGCCACACATCCAATGAACCTACCTCCGCTGTTCCAACATGCGAGTCCGTCAGCCGCCCCATCGCTAACCCTAACCCCATCCAAGCATGACTTACCTCAAACCATATAAAGCTCAATACCCGCCTACCAAAGTGAAGGGACTTGCACCCCCGCCAACAACAGCGCATAATCTGCCGCAGCGCCTGCCCAAAGCCACGCGCCCGCCCAGCCACAGCCGCGGAACCCGTCCCAGCAGCTTGCCCGGTCGTCAAAGTCCGTCCGACGGAGTACACGCGCGAGCTGCAGCCCCGCGAGCGCGGTGCCGGCGAAGTACGGCAGCCCATGTGCGTTGAGGACACCTGCGAGGGCAAAAAGCGAGGTGGCGGAGGTGGCGAAGGCGGAGAGTGTGAGACGGGTGTGTGTGCCGAAGAGCAGGGCGGTTGAGCGCACGCCGACTTTGATGTCGTCGGTTTTATCCTGGAATTGGGTGAGGTACGTATGAGTAATTGAATGTAAGCCAAAATATAAGAGAGACGACGTGCCTGATGTGCATAAATCGTATCGTAGACGAGCGTCCAGCAGACGCCGCCTGCATACAACGGGAGCGCGACGCTCCAATCGACCGAACCTGCCACTGCGGACCAACCCAGCAACGCGCCCCAGTTGAAGGCCAATCCTGAAAAGCGGTAAGAACCCGTACGTTCTGCGTATTTGACGAAAGGTGACATACCGAGAACGGACTGCGGCCAGTAGGTATAGCGCTTCATAAACGGGTAAAGCGCTACGATTGGCAGCGACGCAGCACCCAGCAGTATGCTAGCCTTAGGAGATGAGTATGTTGTGCTAGAGATCGTTTCACTATGCGCACCTATACCAATTCAACTGCGTGAGGACGGCTAGTCCGCCGGTGAGCTGTAGCCCCAGGAAGCCAAAAGCTTGTGTACGGGTGATATCTCCTCTTGCAATAGGTCTATCCTTCGTCCTGTCTATGGTGCATCATTTCTTGTTTGATTCAGATGTTATCTGGACTGTAGAAATATAGCACGCACCGACCGCCTTATCGAAATCCTTGTCCGCCATATCATTAATCGTGCAGCCCGCGGACCGCATGATCAATGCACCCAGTCCAAACAAGCTGATATATGTTAGCGGTGTAGTGAGCGGCGCATGGCAGGCGTACGACGCCATTGTAATTGACCATGCTAGCAGTACAGAACCACACTCAGTATGAGGCATCTGACAATACAAAGCGCGAATGAGGAACTGACTGCATGGGTACATCAGCAGCAAGGTGCCAATAGGTTTGTCAATCCGTGTGAGATAGAGGTACGGGCGTAGTTTTGCAGGTGCGCGGTCAATCCATGTTGTAGGTGAGACGACAGGGGTAGGCGTGTTTGTCGACGGCTGCGACGTGACGCTTCGAACGCCGAGGGGTGTTCGAGGAGACCATCTCTGGGCACCTCGACGCGTAATCAAGTGTACATTTGTCAGACACAGTCTCGCATAGTGAGATGAGACACTCGGACGCGTCAAGGTCGAGTGAAAGGCATTGAAAGGGATGCGTGCCTGCATGGGAAGCGGATACAAGAGCTACAGACGCCCGACGCGACACGCGCGCGTCCGTTTCCGGACGTTTCGACGGTCGAGCAGCGGCGAGGCACATACGATCGCTGTCTCGGGAACGACCCCAAACGTTTAATAATCTAAGTGGTCTCATAGATAAGCAGATAGGATACGATGTGGTAGAAATTCGCGTTGCTATTTCCAGAATACTTCCAGAATGGGGATATACATGTTAAGTGATTGCGAGGTATTACCAGTGTGAGATGAGAGATCATGATACGACGAACGAGCAATCCCAGACAGTAGGGTATCACCACTCCTTCGTGAGCTTGAAAGCCCATTCCCAATCTACGGAAGTGACACGTTAGAACAAGATCACATAAACGAGCAGCTCAATGTATACGTACCGGCGTAGCTCTTCCCGTCGTCGTCGACCACCCGACTTCTGACAGTGAAAGATCCAGACCGAGCGACCATGCCAGATGGCGACTCCTCCTCTGGGAAGTCCTTCGTGTAGATATTGGAGCCGGCCCCATATGATCCAAGCATTTGCTCCATCTTCTCTACGAGGGACTTCAGCCAAGTGACCTTGAAATTTTCAAATAATCACCTACCCTTGAAAACAGCACGCTTGGCTACTTGAATGTACCGCACTCCCTATAAGTAAGTCAGTATAGGTGCGGGATACAATATAAGCAGCTCCGAATACTTACAGATACGATGCCATGGTTGACCTTGAATGTCATCCGCACACTATGAAATGATGTTATAAGCACGATACAATATGATGTATGATACATTGCGTACTTGTATGGGACACCTTCCTTGATCTTGAAGGGATTTTCCTTCAGGCTTTGGAGGGCAGCCGGGTTGGTAACATCCATGGAGAGCTTCATGCCCGCCGGCATTGTTGGCGACATGAGCTCGAGTGTCAATACGGTAAGCTTTGGCAGAAGCACTCAGTTACGTTTATATCGACTCAGCATCTGGGGAATCACCTTTGGACCCGACTCGACAGAACCGCTAGAACCAGGCATGATACCAAGACTGGCCTTCCAGCGTGCCAAGCTCTCGTCCTCGGCATCAAGCTTCGCCAGCTCTTCAACAGTCTTCTCCGCACCGGGCTTGTAACCTTGGAAATAACGTCAGCATCCTGATGACCGTACGATCTTGCTGCCGCGATGGTGTTGACGCGACCCATTACCTGGTGTCATGGTGGGGGCGAGCTCATCTTCATCGTGCTAAAGAGGATGGCGAACGCTCTGTCAACTTGCTGTACCAGGTATCTCGTTGCTCATACTCACGGGGGCAGACATATCGTGTGGGATGGTCGAGGTAAAGATGTGAAAGGTGACTATGCGACGAAGGCTGTAACAATCGCTACCAGGGCTGCCTCTGATCGATTTTCTCACGCATATACTGACACGCTCGTCGCTATTTGCCGAAATTGACAGCTCATAATTGCGCGTCTATAAAGCGTCTAGAGGGCCCTTCTTCGAGCAAAAAGACTCGCCACTGCCGAACCTCTTCCCCAAAGGCACAGAGGCAAGACATTCCAGAACATTCAAACCCCACAGTATGTACGGTTGTAGGTACGAACGATTTGTTACTATGGTTGTATACTATCTAAGCATTTTTAACATTACACTATAGATGACGACGTATCGAACTGCCAATGAGTGCCTTAGTCCGTACCCAAACGCAACCTCCGAGATCCATCCAATAGGATTAAAATACACAAAGAACCAAGCACGTACCGATCCCATAATAGATATATAAGGAGTGCCGTGATGTAACGTGAGGTAAATCTCGCCCGTTGCCCAATCCGAGCCAACCCACTAACAGTTTTGCGGAGGGGAAAATCTCCCTTATGACATCGACATCGAACTGTCTGAACTTAACGGCGGGTGCATTCCCTCTGGAGGGGTGATCAGGTCGAGACCTCTAGCGGCGGAGAAAACAGGCACGTACCGCCTTTAAACCAGCATTTACCCTTACTCAGATGGAAGCACCTTGCACCGCCAGGGCAGACATGACCCTAACCCACATAAACATCCATGAACACCGGCAACCCCTAGATCAAGAAATGGAAGTGATACGTACCCAGCAACACTTCTCGCCGTGGGGGCACTCGAGTCCTAATAGAGGTCATCGGAAACTGATAGAAGCAGACAGAATAAGGTGAGCGCACCGTTTTTTAGATAATTGCACGGAGCCTTCTTCGCGTTTCTAGCTAAAATATCCAATTGTTCTGGTGTCAAGGCCCAATCGTGCGAATACTTGCAGCCAGGCTATCGCTTCATGAGCTGCTTGCACACGGCTCGACCAATCGTAACGGCTTACCCCCTTGGAACAGGTCATCAGGTAGTGTTCATTACACGGCGGCGGAATTTCTAGGTATTTGTTACAGAACGTCCAGGTCTCCTGCCACTGACATTTACTCACGCTTGTGCAGGGGCTGTATCACGTCCGTACATCGGGCATGATTGAATGAGAAGATTGAGCGGACATGATGGCGTGTGAATAGCTCACCTTCGTAGGGTCTATCGGCTGGCCCGCCGTACCGGGTCTATGAGGTGCCCCTACGATTGAATGGGTCTCGGACTGGGGACTGATCAGCCCGCCGTTGGTCGTGACTGTGCTCGTGACACCGGGAAGGACCAAGGGTCCCGGAGGTCCAGGTCGTCGGAGCATGTGCGCCGGCTTGTCTGCCAGAAACAATCCCTCCACCTTAATGGAAGGTAGGGTAAGCTGAAGCATTTCTGGCGACATCTCGTTATAGCCTTGCAGGAAGACCAGCTTCCCGAGAAGCTCCTCTTTGGCAAGAGAGGATAGTGTAGGCATGTAGGCGTTATCATGTCCACCTGGAGGTGGGGCGTCACATGATTAATAGCCTAGGCTCTAGCAGGATATTTCTACATACCAGCTATGAAGACCCGGAGTGTTTGAGGGAAACGCATGAAGGTATGGAGATACTCTAGGTCGTGAATAGATCACTCAACGTGTATGCTTCTAGTGACGACGACACACACCCTTAATTTTAGCGTCAACGGCCTCTTGCGCGGAGCCGACCTCAACGAGTTGGAAGCGTGGAGAAGCAAGGCTGAAGCCTATCAGGAACGCCTCGAATTGCTCTGTTGTGCAAAGTGAGTTCCCGAGAAGCGTTTCAAGGAGGGTCCTTCTATTAAGATATACTGTAATCCAAAAGGAGAGACGGCCGAAGACTTGAACGTCTTCTTGTGACAAATATTCGGCAATGCCCTTCGTGAGCTGCTGCGCGGCTTGTTGTCCACCATATTGGCCCTGAGCCAAAAGAGCAGGGCTGAAGATATTGGCGTCGCCGTCGATAACACATAAGATCAGCGGGTTTTGACTCTGTTGCACAGGTTGAGTCGGGTGAGCGTTCGTCTGAAGCTGTGGCAATGATAGCGGAATGGCGCACCTTGATCGTGTCCAGGGACGAGATTTGCCTGTTAAGCGTTGAGACCTGCACATTATGCGCTTTCTTGTCCCGCTCGGCCGACTCAACGACGGAGGCATGAGCCTGTTTCCATACTGAGAGCTCCAGCTCCAGCTCAGCGACGCGAGTCTCGAGATCCGTGTTTCTCTTCACCGTAACGGTGGACAAGTCTAGCACCATCGTGGGTTAGTTTACGGACATCTTTGTGGGCAAGGAGCACTGCACCTAATAACCGTGTAAGTGCCTCATCCCTACGAAAGCCCGCGTCAGTTCGTAGCATGTGGCGGAGAAGTCGGGCGGTACAGCGTCTGATTGGCTGGTCGGCGCGGACGTACCAAAGCTGTTTGGTGGCCTCCCCCGCCGACGGTAACGCCATGAGCACCTTCAAGTGGCGAGTACAAGCAGCAGCAAGCGTAGGGAAGGAGAGATGAGGAACGAGCTGTCACTGCGGGAGGTATATAACCGCCGAAGAGCATGATTCTTCGCATTCATAAGATGATCATTATGGAACGCGGGGCGTGGCTAGAACCTCGGAACTGTTCCACAACAGTTCCATTTCAGAAAACATCTGGCAAATGGCCGTACTGATTTAGCTTTTACGCTTCGAATATCTCACGCGCTGTCCGTACAGTGCCATTGTCCTGTGCGGCAGTAGTGTGTCGAATCACGCAGATTCCTGTCGCAACGTTGACGAACATGTTCATTCACAGCATCAGCGCCCCACAAATCAACGCTCCGAAATGGGGTTGTAGGCCTCGGCGTGTGGGGACGGAGTGATGCGGCACGCCGCCACAATGGTACCAATGCAGTGCCCCGCCCTGAAAGATCGTCGCGCGCCGGCCCTGCCCGCGTGGATGAAGGAACGGCCACAAGGTATATGGCCACAATCGTAATACATGCCAGTATTTGTAGACAAAATTTAAGTACCACCCTACCCGCCGGATGTTGTCGGACTATCGCGGGACACTAGTCAGTTACTCACTCCGCGTGCATGCCGGCTTTGGGTATCCTGTGAATATCATGCGGAATCGGCCGAAGCTGATTTGCTCACCTCCGACGAACTTACAGGTACCTTGCTTGTAGTAGTAGCACCTCGACAAATGCGGGCACTTGTGCCCATAGCAACACACATCGCCGAATGGACAGTAGTCACCTGCAGCAAAAAGCAACTGAGACATAAGCACGATACCCAACAGTACAACTACGGACCACGATTCATAGCGGCACACGGCGATTTCTTCGCGTTTTGTTTCATTTCCTCGTAGTGTTCGGGCTTGAGAATATAATCGTGAGCGAAGACACAAGAAGCACCAGCTTTACAGTTCGTTGTCAAGTAGAAAAGATTGCAGGGCGGGGGATCCTCTGCATTTGGGATATGTCAGTTCTCACCCCTAAGAGATGTTACGGAAGGTGCGCACGCTTGTGCAAGGGCTGAAACATATCCGTCAGTCTCTAGATTTCTAGAGCATGCGAGTAGAGATACCTTAGTGGGATCAATATGACGCGATTTGGAAGTCGAGTTCGCAGCACTGCAAGGGAAGCTGTTGTAAGTCTATCAATGAGAGAAGTTGTTCCTACTCACGCTCGTCTAACTGCGGCAGGTGAAGGCGGGACGCGAACAGCATCTGTATATGACAACGTAGGCGATCCACCTCCAACTACTGAGGTGGATCGAGCCCTCGGCGCAGTGGCTAATTTATCTTGTTCGAAAAGCTCTGGAACGACAAGGTGGGGCAAGTTGAGCGATTTAAATCCAGCGGCGATATCAGCATAGCCAGGAAGGAGAACGAGCTTCTGTTCGTATCCGCTCGTGATAAGAGAACTGATCGTGGTCAGATAGCCATTATCATGGCAGCCTAGACGATTTAGGTCATACTCAGTGAGATTCCGCGTCGTTATACATAGAATAGTTTACGTACCTCCGAAGACGACCTTGAGAGTCTGCGGCACTTTGATTTCGTCTTCGAGATAGGCTGGATACGTCCGGATGCTATACGTCAAACACTGATCGGCCTTTCAACAACGACGAACAGACCTTTCACTTTCGAGTCAACCATTTCTTTACCATCACCGACGTCGACAATAATAAATCTTTCCGCAGCTCCGTTGAATCCCAGCATGAAGGCATCGAAGCCCTCGGCGGCATCTTTCTTATTGCATTTCTTTAACGCGTCACACAGACCTCGTTTGTTGACAAAGACCCAAACGTGAATCTGATACTGTTCGTTTGATAGATACTGACGTATGGCTTCCGAGATTTTCTGAGCAGCAAGACGGCCGCCTTGACGACCTTGAGCAAGATAGGGCAGTGCGAAAATGCATCCGTCCCCATCTATAACGCACACAACACGTCGTCCCATAGCCTAATAGTTCGACTGATCAGCCGAAGCGGCTAATGAGCCGCATACCAAACTAACCTTGAGCCGATCTTCTCTATCTTGCATTTCGAGCTGCAGCTTATGAGACACATCCATAGCTTCGTGAGTCTGTCTTTGCAGATATTCATTCACTATCTTGCTATCACGGAGCTGTTGCTCTAAGTCGGCAATTCGTGACAAATATCCACCGGTTTGATTGGATATAAGATTGGAGAAGTCAGCTAGAATTGCCTCAGTACACGAGTATACGAGAAATGCAATGCTGCCACTCACAACGAAGGTCTCTCATGTGCTTATCGCTATACATGGATCAGCATGATGATATATGTCGGCTCTCTGATACTCACATTATCTGATCAGTATATACCTCCATGGCTGATTTCTGTGTATTCACGGTAGCAGGAGAAGGCTGACGTTCGTCGCTGGGAAAGGATGTTGAAGTAGTTGAAAACATGAATACCACAGTGGCAGCTCCTTATATATTGCTTAAGGGTACAAAGGAGTAGGACAAAGCAACGCTGTCATGGAAGACGCTCCTTGCTGGCCCTCCAACGCGAGGCTGGCGCCTGGCGGTACATGGAAACCTTGTATACAGCATGTAAACTCAATGGTTCGCGGAGTCTCTAGAACCAAAGTTGGGCTAGGGGAACAAATCGCAATATCAGTGATTGACAGAGAGCAACCATAAGTAATTGTATTTTTGAGCGTTACCTGTGCTATTCTTTACCGTATTGTCTGGATTTATTGTGTACAACCTTGAAGTCCGAAGCACAGGCTTGATTGAAGCGTTCTTGTGCCTTCAACAGTGCCTTGTGTAGCCCCGCATGTTCTTCATGTTCGCAGAGGGATGCCACGAGTGTCAAGGGCGCCATGAACATGGGTCCGCCTGGACAAATGCCAAATGCGCTGATGGCCACCTATGATATCAATTCTCGCGTCTGACGGCTCTCAGGGCCAGTCCCGTGGTCGACGCGAATGAGTAAATTGAGCGAAAGCCAAGTCAGAGAGCTCCATTGCAACGTTGTGAAGAGCGAGTCGTCGACCAATGTCGTGGTTTCAAGCAGAGCTCCATGTCTTCAGAAGGTAAGTTTTCACTCTGCTCTCACCCTCCGCGTCAGCAGGTCACTCACGCAAGAAATGTGTTACAGGATAGAAGCTCTCAATGCGTCATGGGGTATCGACCATGCCTCCTTATGTTCACCGTCTATCACACAGTGGAGCGCGGATAGCAATGTACCGCTTCCCAAAAGCTTACCCCCGTGATCACTCCGTATGGTGAACGGTTTAAATGGTGGCTGCTGGAGTATGAAGAGCTTGGACTCGCTCAACGCTCTCAGGTGCCCAGCCGTCACACCCCCCAGTGGCTTCAGACAGCATGTCCGTTGCGTCCACTACTAGCGAACATTCCGCCCCTGGGACCAGGAAATCCAAGGATGAGGCCAGCGTCAACGTGAACGAGTTTGACGGAGGCCTCCGTGCACCGCTGCCCCGCCTGCGCGGGCGTGGGTTGACCGCGGCACTAGCCTTCGTAGCTGGCACGGGCTTCACGTTGTTTGGGTGCGCAGATTCCCGATCGTTTCGAAGCCCAGCCGAACTGATGTTGTTTATGGTCCAGGTATGATCAAGGTGTTATGTCCGCCCTGTTAACTGCCAAGCAGGTAACCGTTCGTTCTGAGCTCTCTTTCATGAGTCTTACTCCGCACTAGTTCGACGATGTATTTCCACAAGTGGTGGTAAATGACAGCCATCCGAACCATGCTACCTTACAAAGTTTTGTAGTGGCTATCTATGTAAGTGCTTCTTTCCGTGCTTACCGTGTGAGCACTTGCTAAACCCTTATAGGAAATAGGGTGTTTGGTTGGTGCCCTATCCAATCTATGGGTAGGCGACCGACTTGGTCGTCGCAAGACGATTATCCTTGGCGGCATTATAATGATCATAGGTGCAATTCTACAAACAACATCTTTCAGTTACGCGCAGCTAGTTGTGGCTCGCATCATCACAGGTCTAGGCAATGGTCTAAACGTGAGTATATACAACACTAATCAGTTGTTGCTTGTCCTGACTGATCATTCAAGACCTCAACTGTACCCTCATACCACGCAGAATGTTCACCAGCCGCTAAAAGAGGCAGTTTCATCATGTTGGAAGGTAGCTTAATCACTTTCGGTATAATGATATCGTGAGTGGAATATATGCTTTCCTCGTCAAGGTCATAGCTGACAATGCGTCTGACATCTTCGGAATGCAGATATGTCGGTGAAGCTACTTCGTCAGAGTTCGTAGCCTGTACTGATCATAACACATATCGGTCAGTGGGTAGACTTCGCCCTGTAAGTGATCGTCCGTATCCGGAACGAAAAGTAACTTATTACTGCCGTCGTACATAGATTCTGGGCTTCGGGCTCCTCTGCACAATGGAGAGTTCCGATTGCTCTCCAAATATTGCTGGCTTTAATCATGATATTCGGTATTGCTTTCGTAAGTCCATCACGCTCGTCCGAGTGGCATTGGATCTCTAACAGCTGATACGCCTAGCTCCCCGAATCTCCACGCTGGTACGTGACTTAGTCGACTCACGAGATCATTGTCGCCTAAGTGCTTCGATTACGGCAGGCTGGCCAGAGAAGGGCGCAACGAGGAAGCCTTGGCGGTTATATGTGCACTCGACGACAAGCCCTACGATGATCCGGAAGTTCAAAGAACGTATCGTGGTATTCAGGAGGCCATAGCAGCGGAAACACGCAGCGCTACTGGCAAATCTGCGCTGCGTGAAATCTTCACTGGAGGACCCAGTCAGAATTTCAGACGGGCTGCCTTAGGCGTAGTCAACCAGTGCTTCCAGCAAATCACTGGAATCAATATCATTACCTAGTGAGCCCTTTCGTCCAATGTATCCCTTTATTCAACTGACATTCGGACAGTTACGCTGTCAGTGTTCTCCAGGTAATTCTTCATGCCAAAAGTCGCTAACGCCTGTATCATAGACCTTATTGTTCGAGCGACTGGGACTTGACGATGTCAAATCGCGCATCATCGCCGCATGTAACGGGACCGAATACTTCCTCGCGAGTCTAATCGCCATATTCATCATTGACCGTATAGGCCGTCGCAAGCTGATGCTCTTCGGAGCTGTCGGTCAGACGGTCACCATGATACTTCTGGCCATTCTCGGGGCAGTCGATACATCAGCTGCGCAAGTCGTCTCAGCTGTGTTGCTGTTCGTCTTCAACTCGTTCTTCGCCATCGGATGGCTTGGAATGACATGGTTGTATGTAAGTACGGCATAGTACTGATGTCGACACGTTTGTCTGATTGTCTTCCTACTTCAGCCGGCCGAAATAGTGGGCCTTCGGATCCGTGCACCAGCCAACGCGCTATCCACAGCGAGTAACTGGATATTCAACTTCATGGTCGTTATGGTCACTGGACCATCCTTTAACAATATCAGTTGGCGAACCTACATTGGTAGATATACACAATAACTCATCTTGCATCTGTAAACTTACTTTGTTGATTAGTGTTCGCTGCCCTCAACGCCTTCCTCATCCCTGTAGTCTGGCTGTTTTTCCCGGAAACTGCAGGGCGGTCCCTGGAAGGTCTGTATTCAATTGTCACAGATAGCGCATACACGATGTTGACACCAGTGTGTAGATATGGACGTGATCTTCGCCCTTGCCTACAAGGAAGGCGTATCCCCTGTGAAGGTGTCACTTCGTAAAGATGTTCCTCAAGCTGGGACGCCGGAGGCAGATGAGATCTTGGGGATCGGGAAGACGAAGGAAGAGTCGGACTAGACTCAATCCCGAATTTCGCTTTTCCCTT
This sequence comes from Pleurotus ostreatoroseus, assembly GCA_005298045.1. Lineage (NCBI taxonomy): Eukaryota > Fungi > Basidiomycota > Agaricomycetes > Agaricales > Pleurotaceae > Pleurotus > Pleurotus ostreatoroseus. The sequence goes on from SWBT01000086.1 coordinate 385,360, forward strand.
AACACAAGTCCCAAACTATGTTCATAATGCAGTATAATACTGTTGTACGTTACGCTTGAGTATGGAGCAACAATTCATCTTCAGCAAGTTGGGAGAGGGGTCGGAGATCAGGTCGGAGTCCGAAATTGGATCGTGGGAAATCTCTCATTGCTCGCGTGCGGCGAGATTGGCGACCGCGACCTCGTCTCCCTTCCTCTCTGACGCGACATCCTCCCATCTTTCAGTCCTTTGATAGGTTTCAAACGCTCTTTCGCTCCTTTTTACGCGTAACATTGCGCATTCATTATGTCTGATCTCTATACATCCTTGCGCGTGTCTCCGCGGAAGAAGCGCGTCCTATCAGAGGACGACGACGACGTTCTAACACCCAAACGTCTCCGAATCGCGTAGGTCGCGCGCATCACGCGTCGTTTTATCCGTATTCACTATATTGACTGTATTCATAGACCACCCACGCCTCCTGCGACCGTATCTCGAAAGAGTACGAAGGGCAAAGGCCCGTTCGATCAGCCTCCAGCGACACCTCTCCCTCCACACCTCTCCCGCCTCCTCACGGTCCAGACGGCTTTACACCACGCTCTTTCTCATGCACTTGCTACTTGCGCCATCTCGCCTTCTGAGACCGGTATAGTTCGTAACGTCTTAAACCATCTATCCCTGGCCAAGTATGGAGGGTTGAAGACTAAGTTTGACATCGACGATCTGAGACGACTCTGCTGGTTATGGGAGTGGGATGGCAAGAAACTACCGCCTCCTCCTACCAAAACTGTCTCAGCCAATATTGTAGACGACGACGAGAATCCCTTCCTTGAAAAAACTCCGACTCTCGCGAAGGGGAAGGGGAAGGTCAAAGCTACGGCGGACGACGACGAGAACCCCTTCCTTGAGAAGACTCCGACTCGACCGTCTAAAGCGCCCAGTAAGGGCAAGGGAAAAGTCATAGTCGATGATGACGAGAACCCCTTCCTTGATAAATCTCCGTCGAAGGCTCCGAAGAAGTCTCAGCCCAAGGGGAAAGAGACAAGAGCTGTCTCCGAGGACGATGATAACCCCTTCCTGGAGGACAAGCCGGAAGCCACAGCCAACAAGGAGTGGACTCGTGGAGCTATGGGCTTCATCCTCAGCTCGACTACTCATCATTCGAAGGCTAATGGGGCTCGTGTGCCTGCCTACGGCATTGGCATCGAAGTTGAGATTGATATTGACAAGGACATGGGCAGCGGCATGGCCGCTGTTGCTCGATGGACTGCTGCCAGTGAAAACCGTAGGAAAGAGTTCCGCGGTAAGCTGGAAAAGTGGGCTAAGGTATGTGTTCAGCTACGGTGATGCTACCGAATTTTGCTTATAGTATATCGAAGTTGCATCCTGACGCGTCCTCAATACCGAACATTCCTTTGGCTATGCTCCCCCCTCTACCAACTCCCGCGAAACCTTCTGCCCTCACCCGCCTTCTTGCTTCCGCTTCTCCCAAGTCCCCTTCTTCCGCCTCTATTCTTGCGACACCCTCTTCCCCCAGTCCATCTAGTCCATCTAAATCCCCTGCGAAATCCCCCGCCAAGAAAGCATTGCGCGAGTTCGCGGTGCCGTTCCCGATCACACCCTCTAGCAGAGCTACCTCACCTACCAAGAATTCTGTAGCGTTCCCCCAGACTCCCTCTTCTCACCGTAGCCGCCTCGATTCGTTTGGGCTTCTCACACCTTCGAGCGTGCGAACACCAACTTCGTCGCTGTTGAGCACGCCGTCATCTACCGCCTCTTCCTCTGTTCCATCCACCCCCGTTCATCAACGCGGGCCCAATACCGCCACTGCTCCGGAGACACCGTCGAGTTCGCGTCGTGCAGCATTATATGAACGGATCCGTCAGAAGTCGTTGAGCACCACATCTCCCACAAAGTCCCTGCCCGGTGGCAAGACACCCACGATGAACAAGGAGCAGCTCATGAAGCTGGGTCAAGAGGAAATGCGACGCAGATGCCTTCTCGGCCGGCTCGGCGGTGTGGCAGAGAGCGTGTGGATGCTGTTCTCGAACCCAGCATCTTCTGGTTCCGCGACCCCCAGTTCGCGTAAGAGACGCGCCCTTCCTATTGGTGATGTCTCGGCAGCAGTTGTCAAGTCATCCCCCGTGCCTATTTCTTCTGCAGAAGCTCTTGAGTCTTTGGACCTCCTTGTCTCTCTGTGTCCTTTCTTCCTACGCAAGCTCAATATCGCCGGCGAAGAATGGCTCGAAATGCCGGCACCCACCGTATCTGGCGATGCCACGGACTCAAGCCCATCGAAACCGCCCAGTAGTCCGGGGCGCATTCGAGGCAGACACGAAAGCGCCACGGAAGTCCTGACGAGATCTCCCAAGCGTGTTCGTCGCGAGGGCGGAGGATTGCGCGAAGTCCGCGAGCGGATACGGAAAGAGCTCGAATCTCACGACTGAATGTGCTGTCATGTATCACGACCATCTAATGCATGTATATCTGTGACTGTAAGTACGAAACACGCTATACAGACGAATACTCCGATCAGGTCATTATATTGGGTCGCATTCTAACCCACTAGAATTGCTCGGCGGAGATGCGCGAGTCATGAAATCCGCCCAGATATCGTCCATCACAAACAAGGTTGCGAGGTGGCCGCCCTCTTCGTACCGTACGTGTGCATTCTTGAGCTGTGTCCCTAACCACTCGCCCATCTGCTTCGTCTCCCAGTCACCCTGTGTCACCGCAATGAGTACCGGCTTGGAATGTTCCTCGTCAAGATCAGCGGGTGAATATCCACCCCACCCCGACTGAAACACCTGAGGGACCCCCATGAAGCCCTCCCAAGTATGCCGCACACTACGGTAGGGTCCATCGGCGAGTTCCTTGATCTCGTCCCCTTCCTTAATCCCGTTCGCAGCCATCCATCTGTCATACGCCTCCCGCTCTCCAGGGGACATCTTCGTAAACGCAAACTCCTTAATGAATGCCTCTGCATGCGGCCTCGTGTCGACTTTCGACTGTAGCCCGAGCTTGCCCAGCCGTGCGATACAATTGAACTGCATGTACCGTGCGGGGCTGCCGATCATGAGGTAGTTGGGTAGAGTAAGGCATTGCGAGAACTCTTTGTGGGCGTGGGGTGGGGAGAACGGGGCGAGGAGGAGGAGGCCCACAATATGGCGACCGAGAGGGAATTCATCGTACGGCGCGCCATAGAGGATTTGTGCGATGACAGTCCCGAAGGAACCTCCGCAAAGATACAGCTTGAGTTGCGATGTGTCCGGATGGACGGTCGTGATGAGATGTGTGATTGCCTGGTATAAATAAGTGTGGTAGGGTATGTTGGATGGAACGGGGGACGATTCGCCCCAGCCCGGCAGTGTCGGATTGAGGATGAGGGAGCCCCTTTCCTTGTGTACGGCAGAGATACGGTTGATAGAACCTACTCCGAACACGCCATGGAAGAAAATGACCACCTCTGAGCTCGTAGGGTCTCCTTCCTGTGCATAAGCTAGTGTGCCACTGTTAGGTAGGCTTAGCAGATGTTCGTTTGCAGGTCGATCGTCCGCCATCGAAGTATAAAGTGGGTGACTTGAGTTATGATTTCGTAAGATTGCCTCCCTACCTGTTCTGGTCTTTATACGATGTTCAACGTTCAGCACCCCTAAATTCTTTGTACCTGATATACCGCAGCTTGGCAACTGCTTGGCGAATTCAATAACGCAGTAAGAGGCGCAGCCGCTCTTACTGCTGAACATGTCCAGAGTTGACAGTTTGGCGCAGCAATCAAATTGATCATCAATTTAACAGATAACGACAGAACGTACATAGCGAGTACGAAAGCAGGATGCCAGAGTGCGTACAAAATCTTCAAAATGCACATAGCATGCACAGCGTGAAGCGGGTAGTACGCTTGATGTAGCACTTGATTTCGCGAAGTCACGATAGAGAACGTATTCATCGATGTCTTATGGTCAAGAACATTGTTTAATTTTGTCAGGTCGGCAGCAGAGATCAAGTGCATGAAGTGCAAAATGTGTCATTTCAACAACTGTGCAGAATATCTGAAAGTTAGAGCGCCGCAGCCTTTCTCGCCTCTTCCTCGAACGCGGCGCAGTCGATGACCGTCCCTTCACGGCGGCTCTTTTCCGCAGCGAACACCGTCAGATGACTCTTCGTGACTTCCTCCACGTTGGTCCCGACAAGATCCTGACGCTTCGCGCGTACGGCCTCGACGAACGATCGGATAAGCCCGAGATCACCGCCTCCATGTTGTCCCCCCTCGTTCTTGGGGTAGTGTTTCGTAGACTTGCGCGTACGGAAGTCGGTGAGCGTGAAAGTGGACATGTCCCCGATGATCTCTCCGTATGCGAAATGGAATCTCGTTTGGCGTTCGCATATTAGAGTGGTCTGTGCTACCATTGTGAACGACACAGTTGCGCCGTTGGAGAACTCCATATTCACGACCTACATATCAATGAGCAGAATATTCAACATCTATAATCGTCAGACCAACCTGATTGTCGCAAACGTCGTTATCACATTCGTAGGCACACTGTCCGTAGGGACCACTTCGAAGGGCTTCAGTAACGTTCTCAATGTCCGGGATGCCATCCACGATTGCGGCAGCAGGCCAACCGGTATTGCCCTCAACCACAGGGTCAAGGTAGACTTGCGAAACAAGGTCAGCAAACCATGTCCGAGAAGAATCTCGACACATACCTTTCGTAGCACTGTAAGGGCATTCACGCTCTATTTGGCACTCGAAGCATCGCTTAGCCGCACCAGCCTCAGGAGGCTTAGATGCCTTACGATAGAGCTGAAGTGAACCAAACGAAGACACTCGCGTTGGGACTGCAGGGGATAACCAGTGACAGAGTATGTCGATGTCGCTATTCCACACCGCAATTAGTATACCAAACCGGAAGGATTTATCTAAGCTTACTGGCAGCTCTTGGTCATCAACGAGAAACAACTTTCTTTCTCTTTACCCCAAGGACCGCGAACATATGAATGGGCGAAGTGCCAAAAGCCTACAGGCTCCATATGCACAACATTGATCAGTGGACCGAGAGCCCCGGAGCGGACGATCTCAGTGACCGCATGGCCGTATGGCGAATATCTGAGAACTAATGGGTGTGGTGAGCCTTTCTGAGGCATAATAAGGAACATCAGAAATTATACATACCATGACCCATGCCAAATATTATGCCGGCTTTCTTCACAGCAGCTTCCATCTTAAGGCAGTCTTCGAGGTTCGTACCCATAGGTTTCTCGCACAGGATATGGTATCCTTGGGCGGCGAAAGCCAACACAACTTCAAGATGCATGTGATCTTGTACAGCTACGATCACTGCATCCGCAAGCCTCCTGCCTAAGAGCCTGATGGTCTCGGCGGAGGCCTCTAACAATTCCTGCCAGGTATTAAAAACTAAAGTCGGGTCGACTGAGTGCGCTTTAGCGAAGTTAGTACGCGTCCCCGGACGCGGTTCGGCGATCGCGACGACCTTGGAAACTGTGGGTTCGTCTAAAGCATACTGTGTATACGCCTATGACATCAACACAAGTTCAGTGTCGCGAAACTCGAGTTGTATAGATGCTAGCTCACCTTACCACGCTGGCCGCAGCCAATAATCGCCAAAGTGACTGGATCTGTGGGATGAGCGAGAAGGTCTTGACCCATGATGCGGGAGGAAGAGTTGCCTACACGTAGGGAGCGCCTCCAAAGGCCTTTAATATTGTACAACGCCATCTACACTATCGCGAACCGGTCAAATAGACAGTCAACTGCTGACCTGTATCTATGGGCTGCACGCGGAACTAGTGAGACACGTTCACGATAGCGGTGTCCTTGGAAAGAGCGCAAAGGAGCGCAATGTACCTCAAGGAGGTAGACCGTGTGATATCAATCCTTGGTATCTAATCGAGTGCCCTGGATTGGATGACGATATGTACTGGCTGGAGTCCCTGGGCTCTAGGGCATGACCAATACCGCAGGGTTCGTTGCCGATACTGTATTATGAAGTTTCTTTCACGTAAGTGAGCCTAACCTTCTGAGTCTAATGTGAGAACGCAAACTGTATTGTAAGGTCTGATGGGTTGCAAGAACGCTATGAGCAGAGTGGACGGTACGACGCAATGGAGGCAGGAAGAAAGCGCGGTCGTCGCCGCCGCGGAGTCGCGTAGAGACGAACAAGCGAGGCGATCCGCTCTTGCACATGCCGCGCATCATACCACGTCTCCTCAAGGCTCTCCAGGAAGCTCGCACACGACCATCCAAACCTCGAACAATCGTAAAACCAGGAAAGCTTCGGGACGAAGCGCGTTCAAAATCACTATGGCATCCAGTACCTACCGTGTCGCTGTCCCCGCGAGGTCGAACGAAGTCTATCCTCCTAGATGAACCAAATCCAATAATGGACCAGGAAATGTATTCAAGACATAAAACATTACCTCCGAAGGTATGGATCGACCCAAAGGCTCGAAATCCGCGGACTCGTGCGATTGGCTACCGACTCGACCGTCCGAGGGCCATGACCGAGGAGGAAAGAAGATGGTGGACTAGCCCATACCGTACGTCGTTCGGAATACTCTCTTGTGAACAACGCTCAGATTATATACAGTACGTATGCTTAGCTCGCCCCTTCGCTCCTGTCAAGTTTCAAAAGAGAGCCTACCAGCTGGTATGTATCGGTATGCATCTTCAGGTTCGGATGAGCTGACTTGTTAGCAGACTTACAAATCAGGCTAGCACCAATGCTGCTCCCGGCACCAAGAGGAGCGCGTAAGGTGCAGATTCTCGTGCCTGACGGCCTTGAACATCCACGTTTCCGGCGGGTCAGGAACGGCAGTGCAATATACATGTTGTGCAAGAAGTCGTTCGTGAATGTTATGGCTGCGCGACGTACGTAGCGAGTATATACGACATGCCGTGTCTCATTCACGTCATTATAGGCAATCTGAAAGGTGTCCAAGGCAATATCGTGATCCATTCTCGTCTAGCAGAACAGATAGGACATTTGCTCCGAATACGCGTACTTCAAGAAATCGAGATTCTGGCGGACCGTTTACAATGCCGACCGACAGATGCGCAAGACCACCCTGTGCTGCGCCGTCTCAGTCGTGCAGAGTGGAGCGATGTCCGGAACACAGGTGTCATCCCATACGAGGGCGCAATCGCGCTTTTGGTCGTACCGCCGTTGAACAAGAACCCTGTTACGAAACAGCGAACCACACCGTCATTTTCTTCAACACCGCCAGGAGAAACTGATAAGATCTCCGCCAAACCTCTCCCACCACTCTGTGTACTGCACCCCACATCAACGGAAGGCCGCATCGACGAAGACACCGACAGTCCCGCCGTGCTTCCAAATGCCGCTGTACCGCTGTACAACGGTCTGAGCTTGTTCCCTTCGCGTCCCCAACGTGCAGCATTGCATGCTGCCTTGAATAAATTACTGTTTGTCGAGCGTCGGGCACGATGGCGAGAACATGGACGACCAGATTCCGACGAGAATCCATCTACGTCGGTTGGGGACACTCGACCTCAGAAGGCAGACAAATGGGCCCGAGGAGATCAGAAGGCCAGCCACGCATACCTGCTCTGTGCCGATTCCGAGAGCGTTCTGCGGGCAGACGCGGTACCTGTAGCCATTGCGCTGTGGCGGATAAGAATGTGGGAAGGCGCAGAGCTGGGATACCGGGCCTCACCAGATAAACGATGGAAGCTCAAAATGCGACCTTTACCTTCATGATACTTATAATAGCAGTTCCGTCAACATGACACACAGGGCAGGAAAACTAGTACAGTCCGTCGTATATCTCGTATAGTATAGCGTATCATGCCTCGACTTCCATCGGTGCTGCGCCCACATCGGTGCGCTTCAATGGCTTGCCGAGCACCTCCTCGCCTTCCCAGAATTTGGGCAGCTCGTTGCCCGGGATGAACAATCGCTCGACACCACTCTCTGTGATCACGCACATGCGGATGACACCACCCGACGAGCCGTCTCGCGACATTGCAAGGGAAAGAGCTGAAGATAAACAAATGTGTTAGTGGGAACAATAGCACCGGCGGACTTGTGAACGTACTGTTCTTGACGAACTCAACGGTTTGGTCACGATCCCATCCGTCCTGATAGGTAGCATCACAGTAACCGTAGACATATGTTGAACCCGAGCCTGAAAGACATCACAGGTTATGAGTGAGCAAGACTTATGTGCTATATTAGTATCGCTCACCTCCGATAGCCCATGGTTGACGGAAGAGGCCTCCACCAAGAGGGATATTGTACACACTTGGTCCGATTTCTTTATCCCAGCCCGCAACAATTATACCCGCCATCAGCCCATCCTTGTTCTCATAGCAGATTCGTTGGAAGAGGTTTGCTGCAACAGATACCGATGGTGTGCCGTAGCTTTGGCTGAGAGCGCGAGATTCAGTGATATCCTAGCGGGCGGGGTTCATGGAACATACGTGAGCATTTGCAGCTGGTAGTGGACGATATCGGCAACTGCTTGAGTGTCTGCAGCTGAACCAGAACGGCAGCAGTAAATGCGGTCATGGACGTGCGTGAGTTTGTCAGTTACACGGTTAGCCTGTAAAGCAGTAAATCGTGAGCCCTTACGAATCTATAGATCCTAGGTCACTACGTACAATATAGCTTCCTGTCGTTGTGCGCGAATCGGCGCCGATAACTACACCGTCCTTGAATTGCACGGCCATGATCGAGGTCTAAGAGCCGTTAACAAGTGTTCAAGCCGTTATAGTGGATGATAGCAGACGTACTCCAAGGTTGACCTCGCCTGATTTGAGCTGCTGAATATCGACTGTGTTCATGGTGTCTATCTTATGTGCAGAGAGGGTTGGAGGGAGCTCGTGGAAGGAGTATAAGAGGCAAGTGGGGGTCGGTGGCTGAAAGCGGTTGAGATGGGTGACGCGTCGACGCGCGTCGACCTCGAGCGCACACGCATTCCATCTTGACTTGTACAACCTCCTTCCTCAAACCCTCTGCCTCAAATCCCGCGCTTCAATATCTTGAACGATGGCAGTAAACAAGGCTGAACTTGGTCCGCTTTACAAAGACTTGGTGCAGACCTTCTCGGCGCAGCCAAGCGACGTACAGAAGTGCGGCGTCCTACTTGCGAAGCTCAAGGTGTGTTTCCTCTCAATATGCTTCCGACATGATATCTACAAGGAGTGCGTGAATTAGATAGGGCTTGCGTCTGCTGGTCTGCTGGTACCTCAGCCTGACGCAAATCTCGACGATCTAGTGATTGCGCGTACGTCTGTGTCTTCGTTCAGCTTGTTAGCATAATACTTACCAGTTCTGTAGGCGAGATTCTTGAGATAGGCGCGATCTGCAGTATTCGTGCCAAGGACGTACCCTCGTTCGATCGTTATTTTTCGCAACTCCAGACCTTCTACAACGACTTCAGGTGCGTATTGCCGCTTCTTGTCCCTCTTCACTCATGTGCTAACTAACCTATTCACTCATAGCTCCATCCTTCCACCATCGCCCCGTGAATACCCAATACGTGGTCTCAATCTCATCCGCCTGCTCACCCAGAACCGCATCGCCGAGTTCCATACGACACTCGAAGCGCTTCCGCTGCCCGCAGACTCCCTTACGTCGAACCCATTCATTGCGCATCCAGTCAACCTCGAGCGATGGCTAATGGAAGGGAGCTACAGCAAAGTGTGGAACGCGCGAGAGGAAGCACCTGCGGAAGAGTACAAGTTCTTCGTGGACTCGTTGATGGGTACTATCCGGTAGGTGTTCAAAGGACCACTATATGCGGCTTCTATACTGAATGAGGCATAGTAATGAGATCGCAAGCTGTGAGGAGACAGCATATAACACGCTACCGTTGAAGGACGCAGCAACGCTCTTGTTCTTCAAGACCCCATCGGAGCTGGTTCCTTACGCGCAACAAGTAGGTCCTCTTTACTATCGCTAGCTAATACCGTCTGACGCCCTTCATAGCGAGGATGGCAAGTAGACCTGACTGGCGAGGCCGTCACCTTCGTAAAGAAGAACGAGGAAAAGGCCGAGATTCCAAAGGAGAAGCTCATCTCTGCGAACCTTCAGTACGCTCGCGAACTGGAGATGATTGTATAGAGTGTATACAACGGACTTATCATTCCTTCACTTGCATATCTGCGATCGGTAAAGGGACAGTGATCGAGTGAGAATGATCCTGCAGGCTGAGGAGGCAAAAGACTGTCCGCTATTATTACACAGGAAACATATAACTACTCGAAGGTCTCTAGTGCAGCCTTGGCTTTCTGCTCGGCCTCATCGTGAAGGTCTTTGGGTACTGGTAGGTGAAGGCCGCCAGTCTCATCCCCAATCCATGACATTTCGAGTTCGAAGTCCTTCTCTTTGGCATCGTCGTGGACGAGGTAGATACTAAAACCAGGTTAGCTCCAATTATGCGCGTCGATGTAAACGGATGAGTACGCACATCCGCGCAGCTTCCGCGACTGCTTCCCGTGTTGACATTTCTGCGAGGTTGAGCTTTTCCAGCTCTGTCTTGGCCAGCTGGCGACCCTTCCCTATTGCTGCGCCGTGGTAACCCTAATTTGGCGTGAATCAGTGCCCTTTGAGCATATCGAAGAGAACATACGTAAGCTATGCCGCTTGGCTCAATGACGAAGAGTTGTGGTCCCTCCTTGTCCACAGCACCAAGGATAGTGCTCACACCGAATGGCCGCACTGAGGAATAGAGGGTATACGCTTGAACGAACATTGCCAGCCTGCTTGCGACAACCTATTAATACGATCACCATAATATTAGTACGCCATGGACGAATATGAGTCTGTTAGGCAGTCTCACCTTCAATGGTGCAGGCTCGCGGAATGATTCACGATGGTTTGAAGACTCGTCCCTCGCCCGATTCGCTATCTGGCGACCGTCTGCAAGGAAACCTGAAGTAGCCTGACAGTATGCACAATGTTAACACCAATAGCCCTGGGATATGAATAAGTTCGCACCATTCCGATATGTCTATCCACGGTTTGTATCCGTCGGTTAGCCTCAGGTATCAGGAGCTTTGAGTGTATGATCTTCTCGACCGCAAGGACAATACCATCCTTGACGCGAAGACCGATGGCAGTACTAGAAGGATTTCGTTGAAGCATCAGCTCTACGAGGTCGTTCAAAGGATGCCTACCCAGAGTTCTCTACTGCCTTGATCGCATATTCGACCTATAAGTTGCAGCACTGTAAGACTACTACTGCCCAGGAAGCGCGTCATATATGAACTGACCTGGAAGATACGCCCGTCGGGGGAGTATGTGCTTGCGGACAAGTCGTAGCCGGTTCCGATGGAGGTCATTATCGATATTTAATTTGCAGATCAATTGTTAGAAGAAGGCAAGATGCAAATGAAACTGGTAGGGTGCAGGACGAAAGTGAGGTCGTTCGCTCGACGCGCAAGCGGAGGACGCGTGGGCGTGGGAACTACCTGCCTTATGCGTCCACAACCGCGTCCACCGCGCCCTGTTTCGAACCTTGTCTAAGGACCTCCATCCTCCGCAGACGACCATTCCCAGCCATGGACAGCGAACAAGATTGGAACGCATTCCTGAGAGATCATCCGGTTTTCTCTGCTCGCAGCAACGCAGCTGAGACCTCAAAATCCACACAAGCCCGGGAGCTTTCAGCCAGTACCTTACCAGACTTCACCAATGCGGATACTGCAGGTGGCCCGACCCCCTCTGGACGACGTCAAGTCATGGCTGTTAAGGATTCGGACTTGATAGTCGCTGTGGGAAACGAGATCAGGATGGCTTCTCTGGCGGACATGAAGATCGCGTCGCAGCTGAGTTCCAGCGAGAGTAAATCATATAAAGTGTGTACACCATGTATGTTCGCGTGTATATAGTACCCGCTAACGTACATTTACCGTGGAAGATATTTCATACTCCTAATTTGGCGTTCGATATTCACCAAATTGCGCTCAACCCAAACGCTAAGTTTCTGGCCGTTGCAGGGGTCTACCAAGTTGCAGTAGTGGTTTTGCCACGAGCGAGCTCTACGAGACTTGCGACTAATCTTGTCGACTGCAAGTCAGTAATAGGTTATCTTATTCATGTTTATTCATAACAAATGTTCCTTCTCTAGGTTTATAAACATTGGGCAAGAGTACCACAACACAGCGTTATCTGTTCCTATAGCCAAGATAGAATGGCACCCCTGGGGGGACGGTGGCACCACGCTAATGGTAATGTCTGTCGACGGTTTCATGCGGTAAGTCTCCGAATATATAACTGCCTATCGACAATATTAATAGCTGTATAGCGAATACGATATCGCCGTGGACACTGAAGAACCCCAGCAAACGCTGGCTTTTGTGCCCGAGCGTACTGCCAACGCCTTCATGGCTGATGACGACGCCGAACGAGAGGTCGCATCTTTTACAATCGGTAAAGGCAAGGCTGACTGGGGACCACTGACGATGTATGCTATCATGCGCAGTGGTGACATATATGCTATATGTCCCTATATGCCGAAGAATGCGTCAGTATATAATATACTCTCTGTATACAAACGAAATCTGATCAAACCACAGCTCCATTCCTTCATCATACGTTCATGCTCTGGAATGTTTCGTTGCGGCCAAACAGGAATTCCTTCTCTCAAGAAGTGTCGCGGGCGGAACGCCGAGCACTCTTGCAACTGTCTACGACTATCAGCATAAATATGTCACTGCATTGCTGAAACAACTCCCCCCAGGCGTTACCCTCACCTCAACTCCCCGATCGGTTCTTATGCATCCACCTAACCAAGTCAAGACTGAGCCGATTAGGCAAGGACCTTTTCTGCTGCAACCCGCTCCCATCGACCTGGATGGCTGTGATAGCGGAGATGCCACTGATATTGTATATCTCGCCTTCGGCAAGGACGAGGAAGGAAACGAAGGCGAAACTGAACGCCTTGGCATCGTACTTGTGTCCTATCAAGAAGGCAAGGTAGATGTCTTCCTCGACGTCGAGAAAGTAGAAGCTCGTTGGGAACGCAAAGTCGGTATTTGTCCAATATTTCTTTCCATACACTCGTCTCATGTTCTCAGCACCAGATTGGTGAACTACCCATGCTTGCGGTATATGAATCAGTCGACCTTGGTCTTGCAGCGACACTCGCGAAAGCCGACTTGCCCCCCGAGAAATCGTCCGTCCTGGAATTATTGAGAGCAAACCATCCCGTGTTTTTGCAGGACCCCGTGCGAGACGAGACGGTCTATGTCTACCACGCTTTTGGTGTGCACGCATTACACCTCAGTTCGGTTCTGCAGAATCTAGCCAATACTCTCCGCGACGACATCAGCAACGACGGCAGCGAGCCATTAGGTACTGCACTAGATAAAGTCGGATCAGCGGTGGTACAACCAATGTTTACGACGTTTTCTACCGTGCGGAGGTATGTATACACTCATTGTTGTTGTCCGTATACCGACTCATTATATCCTAAGATCTTCAACACCCGTCATAGCAGTTGCAATACCTGGCGATGTATATTTAACCTACAGCATCTTCATGCTCACGTCTGCTATGCGCGCTCGGGCATTGCCTCTTATGCTACAGACCGAAACTGAAATTCTGCCTGGAAATAACCTTGCCAAGAGCCGTGCGACGGCTATACCAGCGTCATCACTACAGGCACTCGACTCGAACGAACCATCTGCCTACGTTTCACTTTTAACAGAACCATACGAGGTGCCCGCGGTGCTCAGCTCACCGTTCACCCCCATGTCAGGACTTCCTCGTCCAGACGGTCTCAGTGGTCCATTTGAACTCACGCCCGTCACCCTGCGATACCTGGCTTCGGTTCTTGAACGCATGCTGGCTCAACTACACGGTTGTGTGATAGCGCAACAAGAAGCGGAGTACCGTGCCACTCTACAGGGAGTGGAACTTGGCCGTCAACAGGGCAAAACGAAGGAGCTACTTCAATTCATTCAGACGCTTCAAAGCGAGCGCAAGCAGAAGACTAAGGAAAAGCTCGAAACTGTTCAGACGACGCAGCGCTCGCTGCTGGCGCGCGAAGAGAGGATCCTCAGTGCGTTGATGAAGAAAGCCAGCCCTGAGCTCAGCGAAAGTGAGACAAAGTGGTTCCAAGAGCTGAAGCGGATGCGCGCGGAGATCAAAGGCTCATCAGAGTCATTATCGGCCCGCACAGCTCATGTATGTCACATTCACTCTTTGGCCGATGTATATGACTGACCCCAAATTAGCTGCGTCGAGAGCTCAATCGCCTGTTGCCCGGGCTGAAAGATCTCAGGGCACAGGAAGAACGACTATATAAACAAATGTCTGGCTCTGCTACTGGGCTCGGGGTCACACAAGCTTTCGAGTTCGGGCGAAGGTCGAGTGTCGAGTACGTTGTCACATCTAAACTGTAATCCTGTTTCGCTAAATATCTATACAGCCGTGATAGGATCGCAGGGGTTGAGAAGGAGGTTCAGAAATTAGCCGTAAGGCTTGATGTCACACTGGGTAGACCACCGTCTCTGAGACCGCAGTGTGAGGAATCGGACGAGGAATAGGCTATCTTGCTTGATGAGGTATTTTGCACTGATCCTCTTTGCATTTCTGTTACTCTGGAGTTGCTTTCCCTTCTTTTGACTCGGCGTAAGATTGTATCATATCACCTCCAGGTCCATATACGAGAAAATGTGTATACGCTGAAGAGAACCAGGACGCCCACCAGGGCAAGGAGTCCGAATACAACTGCCAATTTCCACACCTCTGTTAAAGTTTGCGCGCTGTAAAGTATGACAGCTGCTGCAAATGTCAAGACCGCCCACACCAGAAAGACAGGGGGCAGGCTGAGCAGTAGGGCGTGTCCCAAAAGGCCTAGCGGACCATTCCGCACATTATATATATATGCTAACTAAAAATATAGATTATTGAGCTATAACAATGTCCGCCCGAGGCCAAAAAACTCACCGTACTCGACGAAGACATTTGTCTATGGTGCCGCCAGATGAAGAAGATACCGGTCATAATACTGCCAAGCGATTCAAACATCGAAAGGATGCACAAGACTTTGGCTGGCTCGGTCACATCAGGAACGGCAAGGAAGCTGACAGTGACTCTGGTACCGCAAGGTCACTGTGGGCTGTAGACATTGTCTGTAAAGGACGCACGAGAGTAACACTGTATCCTGATTTGCAACATCAACATCCAGGGATATCTGAAGGTCGGAATTGCTAACGCACCACTAAAACAAAATTGGCAAATTCGTCTGCCAGTTGTTCTGTAAAAGCCTGCCAGGCCTCTTCTAACCCGACGAGTCGACCTTGAAATACGCAGGCTCTTGCGGTGTGCGTTATGTAAATCTTGGGTATTCCCAAGAATGGTATGTTGATCAGAGAAGCGAGGAGAGGCTTGTTCGCTAGTAGTTCACTACTCGTTTGAGCGATAGGCAGATTATACACCGCTCTTTCATGTTGAAGCTTCGTATGTTGCCCATAATTGCTACTAATTCGATAAGAGTCTGTAGACGATGATATTTGAATATGAGTGACTCCGTTGAACACTGGGTATCAGTCGCTAAGACTGCAAGTGATTTGCAAGATCTGTATACGTACAAATACGCCGAAGAATGAGTGCGATAGAGGTCGTGTAAGATGGCAAAGTGGTTCCATCGCGCTCTGCGCGTTTGTCAGTCGTGTGAGAAGTGAGACCCTTGGTCACGAGCCATGATTAGGCTCACCTGAATATTTCGATAAAGTATCTAGGAACTGCCGGCATTCGTCTTTTGAGAACGGTGCTTCTTTGTTGCTGTGCAAAAACATGTGGTCTACGCACAACATCAATATCGTCAAACGAAGATTTCAAATCAGTCTGGACTTACCGAGTTCGAGGGCTTGAAGAGAATCCCTAGCTTCTGAAAAGGCTCGTGGTGAAAGTTGGACATGTACGGGGTGATTCTGTACAAAGGTCCAATACCGTCTTCGCGCGCGCATCACTGGGAAAGAGATTGTCTATGAGCTTGGAGCAGAAACCAGACATAAGAGCATACTGTACAACTGGTCTTAGTAACAAAACTCGATCGGTCTTCCACACCGGCATCTGGCGTCGCTGTACACTGATCATGGTCTACTAGGATGGTCATACGACGACCAGCAATATTGTGTCCCATGACGTGAACTTCGCAGCGTGCGGAGAAATCTCCGAAAGGATGAAGTTCAGCACGCGGTTTAGACAGGTCTGCGCAGACGTCCGGAATGCGTACGTCTTCATCTGTGACTAAACGCTTTTCATTATGACGGAAGTATAGCCAGCCTCGGGGATGTGTATAAGACGTCCAGCCTTCAGGAGTGCGGCCTGGCGAATCATATTCATCTATTCGTATAAAGCCGGCGGAGGTAGAGGATGTCGGTGAGTCGGCCATGCTGGAAGTCGGCTGCGAAAACCGTCTGTGTGATGGTTACCGTGGGTTTCAATCCGTTCGTCTTTTATAGCGATACAATGCGTTTGATCAACAGTGTCACCTAAAGTTGGCGCGCGAGAATGATAACGTCGAACGTCAGCGCAGACGATGGAAAATCTTAAGTTTAATCTTGGGCGGACTGTACCAGGAGTAAAGTGTACGATACAAAATCCTTCAAACACGCTGGTTCGGATTGTGCACTGTTTATGATTATGGAAACTCTCGTACCGACAGACGTTGTCCTCCCGGCCACTAATCTGAGGCTACCGTGCTCACGAAACTGCTCCAATCAGCGGGGAAGCTGCCATACGGATTGCTACCTCCATCATTCGTGATGAAAAGAGATCCAATGCCGTCCGTGCGGACCAGCTGGCTGACCAAGCTGGTAGGCACAGTCGTCGGACCATCATGGAGGATCACAGCTTGTTTTGACGCGGGACTGTTTGAGTTGATAGTCAACTGAGATGGGCTAAAAACGGGGTTCTTAGCTATAGTCAAGTAGTAGAAATGATTGACCGTACGTGAAATCGTCATAGAAGTTCTCCATGGTCACGATCTGGTCCGCGATTGAGAAATACTGGGTATCACCGACTGAGCCCCCAGGGTTCAAGATGACCTGATAAACAATGTTGTTAGCTCAAGGGATTATATTCGCGCGGAATTGTGGCTCACAAAACCGGCGCCGCCGTTCAAGGCCTGTCTGGCAGAGGAGGTCCAAGTGGTGTAGTCCGAGAGAAGACCACTGCTTGGGGTGACATCGTCGAAGAATATGCCGACTGGACGATATGCGCTGCTCCATCCAGCATATGTATCGATGTCTTGAATCACAGCAGAGGAGGCACGGTTGCCGTTGGCGGTATCGACATATCCAAGAATCTTGACATTGGAGGCCTTCAACTTCGGAACGCATCCCTGGTAGTCAGAGTTGGGTTGCGTGTTAGCCCCGCCGGGACCACTGGCAGGATTGACGATGACGAAGAATGGGACTGTTGGGTTGGAAGAAATCCTTTATAGTCATACCAGTCAGTTCGCCGTCGCTAATATGCATAACATGATTACTTACGCAGTGAAAAGCGGACTCCATGCGTCGCAAGACGGTGCGGAAGCTGGGTAGATGTACAGGGGTACTATTACTCCTGTAGCTAAAACCGATGTGGCGCAGAAAGCCACCAGTGCAAGAAGAGCGCGAAGATGAGGCATAGACATTTCTGAAGGGAAGCAGATATTCGCCTACTTGTAGAGAATGGCGAGACACGTCGAACCTTTATACGACGGACGGAGAGGTGTTTTTACAAGAATAAAGTCCATCGGAGTTACACTTCATCGACGAGTGGAGCGACCTGTGATCACGAAACTTCTTTCTCCCAGACGATCTCTTCGTCCATATGGTCATCCAGACGACGGAGTAGTTTATACGTGGCAGCCTAACGCTTAGCGGTATCTGTCGGTGGCAGCTGCGACGTCGAGGGTCAACCGCAAACAGATCCAGGCGTGCAATGCGGCTCTAGAATGGCTGTTACACATGCACACCACATCGTCAATGGAAGCGTTTGACTTAGTCAATGTATTGAACGGCGCATCGTCAACCGCTTTGAAGGCGATGCGAAGGAGCGGATCCAGGTGGACGAGTTGGAGGCCTGGGTCTGGTGTGTCGAGGCGTAGTGATGCAAACGAGACATTTCCTTGTGCAATTCCAGCCGCACATTTCAAGTATGTATCAACCGAAAGGGGGTGGCAATGAGTTCATAACCAGCATTGTGAAGAGAACATGAGAGTCCGAATGAAAACGCGTCCCTTCCGGCGGTCGCAAGTCATGGCGCCTCTCGTTTGCATCAAACCTTAATTGTAGCACACGAATTAGGCAAGTCTAGTGTTCGATCCACGAGGACCGAAGGTCGCGGTTAACGCAAAAAATATTTACAATAAGCAGTAGTACCATACAGACGACTAAGAATCTGCCGCGACCATGCTGACGAACGTTGCAAAGTTGTCTGGCAGGTTTGCATATGGGTCGCTACTACCGAGATCAGTGTAATAAAACGAGGCGATACCGTCGGTTGTTACGAGCTGGCTGACGACGTTGGCTGGAATCGAGGACGGCGCTGCGTACAAAATGACTGATTGCTGGGACGCAGGGCTGGCGGAACTGAAGGTCAGATCATCCTCGCTGACAAGCCAACGATCGCGTCAATCAAGTACATTTATCTAGTTGCAAGGGTACGGACCTGAAATTGGAATATTCGTCTTCAAAAGTCATAATCTGATCCGCGATGGTAAAGTAGTCATTGTCGTTAATGCCTGTGCCTGGGTTGAGAATGACCTAGAATACGCAACGGTCAGTGTTTCCATTGAGTCTAGATCAAGCAATCCACGCCATACCAATCCGTTACCACCGTTGAACGACGACTTCGCCGTCGCGGCCCATCCAGAGTAGTCCGAGAAAAGCTTCTTCGTCGCGGTCACGTCGTCGAAGAAAATGCCCGCCACGGCGTATGCGCTCTCCCAGCCCGCATACGTCGCAACGTCCTGCGTGATCGCCGATGAAGCGCGCTTGCCGTTCTTCGTGTCGACATACCCAAGGAAGATGACGTTGGATGCCTTGACCTGTTCCATGCATCCTGAGTAGACGGGGTCAGGCTGTGTGTTTGCCTTTCCCGGACCGCTGTTCGGGTTCACAATAACGAAGAACGTCACGGAAGGGTTGGCGGCAATCCTGAAAGTGTTGAACAGGTCAGCGATGCTCTAAAGATGCGATGCGGGAAATTCCCAGGCCAAGAGACACGTACGCAGAGATGAGCGGCGTCCAGGCTGTGCATGCGGACACAGAGTCTCCGGGCCAGGAATACAGCGGTACGATGATGCTTGTCGCCAGTGTCACCGATACACTTGCGCAAAGCGCGACGACGAGAGCGCAAAGACGGTTGAACAACATTGTAAGAGTGTCTTGGTCTCCCAGTGTCCTTGCACACCAAGTTGAACAGATTACTGCGCAATTGTTCAGTTATATATACCTTTCGGAATATGCAGAAGATCCAGGCACAGCTCAAGCGTGACGCCTCTGACATCAGCGCAACCATTTAGCTTCGCTTGTGCGGGCTGTTGCCGTTCGAAAATCGGTGCACTTCCAGACGCGTCTTGCCTTTCCCGACGATCGTCGAGCCGGGTGCTGTTGACATTATGGCGGCATATTGAGAGGTGGCGCACCTGTCTACGAGAATTTGTTTGAAGGCGCATACATGATCCTCATCTAAAGGTTCTACCGAGAGAACGATGAGGGCCGTGTGGAAGTCGACAGCGGCGTTGGTGGTAGTGCGGGATAGCCTAACTGCTGAGGGGAATTAACACATTCCGAGTACTGCTTTTGTGCATCATTCTGGTACTTTCGACGGCAGTTAGGATGCAAAGCGTGCCACGAAGAGGTACAGATGCTGTGGCTGTGTTGTTGAGACGAGCAGCTGACTTGAAGGTTCTTTGATCATATTATGCGTCGTATCTGAATCATACAGCTAGTGACGATGCAACCCTCACGTATGCTTTCTTCATTTTTGTGGTTGGTGCTAGTCAGAGGAGGCGGTCCAGAAAAATAGCAAACGTTGCTGGTCGTGGTCGCTGACTTGGGCAGCGACCGGGGCCCGGACCGCGTCCCCACCATCCCATCAAAATCTGACTTAGTGTTGTTGCGGTTCGACTCAGAAGTCGCTCGGACTCCAGTGGAACCGCTTTCAGTCGCGCCGAACCGGTCGCTTTACCCCGAGACTGCCGTCCGCCCTTACAAGACGGTTCGACTTTGGACCGGCTGCAGCCGGCTGAGCTAATCTAAGCTGCGCCTCCCAGCGCTTCAGCGCTTTTCCGCGCGTGAGTTGACCGCGACCAGCACGACCGTCAGCTACGGGCCTCTTACACCGGCGGTATGGACCTAGACACAGCTGAGGGTGAGTATGCACCTGTGAGCGAATATTACAGTAACTGATCACTGATTCTGATACTCTAGGACAAATGACTCAACGGCCAAAGACACCTTCTAAGAGACAGAGGTTCAAGTAGGCTCCGGCACATCAACACCGCGGTCACGGAGAGACACGATGCCTTGTACATGTGTGAGCATTTGCATATACTTATATGAGTGTTGTGCATGGTGCTTAATGACTATCATAGCGAGATTCATTGCCGCAGTGAGAGAGAGGCCTAGTGAGGCTGCGGATGTGCATCAGCTGAGGAACTGGTGGAGAGTCTATTACGAGAGGGTCCTACAACGTGCAGAGCATGCCGGTGTGTGCCCATTACATTTTCCTCTTTCGCTATGTGTCCTCATACACTTTCGCAGCAGAGTTGCCCGTTTGACAAAAGCGGAACCAGCACTACGTTTATATTCGGGTCCGCCCCCACACGTTCACCACGGGACAGTCATAGGATCTATTGCAGTATTTCAATAAATTGGTCAATATTTCAAATCTCATATTATGGTTGTTGTGCATGTATCCCTCAAGGCAGGGACGAAGACTTGTTGATTACGAGCTGTATCCGTGACGAAAAATTGTACGATATAGCCCGCTGATTTATGGACTCATAGATGTTATAAAAGAGATAGCGGCACGTCGTAGACCTCCATCACCCTCATCTTCAGTACGGGATATGGCGCGCAACCTTCGCTCGAAGAAATCCTCGCAGCCTCCCGCAATAGGGACAGCTTCCAAGGTTACCAGGATCTTGCCAAATGGTGCCTTAGAGGCAACGTTTCGCATTCCAGGGAAGTTATTTTGTTGGCGGTTTACTTATCTCTGACCATAATCTGCAGGTTACAGCCCGACGAAGGCTACAACAAATGCTCCTGTCGCAGAGTCGCCGTTCAAGCCGCAGGGAAAGCGCAAGAAGTCTCCTTTGGTGCGGGACCAGGTGGACAGCTCCGCACATAGTCCGCGGCGTCGAGGACATCAAGCTGACCCGCCCGAATGTGTGGTGGCATCGCCCACGTAAGCCGAGCCTGCACTCCTCCTATTCTATTCATGACCTGATATATGAACATACTAGTACGGACACGTTGGTCCGCGATGAAAGCACTGCCGCGGATGTGGCACATGAGAGTCCTCCGCCGCCTCCGACTCATACCCCAGGGTCGCCAGATCATGAAGTATTTGATCTCAACGTCAGCAGTAGCTCTTCGGAGGCAGGGTGCTCTGGAATCGAGATCGATGCAACCTTAGGAGCGCGTTCACCGTCACGTCCTCAGCCCAGTACGCCCAGTCGACCACCTAATCCTCCCAGAGCAGGACAGCGTCAGAAGACGGTTTCTCGTCATGGAACGCAGCGACAGAATGGTGCATTGTCGGGCAAGAAACGCCGCACGCAAGCGAAAGACGTTTGGACCTTTGTTGAGTCCAATGACGCCTCACATAAGCGTGACTGTATATTCTGCAAGTGAGCATCATTCAAAATCCTAGCCTTGTTCGAAGATGCAGCTTCTTTGTACTGATAGTTTCTGTATAGGCGCACGAATGCGGCAGATCCGCATCACAGTATCTCAAGCTTCTCGACGTCTACATCAACCACAAGTATCAGGGACCACTTCGTGACGGAACATCTAGATGAGTGGGTAGGCAGCTGCGACAAACTGAACATAGCTATCAATGCACGAGCTGTGCAGGAACATGTTCTGAATTCACGTCGCCAACATGGCAGCGCTGCACACTCGTCATCGTCCCAGGATGCTAATTCTGAGCGGCGTCAGTATACACGAGAGGCGCTGACAGATGCCATTGTTGAATGGATCATCGCTGATGATCAGGTACGTCTATAAAGCTTTAAAGTCACGGTACAAAGCTAAACCCTTGGTAGGCCATCAATGCAATTGAGTCGAAGCAGCTTCGAGCCATCTTTCTCATGTTACGAGAAGAGCTTCGCGATGAAGATATTCCTCATCGAGCCAAGCTCCGTAAACGCATTGAAGAAGTCATGGAGGCCCATCTCGTACAGACAGAGCGCCAGATGTCGGTAAGCATCGTGCGCCGTGATGTGCAACATTTTCGTCTACAACACTTACAACTCATCATCGGTAGAAATCTGTTGGCAAGATTTCATTCACCATGGACATGTGGTCAGACCCAAATTTGACACCGTACATGGCAGTGACTGCTCATTGGATCGAAGCGGCAGTTGAAGATACTCCGCTTGGTCCCAGACAGCAACTACGTCTCCGCGCTGACCTCATCGGATTTCAGCGTGTGCCTGGGCGCCACACAGGAGAACATCTAGCAGAAGCTTTCATTCACGTCGTTGATCGCCTTGCCATTTCGGCGGACAAGGTAAGCCAACATCAACATCTCCTCTCACAAACTGACACAGGTGTACAGATAGGGTATATCACCATGGACAATGCATCCAACAACGATCGAACCTTCTTAAACACTCTTCAGCGAGAATTTACTCGTCGTGGATATGAATTCCGTGCAGCTGAGCGGCGTATTCGGTACGTATTCTTACCTTGAATAACAGACTATATCTTATCACAAGTTTACTTGTACATGCCTAGGTGTTTCCCTCACATCGTCAATCTTGCGTGCAAGGCTGTCCTTGGCGCAATGACGAAGCTGGACTACATTTCACACACAGCGGATGATCATGTACCGGCTGGACCGGCACCAAGGTCATTTCTGGATGCAGTTATGCGAGATCCCATTGCCACTCTGCGATCTCTGATACGTGCGGTAGGTAATTCATGTTTGTCGTGAAAAGAGATACCAAACCGTGCCCTTAGGTTCGCGCCTCACCCTTGCGGCGTCAGCGCTTTACCGCGACACTTGAGCGGCTTGAGATGGACATACTCGAACTTCTTCGTGATGTTGAAACACGTTGGTCCTCAACATTTCTAATGATTGACAGAGCACTTTTACTTCGTGAAGTATGCTCTTTTAATACCAATCATCCGCAAAGACAATGATCTGACAATGTCACTAGGCTATCGAGACCTTCTTGGACAGCCGAGAATTTACCGAGCTCAATAAGTACCTTCTTCAAGAATCCGAGTGGAAGGCGCTCGAGGTCTTTAGAGACATATTACAGGTATGTTGCTAGTTCAAGAACCTCTGCAGCTTATCGACTTATTTGCATGGTCTAACACTTTAGATCCCACACGATTATCAGCAGGTGCTTTCTGCAGAGAAGACACCAACGCTTGGAAGCACTCTGCCTGCTTTCGAGGCGCTGAAACAGTGCTGGAAGGATCATCAAGACGAGCATCCAGAGACTGCTGATATCATTTATGAAGGTCTCGAGAAGCTCAAAGAATACCGCACACTGATTGATTCGACTCCTGTGTATACTCTCGCTACTGGTGAGTAGAATCTCCTTCCTCTCAATACAAGATGCCTCTGAAACAATGTGACCATCATCTATAGTCATCAATCCTATGGAGAAACTTGAATGGTTTCGTCAATATGCGCCCGAGAAAGTTCGAGCAGCTAAGAATCTCGTTCTCAAAGAAGTAGGTTCAATCAAAATGATCTTTCAGATATTTGATTCGGAATCTGATCTCAGCGTTTCAGATGCAGTCCTATCGTGATGCCATGACCTCGATCATGCCCTCGACAACCATTATTGAGAATGCAAGAACGCGTGAACAGCAGCCAGCGGTACAACCGAATCCTACCCTTCTACAGGGACAACAAGCACGTCATAGACTTGGCCTTAATCGGAAGAAGACAAGGGCAGGTGAGCGTTCGGTTGAAGAAGAACTTAACGCATATTTGGAAGAAGATTTGGACGATAGCGAGCTCTCGGATCAACTCAATTACTGGCAGGTACGCTACAACTACACATTATTTTAGGGTTTACTGCTGATTATTCCGAAAATATAGAATAGAAAAGCTCGCTTCCCAACTCTTTTCCAGCTCGCAATGGATCTCTTACCAGTTCAAGCATCTGCTGTTCCCTGCGAGCGAGTATTTTCATCCAGTAAGGAGACGGTATCACCACGAAGGAACCGGATAAGTCCAGAGCTTATGGAAGCTTTGCAGATGCTGAAGTTCTCGGTGAAGAAGGGTAGAGGGCTGAATTTCATGGACGGAATGTCTCATGATGAAGAGATTAAGCAGCTAGAAGATGAGATGCTTGAGGAGAGACGCATACCGGAAGATATAGCATCATATGTCGAAAGCCTCGTATACGAGCGATAGTTAGCGCTTGTATGCTTGCCTTATTTGTACCGAATCACAACTCAGTCGCAGTCAGCCGAAAGTTGATGAAGTCGAACCGATAGCTGGTATATTTGATCTGCTCACGAGCGAATCAGAGCTGGAGTTATCTACAGCGAGTCATGACCGAGCTGAACCGAACCGCAACAACACTAATCTGACTGCACATATAAGGCAAGTCTAGTATTCGATCTATCTGCACCACCATTGTCGATTAATGTCGATATATAGTCGACACGACCTTGCGACATCGGTGAGGGCTGTTAAGGACACTGCATACAAGTAACGGGCTACTTGTACGCCGAGTTTGTGAAGTTAATCTTCTCAGTGCCTGGAAACAAAGTCATGGTCATCAATCTGTTAGGCTGATGGATGAAGAGACAAGGTAGCAGTCTTGTACCGGTCTGCCTTCTACCAATACAGAGTATTAGTCTATCTAGAAATCCTAAGACAACCATTTCGTGTACACTTACATCTCGAAATCAAATAGTCGCAGTGCAGATTAGGTCTCGCATACACATAGGGTCCACGAAAGCAATGCATACAGATACGCTACAGCTCAAGATAGCACAAAGAATCCTGTGTGTCCGGCAAAGCAGGAGACAAGCTAAGACGATAGTAAAACAACAGCAAAGGACCAGCCAGAGACAGAAAACTCGTCCGTGTATCATAATAATCAGACGAGGAAAGGCAGCGGACACACGCGCACAGCTTCGGCGCCCGCTTAACAACGTGAACGTCTCGCAGAAACGCGATCAAGAAAGAGAGACAAGAGGACAGTCCGCGATCACGCCTGGAAGGAAGTGTCAGATACACATCAACGCACACATCACAGCGCGGGACTCACCCTGTACTGCTTCGGGGTCTTGGCAGACTTCGGCAGCCCGAGCTCCTCCTGGAGCGGCGGCGTCACCGAGATGGGCGGCAGCTCATGCGCCAGCGACTTGTTCCTCGACCCGCGCCGCGAGTCGTTCGCGCTGTCGACCAGCGTCCTACTCGCGCTCGCAGGCGTCGTCGGGCTCTCCCGAGGGAAGTTCGCCGGGTTCACGCCGCTCGCGGGCACCATCGGACTCTGCCGCAGGGACGCACTGTACTCTGCGTCGGTCGCGGTCGCGGGCGTCTGCGGCGGAATCTGCACGGCGAGGAGGGGCGGCGGCGGCTTGCGCTGCATGCCGCTGGCGCCTGAGCCCGCGCCGCGGGTGCTGATGAACTCTTGGGTGGGCGAGTAGGACGTGCGCGCTAGGTCGAAGACGGGCGGCGGTGCGGGGAGGGCTGTCGTGGTGTCGGAAAGGTCGAAGGGGTTCGGGAGGTGGCTCCCCGGCTGGGCGACGCCGTCGTAGGCTTGCTCGTAGTCGGCTTGTGGTTGCGCATAGACGGACTGGCCGTAGGCGGCTGCTTGACCGTATGCCTGGGCCTGGGATTGGCCATATGCGCGGGACTGACCGTATGCCTGAGTTTGACCGTATGCTGACTGTCCATACGTTTGGGTCTGTGCGTAGTCTTGACCATACGCTTGTTGCCCGTACGCCTGTTGCCCGTACCCCTGCTGCCCGTACGCCGTCGTCTGCCCATACTGCGCCGCCTGTCCATAGCCCTGGGTCCTTCCATAGCCTTGTGACCTTTCATAGTCCTGTGCACCTCCATAGCCATTTTGAGGGACGAAGACCGGGACGGCAGGATACGCCGCCTGGTCATACGCCGCAGCGCCCACATTCGACGCCTGCACCTGCCTCGCCTGGCCACCCCTTGTCGACCCATTCGACACACTCCTCGCCATCGTCGCCATACCTCCATACTCGCCCCTCGATCCCGCCGCCGCTTCGACCTTCTCCAGCACATCCTCGTCCCTCGCCGTCCCGCGACGCAGGCTGCCTCCATACGTCGACGCCTTCTCGACGTCCTCGTGACCGAAACCCCCCGGCCCGGGGCCCATGAGGTCGTCCGCGGAGATCGACGCGGCAAAGTCGTCGAGGCGGCTGTTCCGTCGCTTGCGCACCGCCCAGGTTGCGATGACCATGATGAGGACGAGCCCGACGATCGAGGCCGCGACGATGACGGTGATCGAGAGCGGCTTGTTCGCGAGGAAGGAGCTCGGCGCGGCGTTGGACGCGGCGTCGGATGCGGATGGCGAGGCGGAGCTCGAGGAGGCCGCGACGGTCGCGATCCGCGTCTCGGTGAAGGTCTGTCCGTCGGAGGTCACGACGAAAGACTGGGTCACCTGGGTCTCTTGAGCAGCGTCGGTCGCGGCGGGTGCGGCGGATGAAGTGTTGGCATCGGTGGAAGCCGCAGTCGATGTTGCAGACGTAGATGTGCTTTGGGTGCTAGAGTCCGAGGTCGACGAAGCACTCGTACTGTCGGACTCGGAGGACGTGCTCGAGGCGGCAGTCGAAGAGGCGCTGGACGCGGTGGAGCTGGTCGACGCGGTGGAGGAGGCAGTGGCACTCGTTGCCGACGACGAATTCGAGCTTCAGAGACGTGATCAGATGTCACACGCTATAATCAAATACAGAGGCCGTACCTCGTCGAGCTGGTAGCACTCGTGGAGTCCGTGTTGGAGCTGGTTGCGGTCTCCGAGTCCGTCTTGTTGCCCTTACCATCACCGTTCTTGCCATCGTCATCGTTCCCGCTGACACCTAGTCCTGGAATGAGGCCGCCTGTGGGTAAAGGAACCGACGGGAGCGAAACATCTGAGAGTGGGTTGCTCAAGCCAGGGACAATGGCTCGGGCACCAGCCAGATTGGGATCAGTGGTAGAGCTGGGTCCACTGTGAACGATATTACTATGCCGAACAACGGACTACGATACGCGATGCACTTACATGATATCAGGGATCGTGCTCGAGGCCACTATATAGCGATAAGTCTGTTTACAACACAAGTCTTGGACTATGACTACTCACCGGCACTGGCAAACGTGACGGAAGCAATGGCGGACGAAGTCACAGAGACATTGTTCGCCCGGAGCGCGAGGCCGCCCACTTGGTACATTACACGTTCGGTGTGGGGTATTTGTCTCGTTGGTGTACAATTCTAGGTCAGTGAGCACAGCAGGACGTCTAGTCGTAGCCGTACACGGCGGCGAGTATTTTATAAACGAGCGTGCGGGTTCTTGTCCTGAGGAGAGAGAGGAGAGGGGATGTGGCCGACAGTCTTCCAGCGACTGGCTAGTGGTGGCCTGTGGAGCGGTACGGTGGCGACGGTAACCGTCAAAAGCAGACCTGCAGCCAGAGATGAACTAGAAGAAAGAAGTCAGACCGAATCAGATGAGAGGCGGTCTCGGACAAAAGGGCGGGAAAGGTCAATGGGGAGGCTGCCTCAGCTGCGTGGGGTCCTGCCCATTGAACGAGCGGTGGGCGACAGAGCGTTCGGGTATATGAAAGGTTCCCACCCCACGAGCCCCTGCCTGCCCGTGGCCTGCTGCCCACCGTTGGCATCGAAACTGTTCTGCCTGATAGCGTTGATGAACAACTGCTCCAGCGAGGAATGCACTGCCAAGCACCCTCCAGACGCCGGCAGTTGCACCGGCCGTCTCAGCGTCCTGCACAGAACAATTGATGCGACCCCGAGCGTGCAAGCGAAGGCGTATCGGCTACAGGGAATAAAGAGGATAATACAGGTCGTATACATGAGGACTCCCAATGATGGTATGCGGGACAGAACAGCGAGCAAGCAGAATACAGCGCACAAGCGGCGGGGACGGAACAGAACGCGACACAGCACCGTCCATATAACTTACATCCAATCCAGGCGGCCAATCGTCGACAATCAGGCGCAGCCGACGCCACACAACATAACACAACCCGACGCCCTTCCCTGCCAATGCGCCATCGCGACTGGCGGAGTGGCAGAACACATCAGACCTCATCGCATGCGCGGGCCGTACGCTTGCCCCGCGTTGCGCTCCATGATCTCGCGCAGCGGCCCAAGCAGCCTCGTGAACGCGTGCGCGTCGAGCGCGGCGACCTTGAGCTTCGGCCTGCTCGCGTCGGGGCGTTCGATCGCGCTCACCGTCGCCGCGCGCGGCTCCAGACGCAGCAAAGACAGCTCTGCGTGACGAACAATCAGCACCGGGGACAGAACACAGGGAAAGGGACGTGCAGTCTCACCTCCGAAATAGTCGCCCTTCTTGAGATGGCCCACCTGGACCTGTCGCTCGACATCGCCCTCGGGAATTTGTCTTTTGGTCACGATCGCCTCGCCCTCTTCCACGAAGAAGAACGTGTCGCCCATCTCGCCCTGCCTCACGACCGCATCGCCATCGGCGTACACCCGGCTCACGAGCGCGTCCGCGATCTTGCTCCGCTCCTCGGGCCCCAGCGACGTCAACAGCGGCACAGACGATAGGAACTGCTCGTACATCGTCCGCCGGCGGTGCGCCGCTTTGAGGATGATTGTCCGGAACGTCATGCGATCAACGGACCAGAGCGTGCACGGCTCCATCGCGAGGACCGTCGCTGCCCGCGGGTGCCCGTACATGAGGGCGAGCTCGCCGAACGAGCTGCCCTCGCGGCACTCTGCGACCTTCTTTCCGAACTCGGGGTGGTACCCTGGCTGTACAAACTTCACTGTCTCCTCGGTGGGCGGCGACGCCTTATTCGTCAGCCAGGACAATGGGAGTGGCTCCGGGCGAATGTAGCAGTGCAGCAAGCCGTTTTCAACGACGTAGAACCACTCTCCGACGTCTCCCTGGCGGATGACGACTTCGTCCTGTTTGACCTGGATCTCCTGCATCGCATTGAGGACGCCCGTCTCCTGTTCTTCGTCTAGATCGCGGAAGATGAAGTTGTTCGCGATCGAGGCGCGGATGCGGCGCAGTTGATCTGGCGTTTTGCGGAAGACAGGCAAGGGCTCATCTGTGCCGCTGTCGACCGGGATGGATTCTGCGCTGACCGACGTGCGGCGCGCAAAGATCGTGGACGTTGGGGGATGTAGGTAGTCGCCGGCATTGGGAGAGATGACCCCGTTCGCGAACGAGGCGAAGGGACCAGGAGTGGGACTCAGTGGGGACGACGGAGAGAGGTCGTCCCCTTCTAGCTTCAGCGCAGGTGGGCTCATCTCGCCCATGGGGTCGTCGCCGAGCAGAGCGTTCCCCGGCACATTGAGCGTGCCAAACGGGCTGCTGTTCGACATGGATGTGTGCAGCGAGGCCCGCCGTCCTGGATAAGGCTGCGAGTAGGGCGAGACGGCGACGGCGGACGCGGTTGGGCTGAGCGGCGTATCGTGGTAATGATCGACGGGGAGATCGCGTCCTGGGGTATTGCGGTTGCTGAGTGCGTCGCGCATGCGTGTGCGCTGCTCCTCGAGGCGGGACTGGAACCAGTTTGCGCAGAACTGGAGGGCGTCCCTGGGCTGCACGCGGTAGGCGTCGCGGGTGAGGTCTGCGACGAGCGAGTCGAAGGTGGACATGGTTATATGTCGGTGGGTGGCAGCGGGGTGCGGTCGGGCCTCTTATACGCGCGGACCTCAATTGTGTGTCCTGCGCACAAGGCAAGCTGGAAAGAGAACGAAAGGAGTGCGAGGGAAGAGGAGGAAACAAAAAAGCGTGGCTGAGCAAGGATCGAACTCGGTGCAGTGCTCGAGAGACGGGCGCTGTCGATTGTCGCGACGGCGCTCCGGGCACGTGGCGTCCACGCGGGTACAAGGCCGGGTTTGAAGGGCTTTGAGCATGCTTCAGGCAGCTTCAGGTCAATGCAGCACAGTCGAAGGACACTGTCGGTGTCGGAAATACGTCCTCGGTCGCCCTTGTCGTGCCATCACAAGCGCTACCATATATGGGATCCCACGTGGCGCGTTCCACGTATACGCACAAGCGCGCGCGGCAGCATCATCCGCCGTCGGACTCGCCTTGCGCTGAGTCGCCGTCGCACCTTGTCCTCAGCCCAAGACCATGTCCTCCCTCGAACTCAGGGTCGAGCTTCCCACGCACTCTTATTCTTTCCGCATACAGGTCCAGCTCTCCTGGACCGTCCTCGACGTCAAGGACGAGATCAAGCGTGTCTGCCCCGGCTCGCCCAGGGTCGACGGCCAGCGGGTCATATGGCGGGGGCGCCTCCTCCGCGATGAGGAGCTCGTCATGGACATCTGGAAGGTGCGTGGATTTGTGCCGTATCTTCTGAAGGATCTTCTGAACAACGACAACACTTGCTTGCTTTGAACGACGAACAGTCTGCCGACGATGCTCGCACGGTGCACTTGTCGGTCCACCCCTCCTCATGGACCGGTACTGCCCCTGCCGTTCCACAGCCCACGGCTGCACATGCCTCCTCGCAAGCGTCCCAGATACCCACCCGGACAACACAACGCCGCACCGTATACCCCGAGCCTGCGCCACAATTCGCGCCCACGGTCCCCTTTTACATCGTCAAGAGACACACCGACGCTGTACATGTATTGACCCACGGACAGCTGCCCGCACAGACTACAGAACTTTCGCAGGCCACTCGTAACCTAGCAGTCGCTACTGTGCAGGCTGCCGGCTGGTCGTGGCCCCCCATACTTGACGAGCCGTACCCGGCAGCATCTCAGTCATCAACAGAAGGCGTTAAATACGAACAAGTCACCATAGAGTATGTCTCCCGAACACTTGCTGTGTAGACAAATCTCACGTAATCTCGCCGCAGGAATCAGCAATACCTTAAGTTATCATCCACAAACACTACACCGACACCTATCCAGCAGCATGCTCTCAAAGTCCTCTCGCATACCTTCCCCCTGCTCTCCATCACGCTCTACCCTCCCCCGATGTGGGCTCCCATGCCGCCCTACCCGATGCCCTACCCCCTCACCCAGCCCGCCGTCGACCTCAACCAGCACCTCCAACGCCTCGGCATGCCGCCCCTCCGCCTCGCGCCCAACGCAAACCCCAACGCGAACCCCAACGACCCAAACAACCCCGCGCTCGCCGCGGCCGACATCCGCGCGATCCCGCTCCGCGCCCTGCTGATGCCGCTCATCATGCTCGTCGTGCGCACGTTCATCCTCATGTACTTCTTCTCGCCCTCGAAGCGCCCCGTGTTCGGCATCCTGCTCTCGCTGTGGATCATATACGAGACGTGGGGCGCGCTGCGCGCGATCATTGGGAACGACCGGCCGGGCGATGCGTTTGGGGCGGGCGCGGGGGCACGCGATCCCGCGGGAGGGGGAGGGGTTGGCGCTGGCGCGAACGGCCAGCCCAGGGCGGGGGCAGGCCCTGCACAGGGACAGCCTCGCCGGGGCGACGCCCACCATGCAGCCTCGCGCCGTCCGTCGGACCTCCTCCTCTCCTACCTCGCAAGCATGGGTCTGCGGCGCGAAGAACAGGTGCTCAACGCCGACGCGCCCGTGCCCGCGCCTGAGCCGTCTCTCGTCCACAAAGCGACCGCGTTCGTGCGGCTGTTCGTGCTGAGCCTGCATCCGGCGGTGTGGGACCGCCGGCGGGCGGCGCTGCGGAGGCGGGAGGGGCGGTTGCGGACGGAGGCAAATGCGCGGGAGGCGCCGGTGCCTGCACCTGCCTCGGCAGAGAGCACCGGGGCGGAGACAGAGCACGGGGAGGGTGCGAGCGCGGGTGTGAGTGCGCAGGAGGCTAGCCGCGCGCAGGCGCGGGCGCAGCTTGTTGCGCGGCACGAGCGGCGGCCGGCGTGGGTACGGAGTTATGTCGAGCGGGTGCAGAACGCGGAGTGGGCGGACGATGCGTGACCGCCCTTGTCGCCGATGCTTCGCCGTGTTCTGCTTGTTTCGCATCCCCCTTCTTGAGTTTTGGTTCGTTGGTGAGGTGAGATAGACGGTATGGCAAAATGTAAGATATGTACGTTAATACATGGACCTCTATTCCTTGTGTCCATGTTCGCTCCGCCTCTGGTGCATTCAGGTTTCGTAGAGTGTTGGTATCGACGGCACATCCGGCTGGATGCTCGGGACTCATGTTTCGTAAATAGTATGGTCAAACGTCCATGCTTAGGGATCGGAGATGAGGTGTTATGCGGTGGCGGACTCGGGTTGTAGATAGCATCCATTGCGTCCTCTAAGGGGACGATTTGGCAAGGTATGTGATGGCTCGAATACACTGCTACTGTGCGTATATCAATGATCAATTACATACGAGGAACGTCCAATTTATGGTACAAATGTCCCGGTAGGTATCTCATGTCCATGGTATCGTTTATAAAGCTCTGCTCATACAGCACGTAGAGAAACAAGCAGTCCTTACTGCACTTTGTTACCGTTTCCGAACCACCCAAAGCGGCCCTATAACGTGCACATCGCCGTTCAGCAATAAATTCTGCGCGATGAAATCCAGACAAGCTTACCGATCTGCCGTTGTTCGCAAGCTGAGCATTAGGCGGCTGTGCAGGGCCCTCCGGCGGAGCGAACCCACCAACACCAGCGCCCTCCTTATTGGGACCGGCATAAGCTGGTGGCGGGGCACCAGGAGGCGGACCCGCTGGCGGCGCATAGTGTCCTGCGCCAGTACCAACACCGCCTGGCGCGTTGCCTGCACCGAGACCCTGGTTATATCCTGCACCTGCACCTGGGCCTACGCCCGCGCCCGCCTCGTAGTCCGTAGCCGCAGGATACCCGGCTCCGCGTCCACCGAAGGGGACGAAGCCTGTGCCGCGCCCTGGGAACATGGGCAGCCCGCGCGCGCGTCGCCGTCGTCCGCATATGAGGCCGAGGAGGAGTAGGAGCAGGAAGACACCGGCGATGGCTGGGTCCCAGTGCATCAGTATTTGCTGCTATACGCTGTGTGAAGAGAAAAAGACGACACACCTATGACGATTCCCGCAATAGCGCCGCCTGCGAGACCGTGCCTGCGGTTTCTGAACGTGGTTTGGGCACTAGCAAATTGAGGTGCAGCGGCGAGCAAGAAGACGAGGGACGCTAATGATGTCCGCATTATTCTCTTGGACACAGTCATCGTTGTAGTACTCTTTTTGAGGGTTTATCGAGGTCCGTATAGATGTCCGACCGAACGACGGGAAGAGGATGAGTTAGTAGGCCTACTATTATACTCCCCGATACTGAAGACGTCGGTGAGGAGCGACCTTGGCTTATTGTGACGTTCGATGCGGTGCAGTGGTGTAGCTGCGCCTAGCAGTCGGACGAACTTGGAAAACCAGAGTGCAATTTGGACCGGTGAAGGTACATACCAACTTTCTCCACCGTGAAAGCAGGGCATCATCAGTGCGGGTGCTATGGAGCCACTCGTACGGGTCCTGAAGAAATATGTCTGCATATCCAGCAAGGAGGGTACAACTACACAGTTTTCAGTGCATTTTGTGGAGAACATCATGAAGACGACACTTACACTACTAGTAGCTTAGCTGAGTTGGCCGGTGCGGTACAGCGATCAATAATTGAACATCCTTTTGTCAGACACGACACCAAAAGAAGCAAAAACTTCACGTCTCAAGCAGTTGGGCGCGAGAGGTTGCAGCTGAACACCACTCAGAGAAGATTAGGGTCTCTCTCAAAAAAGACACTGGAGGACATCCCGCTCGTCGCTCCTCAAGACGGTGATCCGAACGGTTCTGCCAGTGGGCGAAAACGTAGCTTACGTAAGCTCATCGCGACTCATTAGGACTTTAGGCGCTGCAGAGTGTGCTCCGCTCTCTTGCTTACCCTTGCTACCTTCGTATTCTCAACCCCAGACTACAGCCATGGAATTCGCGCTCAAACTTCCTGAAGAAATACTCAAGGAGGTCCTGTGCTACGTGCTATACCGCGAACGCGTCTCCTTCGATCCCGTCGAATTTGAGATGGAAGAAGACTGGGAGGCCCCAGATTTTGCGTTCTCGTACGCTGATACCGAACGGCCGAGGGTGAATGCGTCCACGCTCCTCGTATGCAAGCAGTGGTATCGTGTGGGGATGCCGCTCCTCTATGAATCTGTTTTGATCAAAGACACGACGCGGCTCAAGACGCTCGCTACCACGCTACAGAACAGGCCGGAGATAGGACCTAAAATCAGGAGGCTAAGGCTGGCGAACGCCTTTGGAAAGGACTTGGTAACCGTGCTGGAGCTCACGCCGAACATCCACACGCTGTCTATTTGTACCCACGTCACATCGCGAACAAGTGTCGCGGGTCTACGCAAAGCTCTTCTGAAACGGCGTATGGCGGGTGCCCCGACACGCCTCCTTCTCGAATCACCTCCTTTCTGGACACGACCCCGAGTGAATGCGGCTACCAAGGATATGCTTGCGTGCATCATTGTATTGGTATCCAATTGGCCGGAATTGGTGAGTCGCTCTACCGACAGACTTGTTATGAGTACCATCTAAAGATAACTTCCAGAAACGTATTGACATTGGAGGCGAAGAATTACCGAACTGGTGCTATACCCTTCTTGAAGGGGCAGAAGGTCTGGAATATGTTGGGGTTTCCGTAGATGTTGCAGAAGACATGCTGGACTTAGAGAAAGAAGCCGCTTTGAGGACCGTGAAGAAACCTGGATTTAAGAACGTACTCTGCCGCGCATCACAGAGGGTTGTCGATGAGATGAAAAAATCACATCCTAGCCCTGTGGCTGACGCGTTAATCAGCGAAGAGAGTGAGTATCAGTGGAAGAGTGATTTGTTGACTATTTGGAACTGACTTAAATAGGCCGCCCAGATTCATACATAATTTAGCAACGGACTATCTGTGCAAGCTTCCGGGAACATGGACAGTCCTTGTGCATGCCTCTCTTGTGGTGTACAAGATGACAATCAGCACCTGCTATGCCTACGTCTGATACATTCAATAGTCCAGCGAAGACTCTGTAGATTGCATTCCCAACTCCACGGTGCGCTGATTTACAATACCTTACTCGCATCGTAGTGCAGAAATTGTGACTGTGAACGTCCCGAGACAACCCTCCTCGATCCCTCCTTCTGGGCGGTACTAACAGCTTATGTAAGTCAGATACCTATGTTCATAAGCGCTGTAGAGCGGTTTCGTTGCTGTGTTCTCGCCGCCACAAGCTGATTTCCTGGAGTCAATATCGGCACAAGACCATGGTGAATGCCTTCATCCGTGATATCCCTGAAGAGCTCATCAGGGAGTTTCTGAGTTATGTGTTATATCGCGATCGTGCCTCTTTTGATTCTGCCGCCTTTGCCATGCCCAGAACGTTTACACGCAATCCCCCCAAGCGGCTGGACGTAGACGCGTCCACTCTTCTAGTATGCAAGCAGTGGCATCGTATAGGAATGCCCCTTCTCTACGAGTCTGTCTTCATCAGTAACATGGCGCAACTCAAGACGCTCGCGGCTACGCTGCAGGAAAGACCGGAGATTGGACCCAAGATCAGGAGACTTAGGTTGAAGGATGCTTTTGGAAGAGATCTTCCCGCAGTGTTGTCGCTTACGCCGAACATTCATACGCTTTCGGTCTGCACAAAGATCTCGTCGAGAACGAGCATTACGGGTCTCCGTGCTCTGCTGAAGACATCCGTCGTAAATATCGCTCCGACACGTCTCATGATAGAACCGCCATTTCATTGGAGGCGGAGCAGTGTGGTACAGGAGAATATGGCCAAATGTCTAATAGCCTTGGTATCCAATTGGCCAGACGTGGTGAGCCGATACTTCAGATCCTATGTTTCCGAATATAAGCTTAATGATTTCCAGAGACGAATCGATATTGGAAGCTACGGCGCACCTGACTGGTGCTTTCAGCTCCTGCGAGAAGCGAAGGGATTGGAATACATTGGCATTGGTGTTTACAACGTGGAAAAGCTGCTCCAATACGAGCCAGATATCGCTGCAAAAGTCGTGGCGAGGCCGGGGTTCAAGAATATCCTTCATCGCGGGCCAAAATGTGCGGTTGAGCATCTGCAGAGACAGTTCCCTGTTCCTGCAACTAACGTTATGATTAGCGAACCAGAATCATGTAAGCTTGTCATAACGCTTCAATCGCTGTTCGAAGTTGATTCGTCTGTGCAGCCAGCTCAGATTTAGACTTTCTTACAACTGCTTAGGCGGT
This sequence comes from Pleurotus ostreatoroseus, assembly GCA_005298045.1. Classification (NCBI taxonomy): domain Eukaryota; kingdom Fungi; phylum Basidiomycota; class Agaricomycetes; order Agaricales; family Pleurotaceae; genus Pleurotus; species Pleurotus ostreatoroseus. The sequence continues at coordinate 421,898 of SWBT01000086.1, forward strand.
AGCGCATTCATCGCTTCTTTGGTAGCATAAGCTTCTCGAGTATTGGATCAGAATCTATCCTTGTGCGTATGGGCGACAGCATGTAACTCGTCTTTATTTCCGCGACGAGGTAGCATCCATAGTATCATATCGTGGGCATCCTGTATCATTGTCAGTAATACGTTCAATTGTTTGGATCGTCACGACCTACTGTACCTATGTCCAGCAAATATGATACGCTGAAATACGTCTGACTAAACTCGGTACAATGGAATTTGTTTGGGCGGTCGTTGGAGGAGTTTGAAGCTGTTTGAAGGCCGCGGACCGGTCGGAGATAATATTCGCGTGATCTTGGTCTTGATTGGACACTGGTGGACGCGTGGCGCGCGCCCGCGATTCAGAACTTGCATCCGACAGTCAAGTTTTCTCTATTTCTCCAGCTTGCGCAACATGGAGAAGTTTTCTGCATTTCGGGTGAGCATATGCCTGAATATTTTTATACTTACTGACGGTGGCAGGTTAGGATCCGGGCACAGGTATCCAGGTACGCCAGCGTACTTCCTCCAACAACACTCCAGTTCACGTTGATCATTCCTCCAGCCGTTCCTTACTCCAGTTCCGCCTGGGGGATCGGACATCCTAGCAACAGTACTGCAGCCATTTGGATACCTTTTTGCAATACTCCGAACAGCTATTGTGCTTCTGCTAGCGGTGCTTTACGTCGCTCTTGCCGACGGGATCTTGTATATCCTCGTAAGCTATAGTATGCCAACCGTTCCCTGTACCGGACCCAAAGTGTATGTTACAGGCACCTGTTCCTTTGTTGCACCGTGCTGTGCGATACATAGTCACAGCTCTATTGGCACGCGTGGCACTCTTGGTCATTGGCCTCCCATGGATTTCCGTTGAGACCGTGACGAAACGGCGGGTGTAAGTCTTGTCCCCCCTCTCTGTATACTCTAATTCTGACGATCTCGTTATTAAGAAGGTCTAAAGGTAATGAAAATTGGAACCCTGAGGCAGGAGACGTGATCGTCTCAAACTGGGCCTCCTGGATTGAGATACTCTGGCTCGTATTTAGGCGAGTAAAACAGATTGCCATGGTCAGTTCTTTTGCAATTAAACCCAGTCGCCTTCAGATATGACCCAATATTCATCCTCCCTGTGTGCGCCCCCGTGGACTTGTCCACCTCCGGTCGGTCCTCAACCCCGCTCAGCATGACCCCAGGCCGCCGCACCGGTACTGGCTCCGCTGCAATATCTTCTCCATCTACCCGCAAACCCACGCCTCGCGCAAAGGTCCTTGGCTTCCGGCGTGTGTCTCTGCTGGGTATCCTCTCCGCTACCGGATACGTCCCCGGAGAGTACAATTCCACCAGCGGGGGCGTGTATGAGAGTTTCGAGGCGCTCCGCGCCCGTGCCGACCGTCCACTTGTCGTCTTCCCTGAGTGCACGACGAGCAATGGCCGTGGGCTGCTACACTTTGCGGATGTATTTGCAGGCGTCACCGTTCCCGTGCGCAAGTTCCGTGTGTTCGTGATGTGTGTCAGGTATGTTTTCTGTCCGCAGTGCATTGTCCTCATGTTTTAGAGCGCTGAAATGGTACTAGGTACGACCCTCCGACGACACTGTGTCCAACCTTGACCCATTCGGTGCCGTCGGCCGTCAATCCACTGGCGCATCTCTTTACGTTAACGACTAGTTTTGTGCCTGGCACAGTGTCGATACGTCTGCTCACACCGTCTGAGTCACCCAGTTCGGGTTCATTCTTAGAGAGCGAGTACTCGTCCGGAGGTGTTGAAGACGTTCTCTCTGAAGCTTGTGCCGCATTAATTGCACAGATAGGGAAAATGAAACGTGTTGGCATGGGATGGGAGGACAAAGCTGCATTCTTGGAGTTCTACAAGGGAAAGAGGAAGTAAAATATTGACCCGGGCTTGTGCGATGAGTCCTTGAACTCTCGATGTACAACTACAGGCTCGTGCTAAACATACTGTACAGACTACGTGCGAATTATGGAGCGTCTGGTGCAACGCAGTAAAGATACAAAGTGCGGCATGGGCATACATGAGGCTGCGGTGCAAAGTTACAGTCTGCGGCGGCGGCGATTGCATAGAAGGACGAAAGACGGACATGAAGAAAGCGATACGAAGCGCACTGCAATGCAACAAAACTTCTAGCATTGAGAGGAACCCTGGATGCGAAGATTTCGGCCCTAGGTAAGGCGCAGAGGGGTATAGGCGGATTCCATAGACATCCAGCCCATAGCTATCTGATCCATCTTGGCGCGCCGTTCGTCGGAAACGTAGAACAGGTCGTCAAAGTACGAGTAACTCGTGTCCACTGCATGGCGTGCGCGTTTATACCGTGTAGCCCCATGGTCAAAGTCCAGTTTCTCATCATGAGCGAAATGAACATGGCGGCGGCGGGAGACCGAGTCATGGCCAATGTAGTGCGGACGACGTTCGTGACCTTCGCGAACGCGTTCTGGCGAAACGTGTGGCGTAGAAGCCCTCTCATAACGCCGGGCAGGTGAACGCGAGCGCGAGTGGTGAGCCTTGCTTTGTCTATCAGGGATCGGAGAGCGCGACCTAGACCTTGCAAGGTTTTCAGCCTTCAGTGTCTTCCGCCCCTACAGTATGGATAAGTACACAGCCTTCGGTGCTAGAATTCAAGGGAAGCTCACATATCCTGATAAACTTACGACATTTCCTAGTAGGGTCCTGCCTTCAAGTTGCTTTACCGCCCGATCAGCGTCCTCTTGGGTGAAATATTCCAGAAATCTGGACAAAAACTGGTTATATGCGGTACAGACGAGTATACCAACGGGCTATTACCCTCGTCTACGATTCGTCTTGTCAATATCGCAGAAGGCGACGGTGCCTCCGGCTAGACGACCAAAGTCTTTCAGTTCCTGGAGCAAGAAGTTATTTTCTTGTTCACTACAGGATCGAAGCATGATGCCGACATACCTGCCAGCATGTCTGTGGGTTTAAATTATTGACTATCACTGGGAACCTGATGCGTGCATGCTCCGGAGCCAGACTAAACGGTTCATGAGCATTGCAAATATCGTAGGTACACCTAGGCACGTACCGTGGACGACTACGGTCCATTTCAGGGCTTGAACTACTGTTACTACTTGTGACGCTTTGTCTGCGAGGTTGTCTTGCACTCTGAACTTTGATATCTACCCCACAACGGTTGAACTTTTCTGTAATCGTCAAGTCGCGAATATCGATACACACCGTGTCCCATGAATGGCTGGCCTGCAAATGTCGTGATCAAGTCCTGACGAGAGGGTGTCTTGTGAGTGCCCCCGAAGTCCATGTGTAAGTGCTACGTTTACCATCGCATCCTATATAACAGAGTCTAAGCACGGCGTGGTCTCAACAGCGAGAAACAACGCACCGCTTCAGATTCATATTCTACGAAGGCGAAACCTAATATATGCGCCAATAACACACGATTAGAGGGCTATATGCGGGCTTTCGGGCAGTGGACTAGCCTTTCTGAAGGTTGAGGGCGTTAACCTTGCCATATATCGACAGATGCTATGAATCCTGTGTGAGTTGGGACCTCATATACGGTCCGGACAGATCCACGCACGCTGGAGAGCTCCTTTTTGCCAATAGTGTCAGGGATCCCTAGGTTAACATTCAGCTATGTAATCACATTGTTAAAGCGTGGTACTTACCCCCCAGATATACGCTTGCAGGACCCATGTGAAAGTCGTTGGGCACGAGTTTACTAGAGGAGGTGCACTAGAGGAATGGGCTGCGCGCAGGCAACGAATTTTGACGCGACGGTGGTGGTATGAGAGCAAGAGAAATATACCGAAGCTTGTGCCGCAGAGTCGAACTTACTTGTACAGACGTCAAATATTGGCATTCTCGGGAATTCGGAGTCCGCATATGGGAAGCACCTCGATCGATGCCATCCCGGTCTTCGCTCCAATCTTCACCGCGTAGAGTTGGCTCGGGCTGTGCGATTAATGAAGAACCCCCAAGGGTCCTGAACATACGTTTGCAGCGAGGGCTATTCAGATAGCTATCGATACCATCTATTGAAACAGACGCTATATCTGAGCAGATGCACATCGGTTCTACATGACATATATATCTGGCAGGCGCGGAGCATTCTAGAATCACTGATACGCTGTTGAGTTTGGAGCTGCGCATGTGGCATGGGAGCGTCGTACCTTCTATATACCGCATAGCTCGCCTTATAGGTACTAAAGCTTTGCCTTTGCCTTCGCTATCTCCTGGAATGCTCGTCGCAAGTCTGCCTTAAGATCTTCCACGTCCTCCACCCCAATACTGAGCCGGATGAGCCGAGGATCTGCACCAGCATCGGACGCGATACGATGCTCGATCAGGGACTCAACGCCACCCAGACTAGTAGCAGGCTAGAATGGCACAAAACGGTCATATCAATCACATGCACCTCCTTGGAACTGGGGAACACTCACGATGAAGAACTTCGTTGCATGGGGAAGTAGAGTAGCGTACTCCTTCTTGGTCAGCTGTAACACGAGTCCTTCAGATTGGGGTTGTCTTGGAAGGTTTTGCAAAACCTACAAGAATACCAAATGTAGGGTTCCAGCCGCCTTCCATTTGTACACGAGGCTCCCATCCCCTGCTATCCTTGCCCTGCAGACTCGAGTGCCAAACAGTCTCAATAACACCCGCCGGAATGCCGTCGTGTGCTTTGCCCTGCAAGCGTTGTGAGATCAGTCGGGTCGACATGAGACAGCCTGATACCAGACTCACCCCCGCAGCTTTACTCAACCACTGAGCAATGACGGTCGCATTCTCGGATTGGCGAGGGACACGTAGATGGAGGGTACGAAGTGAACGGAGAAGTAGCCACGATTCAAGGGAGCCCATCATGTTACCCAGGAATGTACGTTGACTCCATAGCTAGAAGCAAGAGCAATAAATATTGTGGGATATAGGATGATTAGTGGCACCCAGTGGCAAACCGTCAGTGGCAAGTAATACAATACGATCCTAAAACATACCTTGGTCCATTCTTCCTTCGTCTTTACGACAAGAACACCGCATAAGAGGTCGGAGTGACCGCCAAAATATTTTGTGCCTGATGTCATCAGTATTGGGGTCTCGGAGAGTAGAAGAGGAGCATGAATTCACCGCTGTGCATGACGATATCGGCCCCCCATTTGAAAGGATATTGAAGTGGAGGAGGTGCGAAAGTTGAGTCGACCAGTAGAGTTCCGCCCACAGCATGAATCTGAAACGCGCTGTTTTCAGAAAAACATCCGCAATTCGTAGATGGTTGGACTGACCTTGTCCGCATAATATTTGATGTCCCTGATCGGACATGTTTAATCGGCTATCGTCTTAGAACAAGGTATCAACGCACCTTGCCTCGCCAGTCGGATTCAACGGTGTCTCAAGCCAGCAAAGATCGCCGGGCTTGAACTCATCGTCGAGACTAATGAGCTCGAGTTCAACATCTTTGGAGCGCTTGTACACTTCGATAGTCATGTGGCATCCGTGATAGCCTCCCGAGATGGCAATGCGTTTGGGTTTGGTGTGTACCAAAGCCTGTATGATATTTCAATTTGTATGTGTGGTGTAACTGTACCATTCAGTCATGACATATCACATACTGCATAGGAGGCGGCAAGACCTGAAGCATATGTGAGGGCATAACCGTCATTGATCTTGCTGAGGACTCTCTCCGCGCGAGAACTTGTCGCTTGTGTGTATCGGGAGTAGACGTGCCTGTCAGGATCCCAGGGATCGAGGTTGTTCAAACCCTTAGCTTCATCCCATGGCTCAGGATTCTTGAATGCTTCACAAAAGTATGAGCCAAATCCAGCAAAGTGTATCAGTCACTTACTGGTAGTCACAGAAATTGATGGTGCGACCTCCAGACCATGGTGGATGGGATCATCGGTATGGATAAGATCTGTACCGTTCACTGTAGGTTTCGTCGATGCCATGTCAAGCTGCTCGGGTGCTACAGGACGACCGACAAGAGTTCAGGAGGTCGCAGAAAGTTGCAAACGACGAAGTGGTTCGTCAGAATGTCGTGAGTGCGAGTCACGGATAGCGGCACTGTGTGAACGTCGGCTGAAGAAACATCCTCGGTGTTATGGGCGCTCACGAAGTTCTCGCTGAGGCGCGTGGCACGAGCGTCTGAGCGGAGAATATTTGGCTTTGTTTGTCTGTTGTTCAAGACGCGTCCCAGTCGCGTCGTCGCTTGTCTCCCAACTACGACGCGCTCTGATTCGATCCGGTTCCTCCTCCAACGTCTGCGACGCCTCTCAGGCCGGCCTGTCTTTACTGTTTACTCTAAATACTCCTTAATTGGAAGCTTACAATGCCCGCCCTTGGATGTCTTACTGTGGTTCTCTTCTTCTTGGCGACGTTAGGCTTGGCTCCAGCCCTATCTGTAGCTTCGGACCTACGTTCTTATCACCACTCTATGGAAGCTCGATACGCGCATGCGCACTCTCTTGGTGATAGCTATCAATTTGATCCTCGAGACGGCTGGGAGGCCGTCAATATCACCGACTTACAGTACAAGTATGCAAGAGAGGACGACGAGCTGTACGAACCGGATGAAGACGACACGGACAATGTCGAGGAGGACGACGATCAGGATCCGGATCAGCACGAACATCTGAATGCCTTGGAAAGAAGGACAAGCAAGAATAGTACGAAAACTGTCAAGACGACGAGTAAGAGCAAGAGCAAGAGCAAGTCTTCGTCGAAAGCGAAGGCAAAGGCAAAGTCCAAATCGTCATCCAAATCTTCGTCTAAGTCCAAATCCACCTCCAAGTCTAAGGCCCCCTCGAAAAGCAAGTCTTCGAGCTCCAAGTCTAAGTCTTCTAGCAGTGTCACCTCGTCGCTGCAAAAAGTGATCGACACCATCAAAGGCGTCGGGAAATCTGAGCCTGTTACTATCACTTGGTGCGTACATGTGATAATGTTCCCGACGTTGCTAATATCATCGCATGAAAACCAGGTATACCGGCAAGGACTTACTGAACCCTAGCTGTTGGTCAAACCCCACTTGGGCTCCAACAGTGAGTGCGAGTACGAATGTCATTTCTTTCTTACTCACTAGCTTTATAGGACGGTTCCTTTGCCGCGGCGCTGACCCTGGAAGGATGGACGACGAAGCCCAAATGTTTCAAGTTCTTAGAGTGTAAGCTGCCTCTGATACAATCCTTCAATTTTATCTGACAGTATCGCAGTATGCAACACTACGAAGAAATGCGTGTTCGTGAGGGTCGTGGACTCCTGTGCCGGATGTGCTACAGGCTCGAAACATGTGGACTTGACGCAAGCTGCCTTCAAAGAACTCTCCGATCTCGATACCGGCCTGCTGCAGGTTCAAATGAGAGAAGCCACAGACCCTACAGACGGATGGTAAGCTTTGTTTGAGAGGTTTATGCGATGCAGCTGAGCTTGCCCACAGGCTCGAGAACTTGTGGGGCCCAAAGGACTCGCCGAAGTAATGTGCTCCCTACCGTATCATCAACGTTGATCAAACGATTTATGGTAACCATACTATGCCGCGGCGTTGGCAGGTTCCACGACCAACACTCCTAACTTCGTGGTCAGATCAGATGTAAGACCAGCTGTAGCAATGATAATTGCGGACTTCGTGCATATGGACACTGTATCGCAAAGTACCCATTACGATGTAGACTACGTCTTGATACTAACTCTCTTCCTCTTTTTGCCCTCCGCAATACGTTCTTTGACCTTCTCTTCGTCCATCTCCTCCTCGAAGAACTCGGCGGTAAGTTCTGCTTCACTTTGCCGCTTGATGTAGCGAAGGGCGGCTAGGTTATAGCTAAGCGTATCCTTCTGTTTGCGCAAAGCCTCTCGAAGGTGCTTCCGCAGGGGTATCAGAGCCGTACGCATGATGCGATTCGATACAATCTGGTGATGGTGTGTCTTGAGCAAGAAGAAAATGATGCGGGAGGTCAAGACCAAGTTCCATTCCTAGAGACGAGCTGTGAGAGAGCGATATTTGAAGTCAACGAATCAACTAACCTTTTGGGCCCAATAGTTCAAGTACTGCATTAGGCTTACGACCTTTCCAAATGGTAATACCAGAAGTGCGTCATACAGCGCGGTGCCAGTCACTCGCTCTACGACCCGTAGGACGTACTCTTCAGGCTCCAACTCGTACGCAGCTAGGACCTGGTTCCGTGGAGGCGGAGCAACCTGCTCTGATAGACCACCTTTCGCTTTGGCTTCTTCATACTCGCGGAACGCCGCAATCTCTCCATCGGCAAGGTCAATCGCCTCCATGATCCGCTCGCCAGCCATGAGGGTTTCTGTCGTTTGTTTGGTGACTCCAGTGGCTTCTGCACTTTCCGTCTGTACGGGGCCGCCTTCTACACCGCTGCCTATGGGGGCATCCTCGCGATTCAAAGTGTCCGCAATTCCCGCTTCATAGAGTTGCTCCATCTCGCGTTCGCGTTCTTCCTCCAAGAAAAGCTGTACACGGACGTGAAACTCAGCGACTCTGTCATACAGAAGTCAGTAAAGCACTTACCGGCTCATCAAGCTTCTCCCAGACGCGAATAGATTTATCATGGGAACCCGTCACCACGAACTTGCCTTGGTTGCTCACTGCCAAAGCCCACACTTCGCCATGATGTCCTTCAAGCTTTTGAATAAGCTCGAACTGTAACAACAAGTAAGGCTTAATATATCACGTCTAGCGATATGTAGCATGATTTTTCGCACCTTATCGCCGTCCCAATACTTGAGCATCTTATCCTTGCCCACGGTCCAGAAGTAGTGTGTCTGCTTGCCCTGCTGCAACTCGCGGACATCGTGCTTCTCGAAAGCGACTTGCATCACGCTCTCATCATGCGCAAAGATAGACTTGTGACAGTCACCAAAGTCTAGTCCCCATATCTTCACGTTCTTATCCGATGAGCAAGTGACAATCAACTTCGAATCCTGGGAGATGTCCATGGACAGGACCGGAAGCTAAAAACGTTGGTTAATATACGACGGAAATAAAGAGGAGAGAAAAAACGCGAATACCTTGTGACCATATAATGAAAGGAAGAATTTGAGTGTATCCTGATAGAAGACTTTGACTGTTGAGTCCAGCAAAGCCACCGCCAGTAACTTGCCGTTAGGACTGTATCGCACAGAGAGTACGTCATCCGTCATCTTTAGCGTCCGAACGTGGACCAAGGAGAGTAGCCGAGCACTATGAGGCTGGAAACAAATTAGGCACAGCGATGGGGGACACTAAACCGGTGATCCTTACGTTCTCACTATCTGCAGGTTTCTCTTCGAACTCCCAAAACTTTACTTCCTTGTCTGCGCTTCCGCTCACCAGTGCCTGTCCGTCAGCGCGTACATGTATAGACCACACCGTAGCGGTATGTGCTTGTATCGTCTCTAACAGGGTTGAAGATGCGATATCGTAGATCAGGATTTCGCCGTTTTTCGTGCCAACGGCAATCTAGAAAAAATCATGAATGATGTCCGCATACATGAACATTTTGACTTACCTGACGGTTGCCCGGGAGGAATGTGCTGCAAATGGCGTAACCACACTCCATAGTACGTATACACGAGGTGGTCTTCATATTCCATACTTTCAGCAAGCCTGAGAACAAGGTCAGTGACTAATCAGTACAAGCATTCATGAATTTGACGCACCATTGGATGCTGAGGCTAGAAGCACATCATCGGAGCTCAAGCACAGAGTCCTGACATCAGTCCTATGACCAGGGAGCTCAACCGACAAGACACGGTTAGCCTCTGGGACGTTGTCTTTGGACTTTGTCGGCTGTGGAATACTGTATACTTCAAGCGCATTTGTGGACAGCGCAAGAAGGATGTGGGTATTCTCTTTTTTCCCATGTTCTTCGTCTGCAAAGTCAAACGACCTGACCTTCCCGCTTGCACGTATCACGAGATAAGGCGTGAACAGGTCGGGTAGTGCTACTTCCTTCTGTGAATCATCCTCGTCTTCCTCGGCTGCCTGGTCATCTTTTGCCTTGCCTTGCACTTTTGCTTGATCCTTCTTCTCCTTGGCACGCTTCTTTCGACGGGCTTGCTTCTTGCGGATCTCTTCTTCAGTGCGAATACGAAAGATCTCTACTGAGCGGTCGTGGGATTGTACAGCAAGATAAGGTCGTGACGGATGGAATGTAATTTGAGAGACACGGTGTTTGGAGGAAAGTGGGAGCGTAGTGACAGGGTGTATGATTTTGGTGACCTAATTACACCGTCAGTCGTAGTTGCCACGGCATGTAGATAGCAACATACCTCTCCCGTTTCACTTTCCTGGAGACCGCCCGCCAGTGCTTCATGGTCGATGTTCCAAGCTTTCATCTCACCCTCGGCAGACCCAGTAAATATAAGTTTCTCTTCTGGGTTGATGTCAAGAGTCCAGATCTCGGAGCGATGGGCTACCACAGTTTGTATACAGTGTTGCGTAGATAGATCCCATAGTTTCATGAATGTGTCTTTCCCGGCGGTGAGTAAGAAACCTGGGGCAGAGGTAGTGGAAGTAGAGGGTAAAGATGAGGATGGCGGATTCAAGAATCGGACCGCCGTAATCTGGTCCCGATGCCCACGTAGCCTAAAGCGAGATATTAGAATTACTCAAGTACATAATAACTCGTAACACGTACCGGAAAAGTCCAGCCTCGCCCACGACATCCCACAAGATAATATCTGTGTCTTGTGATCCCGAAGCCAGTCTCGCTCCCGTCTCATCGAAAGCCAGCGTGGTAATGGCCTTCTTGTGCCCATTGAATGTCGTCGTAGAAGTACCAGCTGATGCGCTCCAAAGGCGAATAGACCCATCCGCGTACCCCACCGCGAACGTATCCTTTTGAGGCGAGCGAGTAATGCAGGTTACTTCAGCTCTGTGACCAGTCTCATGCCACATAGAAAGCTATCAGAGGTAGGTTCTCAGCCTAACCCAGATATTATGTGTTGTAGACGTACCATTTGCCCCTTCTTCACGTCCCATACTAGAATATCTTCCAGCGCAGGCACATAGGCGAGCTTGCCATCATAATACGAGTTCGACGACGCGCTACAGACCAGGCCAAAAGCCTATTATAGCAGTGAGAATTACAATTAAGCACCATTGAAGATAACACACCTCTGTCGGTCCGTGCTTTAGATAGCTTTGGACCATGGTCGATGTTGTAAATGAGCTCGCGGGTCGCGAGCCAATTTTTGCCGCGGAGACCTCACTTGATCTAAGCGCTCATGTTCACCCAGATAAGATAACAGCCCAAATTTTGGATCGCACAGGGCAAGGGAGAGCGAGCGACTCGCCTTCGATCATCCGCACGACCATCTGGTCCACCCTTCCACTCAATCATATACACTAGTAATATCCAAACATGATACGGCGGCAAGCGCGGGAGAGAAGACAGTACATTTACGCAAAGTCGCTTGAGGCGCAGGAAAGACAGACGTATGAGCGGAAGCAGCAGATGAAGGACGCATTGGCGTCGGGGAAGCCATTACCTACGGAACTAAGGAAGAGTGCTAAAGAGCTCGGAAGGGATTTGGTATATGATGAGGCTCAATCAGGTATATTCTCATACCTTGCCAGTCTAAGACCTTATTGAATTTTGACTAGACCCTACTACACACATCGACAACGAATATTCAAGAGCGGGCATCATAGATCCAAAAATTATCGTAACCACCTCAAGAGATCCGAGCTCCAAATTACTCCAATTTGCTAAGGTATACATGCGCCGCCCTGCATTCCTGCTCGACTTACCCACTGGATACAGGAAATGCGTCTGGTCTTCCCAAATTCCTACCGGATAAATCGTGGAAACTACGTTGTGAAAGAGCTAGCGGACGCATGCAGAGCGAACGACGTTACCGACCTTGTAGTCTTACATGAACACCGTGGCGTTCCAGGTATGTCTGGCTCTATGTCGAGGTGTTTTACGCCATTTACACTATCCGCTTAGATGCTATGATTGTTTCACACTTCCCCCACGGCCCTACATTGTACTTCACCCTACACAATGTTAACCTTCGGCACGACATCGACTCCTATAAGAACTCCACCGTATCAGAGCAATACCCACATCTTATCTTCGAGAACTTCAGCTCCAAACTGGGCGAACGTATCAGGGATGCACTGAAGTACCTCTTCCCTGTGCCTAAAGAAGATAGCAAACGTGTCATGACGTTCTCCAACGAGGACGATTTCATATCTTTCAGGTGAGCCCAATTCCCGCTTACGGAGGGCATACTCCAATGTTGAGTCCTTTCTTGCAGACACCATGTATTCGTGAAGATACCTCCAAAGCAAGTTCAACTAGCGGAAGTCGGTCCACGATTCGAAATGAAACGTAAGTTTTGGTGCGCTATACATTTATTGGTACTGAACTAGCCTGTTGTAGCGTATGAGATCCGACTTGGCACAATCGAGCAGACAGAAGCTGAGCGCGAATGGGTTCTCTCACACTACTCCCGAACGGCGAAGAAGCGCAGTCTATTGACCGGTCCCAGTCTACGATCCAGTACAGCAGACCAGGATGAGCCGGAAGAACCCACCAAAAAGCGTGCAAGACGATAATCTTGTAGTCATGCGTATATCATCCGGATACTCTGCTTTGCTCGCTATGCTGTACATTAGATACCTATTATCCCATACATGGACACCTAGTCCACCGTAAGGCTGTTGTTCAAGCTTGCGAAGCCCTCGAAGAACGATGAGAACAGGTCAACGGCGGATTGTACGTCCTGAGCACCCGCCTGTTCTCTGATAGAATGCATCGACAAGATAGGACAGCCAACGTCCACGGTTCGGAGGCCAATCTTGGACAGCATAGGTCCAACCGTACTACCGCAAGCCCTGTAATGTTTCCAGTCAGTCATGACATCCAGCGCCACAGAATCTGAGCTGGACATACATGTCATTTCGGGCTTCAAACTCCTGCACCTTGCCGCCCTTTTTCTCGATGAGCTTCTTGATGATGAAGCTACCAATTGCGTCGCTCGCGTAGCGTTGGCTTGCGTTCGTTTTGATGACGACACCACCATTCATCCGTGGAGCGTGGTTCTCTTCGTGCTTGGAGGCGTAGTTTGGATGAATTGCATGTGTGACATCCGAACTGATTAGGAAAGAGCGCGCGATCGACTGTGCGAGGGTCTCGGGTGTAGGTGAGAGTCGCTCCAAAAGGGTCGGGATAAGAGACGACTCCGCTCCTGTGCTGGAGACGGATCCGACTTCTTCGTGATTGAAAAGAGCGATGCAGTTTACATTACCCTCTAAGGGGAATGATTGGCTCGTAGTATGCCCTGCAAGTGCTTCTACGGCCGCAAAGCTTCACCAAAAATGTGAGTCGTAACTTAGCAGAAGATGAATTTGGCACATACGAGGAGAATTGGTTGTCAAGACGGGGACTGAATATGAACTCGTTGTTAATTCCGGCAAACGTAGCTGGTTGAGTGTCGTATAGCTGGCTGGAGTTAGACACGTAAGATTTTGTGTTTACGGAAGGCAGCGCTGGATACTTACAGTTCGAAGTCGTGGATCTCTTCGGGAGCAACTGACAGATGTTCTGCTAGAACAGCAAGCAGAGCAGCATGATGATTATCTTGAATGCTGGAAGCCCCAAATTTCTTAGTAGGCTTCCCGTCAGTTGTGCTTGGACTCGCATTCAACTCGGCTTCGATCAATCCCAGTATTGGTGTAAATTCTGTCTCCCGGTTGAATTTGAATGCAGTATTGACGTCCCGGTCCACTGTATCATGCATATTTAGCCGGTACTAAATCGGAAATTCTCAATGACCACTCACAGTGAATGGCAAGCGAGGGAATGCGGAGGAGAGGTCTGTCGATCTTCACCAGTGTGGATGTAAATGAGCCGTCCTTTTTGGCAAGTATGACTCGTCCAGCCAGCGACAGGTCACGATCGAACCAGGAGTGCCAGATACCTCCGCCATATGTCTCCACACCTACTTGCATATATCCGAGCTTTGACTTCTTGGATACTGGTCTAACCTGCAAATCCGTAAATATATGGTAAATGACTGAGACTGTAAGCCTGGCGCACTCGAAGGTTGGGGCTATCGATATGTGTAGCAACGATGGATACACCGAAACCTGGCTTCCATTTCTGGGGCAGTGTAAATGCTAAGATTGTCGTTTGGTTCCTGATATTCGTTCGCTATAAGTCTGCATTCGCACTATCAAGCGTATGGATGTGTACGAACCTAGTGAAGTAGTATTTCCCCCCTGCTTTCAAGACTTTTTCCCACTCATCCGCCTCCCTGATCTGTACGGTAATATACCTCAGCGACACATCAGCAAGCGAGTGAGACTATAGAGGCAGACCTTTTGGAAGCCAGCTTTCGTGAGACGGTCTGCAGCTGTCTGAACGGCATGGAACGGCGTCGGTGACGCGTTTACAAAGCTGATCAGTCTAGCAGCAGCTTCGGGGCCTGCTTGGGACAACATCATGGTCTGGGAGAAGAGGGGTTTGTAAACTATGCGTTGCCTATACAGTTGAAGTCGTGGTGTGAGTGCGCCCTTTCAAATCGCGTTCGCGCCGTGGTTCCGGAGACCGTGCCGGGATAAGCGCCTCGCTAGCATACTAGCCGGCTTGAAAGAGCAGCTGTACTCATCTTTCACAATCACCTTTTACCTCAGTAGCACTATGCGAACAGTCTGCAATGATCACTTCATATTACAGCTGTTGTTGCCAGAACGATAACTCATATGTTCGCTCACTTTTCACTTTTCACTTGAATAGGCTCTCAACCAACAATATGTTGAGCTGCAGGTGGATTACGGATGGGTCACGAGGATGCTTGAAATGCCTCTGGGCGACCTTCATTTCCCACAGACACCGCATATCTTATTTCCTGAAGAAGTCGCCTCTCGTGAACTCGAGGTGTGGCGGATGGAGCGCCGCAGAAGCTGACGTCGCAGTGGCAGCGATTCGCGGTGTCAGGAAAGCTAATTCAGACGTAAACGCAACTGCTTACTGAGGGCCTCATCATGCTGGTCGTGACATGTTAATCCATGCCACTTCCGAAGGTTTTTAAGGCGAGTTCCAATGTTTTTGGCCTCGCCGCTGAGTCACAGCAATTTATCATACGTCTGCAGACAGGTTCGACGATGGGTGGTTCTGAACCTCATAGGCTCCATTGGGCCTCTAAGGTCGCTCCGCATCACGGTTCTTGAACTTGGAGTGTACGTCAAGCGATCTCGAGAATGTAAGGGTCAAAGCGTTGAGAGCTATGGCTCAGCTAGGTACCGCAATTTCCGACATACGGTAATAGAGACCCGGCGTCAGTACTCTCGGAGTTCTATATAACTCTCAACGGCACAGCGAGTCTATCTATCCAAAAGCCCACTTCCACCGTAAACGGCCTCACAACATCAACACTCTATCGACTCCTGATATGCCAGGCTTGAACAAGATCCCCCCTTTCCCTGAGGACGTCCCGACCCATCCACTCTTGGTCATCGACTATCAGCTTCTCAAGAGCGGGGATGCCAACGAGATCAACAGACTTTGGGAAGCTGCTACGACTCTAGGGTTCTGGTAGTATGTATGATGTGCTCATTTTGCATCACATAATCTCACAGAAGAATCAGCTTAAAGAACCATGGCGCCGACGAAGAAGTTGACCAAATGTTCGAGATGGGCGCAGAGACCATGAAGCTTCCATTGGCGGAGAAGATGCAATTCGAGCAAGGCGATGAGGGCATGTCCTTCGGGTCAGTATCGGAGACTGTGGCGTACTGTCTGATTCCCTTCTGACACTCCGCTCTCTCGGCAGTTACAAAGCCGCTGGTGCCAACGCCGTGGACGAAACAGGTGCACTTGACACGGTTGAGTTCATCAACGTTTCCAAGGATGACGCTCTCGCCTGGCCGAAGAAAGTCCATCGAGAGTATCCTTCTACTGTGAACGCGCGTATGGAGAGCACGATCCAGCCCTTCGTACAGAAGTCGGTGGAGATCAACAACTTGCTCATCGACATATTCAACGACAAACTCGGACTTCCCAAGGGTGCTCTGGCCTCAAAGCATGCTATGTTCGAACTCAGCGGAAGTGAGGCTAGGTGCATAAAGAATCCTCCTCGCCCCGATGGCGTGGACGATGGAAAAACTGCACTGGGCGCGCATACCGACTTCGGATCTCTCGTGAGCCACATCTATATTTTTCCTGTCAAATATGTCGCTGATCTGAGGCATATGGCAGTCATTTCTGCACAACCGAGTCGGTGGTTTGCAGGTCATGCCTCCCGGTTCACAGGACTGGTACTATGTCAAGCCGCTTTCTGGTCACGCGATCTGCAACCTTGGGGACGCGATGGCCGTTTTCAGCGGTGGTATCCTGCGCTCCAATCTGCATCGAGTAGTGTAAGTACCAAAATCATCCCCTCTCGACCACACCACTGAATCATCAACTTCTACACACCAGGACGCCTCCCAAGGAACAAGCGAATTATGAACGCTGGTCATTAGTGTTCTTCAGTCGGCCTGCCAATGACGTGGAACTTACCGCCATGACGGACAAGAGCACCATGATTGCTGAGGCGGTCAACAGAGCTCCGGACCCCAGCAAATTCCGCACCGGCCAAAATGCCGCGACCTGGTTCGCTCGACGCATCAAATACCAAAGGGTGAAAAACAGGACTGTAAGTCAAAACCTGCGATTTGACTGAGATCAGAACTAACGCACACTTTACAGGGTCCTGAGTCATGGTATGCGAGCCGCGGTACTGAGCATTCTGAGCCACAGGCGACTGCCGCTTAAAAGCGCACGAATATCCATTTTCAACGAGGGGTTGTTGCTACAAAATGTGTAAACATCCTCTGTACGTCATGCCAGAAATTTCGCAATTGTGCTGGTTTTTGTTACCGTCTGAATCAAGGCCTGCGGAGGCCCCATACATAGGTCCATGATCTGGAATGAGTTCCGAAAATGTGATATAATGTGTATCAAGGGACATTCCAACCACCATGTATGAGTCTGCGGCAATATGAAGTGCAGTGCTTCATTGTGTCTTTTTGCTTTCAGGTTTAGATGTGTCTCCTGTTTTCGCCTTCGTCTTTGCGGCAAGCTGCTTCTCTTCTTTCATGGAGACAATAATGTAGAGTACGAGGACTATATTGGCCGCGACCACTGCTGATATAGCTGCCCACGTCGAGTTACCTGGTGACCGGTAAGAGCATGCAAACACTGAGTGATCGATACTACACATACCGTTCCATACATAGTCACGCGTAATATAGAAGCATGATATTGGAGCACAAGCCAAAGCAAATGTGAGAACCAGCAGCTTCGCCAGAACTTCACTGATGAGGAGGTCCATTACCTAGTATCGCAAAGGCAAGAGCTCGGGGTTGGAGTGCTTACCTCTGCTCCACGGTGTCTGTGGTCGTGGCTGCTACTTTTGTTTGTTCGCTCATGTCAGGCTTTGAGGCAGAGATAAGGAAACGTTACAAGGGACTGTACAATGTAAGATACGCCAGGTACCAATGAGAAGGTTGAGTGACGTCCGTGTAAAGGGTCTGACTGGCACTGGTAACACGCAGTCGGGCATTGCCGATGCCAGCGTCAAAGATCGACGACTACCCTTTTTAGATTAGCGCGCATGCGAACGCGGTTCGCGTGGCACGTCGCTAGCGGACGAGGCTCTATGCCTTGCGCTTGACCACCACCATCGCCTCAAAAGCCATCCCTCACTCTCTTTTGACTTTTGTCTTGGTAATTTTCTGAAAATAAACCGCTTATGTCGAGCACACCAACTATTCGGGCAAGCACGAGCGGGGCGAAGCTTGAACAAGACAGAGCAGGGGAGGCGTCAGAGATACACCATGCTGAGAAACCTGTAGGGCGGTGGATAACGTGGCAGAGTGTTCGGAATCTATGTGCAGACATGAACCCCTTCGAATGGGACATCCTCGTCGCGTCCACATGTTTCAAAGTTCTTCTTTTCCCGTCATAGTGCGTATCTCTTCGCTAATGTACATAGTTTGTTTATTCAATGAGAGTGCGATTCCTTTTCATGTCTTGTGTGCAGTCGTTCGACCGATTTTGAGGTCCACCGAAATTGGCTAGCTATTACCCACTCGCTACCGATAACGCGGTGGTATTATGATGTACGTCTCCAGAGGTACCAGTGCGTCTTTGACTGATTGCGGGTCAGACCACTTCAGAATGGAGTGAGTATCGCTTGACTCTTTGATTTTACCTCGCAAACTTACACTCTACTCCGAATAGCTCTTGACTACCCACCATTCTTCGCATACTTCGAGAAAGTCCTCTCGATTCCTGCATATTTCATCGACCCCAAGATAGTAGACCTGAACAACCTCAACTATGACTCGTGGTCGGTAATCGCATATCAGCGAACCACTGTCATTTTGACAGAACTCGTCCTCGGAGCGGCCGTGTTAAGGTGAACAGTCTTTCCAGTGCCTGGATGGGTCGCTAACATACTACAGATTTGTCCGTGGATCTACAGATCCTAGCATGCAAAGAATCATCTCTGCTTCTTTGTTCATGCATCCCGGATTTATCATCGTGGACCACATACACTTCCAGTACAACGCGTTCATGTTCGGTATCCTCCTATGGTCTCTCCTAATGGCTCGCAACGGGAACAAACTTGCTAGCGGATTTCTATTCGCCGTCCTTCTGAATTTTAAACACATCTACATGTATCTTGCAGTACGTATCTTGTACCTCCGCTGCCTACCATACGGTCTAACGTGCCGTTGACTCGTAGCCAGCATACTTCGTCTATCTTTTACGTTCGTTCTGTCTTTCTCCATCCGGTGCTCTGCTCCCCGGCCGTTTCCTATCTCTCGCCAATGCCGTGATCCTCGTGTTCCTAGTCTCACTGGGCCCATTTCTACTCATGGGCCAGCTCCCCCAGCTCCTCAGCCGCCTCTTCCCGTTCACACGTGGACTCAACCACGCCTACTGGGCACCTAACGCTTGGGCACTGGTGACGGCGGCAGACAGGGTACTGCTGAAAGGTGGGTGAGATTCTCCAAAGAAGCACGCCTGACCTGACGTTCTTGCAGTTGCGCAGATGTTCCATATCGAGGGACTGGCCATCAACGTCTCGGGCGTGGCGTCGACCTCTCGCGGCTTGGTCGGTGATACCGTATTTGCCGTCCTGCCCAACATCAAGCCTATCCACACTTTCATCGTCACAATCGCATTCCAGATGGTGAGCAGCGTTTTCGAATCTATCTTCAGATTGAAACGGTGGTTGAACGCATATCAGGTGTATCTGGTGAAGCTCTGGAGAAACCCGACCTACAAGTCCTTCCTCACGGCGCTGACCCTGTGCGGGTACACCTCCTTCATGTTCGGCTGGCATGTCCACGAGAAGGCCATCCTCCTCGTGCTCATCCCCTTAAGGTTCGGCTTCACGAACTCATTACGGACCCGTCCTGAAGTCAGCGTCTCTGCAGCCTGCTCGCCGCGGAGAACCAGGCGTTCTTCCGGACGTTCACCGTCGCGTCCGTCGCTGGCGTCTTCTCGCTTTTCCCACTGCTCTTCACGCCTGCAGGTACGTGTGGAGTATGAACTACGCACTGAGGACATACGCTGACGTCGTATCGCGCAGAAACCTTCGTCAAGATCGCCTACTCGCTCACCTGGGCCCAGTTGGTGCTCCCGCCCATCAGCAAGCGCGTCTACGAGTGCGTACCCTCTCCGCCTTCACACCACGCACATTCAAACCTGACCTGACCTCTAACTCGTGCAGATTCCCGCGCTCGCTGCCCTTCGTCATCATCGACACCCTCGAACGGTTCTACATCGCCGGCTTCGCGCTCTTGCAGCTCTTCGTGCTCGCGTTCCCGCTGCTGGGTCGTGCCAAGCCTCAAGCGAAAGGGGAAGAAGGGGAGTCTGCGATGGAGTTCTTGCCGCTGATGATGACGAGTGTGTATTGCGCGGTGGGGTTGGTGTGGGCTTTCCTCCGGTTGTCTGTTATATACTTGAGGGATGCGTAGTGTAGGATTGTCTTCTACTTGTGAATGGAGGTGGCTGCTCCTCATGGGCTTGGCTTTCAGACGCAACTTACTCGATGGTTTTGCAAGGGTGTTGCA
The DNA here is from genome assembly GCA_005298045.1 of Pleurotus ostreatoroseus. Lineage (NCBI taxonomy): Eukaryota > Fungi > Basidiomycota > Agaricomycetes > Agaricales > Pleurotaceae > Pleurotus > Pleurotus ostreatoroseus. The sequence goes on from SWBT01000086.1 coordinate 441,977, forward strand.
TATGATCCAGTAGGCGACCTCGTGTTCGTGTTTACTGAGGATTCTTGAGATTCTCGTAAGTCGGCATAGTGGGAGATCACAGGACCCCCGAAATTTCCGCTAAATCATGTTCATTGGTCCGCACAAAATTGCGGCGATTTTGTCAAAATGATGTTCCAAATCCGCACAAAAATGGCCCAAATTGGCCCTTCAGGCCGTTCGATTGTCCGCACAAAAGTTGGGTCCTCGTAACGATCATGTTCCAAAGTCCGCACAAAAGTTGGTGGGTCGAATGGTCGAATGGGTACAGCATGGTATGGGGTATTCTGTACATTGCTAGCACGATCCCTGTGAGTGTCTTTTGTTTCGCAGTCCGTAAGTTAGTAACCTGAATTTTGAGCGCATACCACGGCAGTCGCGCTCGTCCCACGGCGCTTTTCCACAACAGTGCTCTCCAGGAGGGTAACATCGTATGCACAGGCGGTTTACAATGATCCCTATATCATGAGCAACGAAATACGTCAATAGTCACCGCGCACCGATGCTTGCGAATTCTTTTGAGAATTTATTGTCATTTTTAGGATGTTGTTCGCCCGGTCCGCACAAAATCGGCGCGTAGCGCCGGACCTTGTTCAGGTTCCGCACAAAATTGGCCCAATTCCTTCGCCAGGCGTCCGCACAAAATTTGTCCGTGGCCGAACAACATTTACCGCGATATTCGGGGGTCCTGAGATCACACACATCACTCCAGGGATGAAACGACTAAAAGACGCATCGCACGCGTCCTGAATATACATTTCAACACTAAGCAGCCAGGTCTACAAGTACAGGTTTTTTAATGCTTATATCGTTATCGTTACAGCCATCTAAGGACTTCGTCATAAGGGCGCGTGCGATAAAACCGGAGCACCGGAGGGCTTAAGCCGTCTATGGATAGGAATGTGGAGAAGCAGCGAGAAATAATGATAGATGCAATGAGAGTAGGCTGTGGGTGCGGAGCTAGTGATACAGCGCTGGGGGAGCCGGATATGGTGTGTGATTGTGGATGCAATGCGAGATGAGGACGATAATTTGGGTTATGAGCAATAAATAGTGATGCAAACGGAGGAGGACAGCGCTGGAGCCTGAAGGTGCGAGAGGAACTTGCTTAAAAGTCCTCCTCCATGGTGCTGTGATCGTGTTATTAGTAGGGATTCTGTGTGATAAGGAAGAGGAAGACGTACAAAGACTTCTGCGCGATGGGGCCCGCGTTGTTGCCCTGTGCGCTGGCGTTGACACCGGCCTTGCTGTAGTCAGAGACACGCTTCTCGAAGAAGTTGGTCTTGCCCTGGAGCGAGATCATGTCCATGAAGTCGAAGGGGTTCGTGACGTTGTAGACCTTGGGGTCCCCGAGCGCGACGAGCAGGCGGTCGGCGACGAACTCGATGTACTGGCACATGAGCTTCGCGTTCATGCCGATCAGGGACACGGGGAGCGCGTCTGTGCGAAGAGGGGCGTGTCAGAAAATAAGGGCTAGGATGGGCGATAGGGGCGCGTACCTGTGAGGAACTCTTGCTCGATCTTGACGGCGTCGGTGACGATCTCACGGACAATGTCGACGCGAGGGCGGCGCTTTAGATGCGAGAAGAGCAGACAGCCAAAGTCAGTGTGGAGACCTTCGTCTCTGCAGATGAGCTCGTTGGAGAAGGTGAGACCGGGCATGAGGCCACGCTTCTTGAGCCAGAAGAGGGCAGCGAAGGAGCCGGAGAAGAAGATGCCCTCGACACTGGCGAATGCGACGAGACGCTCAGCGAAAGACGCATGCTGGTCGTTGATCCACTTGAGAGCCCACTCGGCCTTCTTCTGGACGCAAGGGAGGGTGTGAATGGCGTCGAAGAAGTACTCGCGGCGCTCGGGGTCTTTGATGTAGGTGTCGATGAGGAGCGAGTAGGTCTCAGAGTGGATGTTCTCCATCATGATCTGGAAACCGTAGAAGGAGCGGGCCTCGGCGCACTGAACCTCCATGGTGAAGCGGGAGAGAAGGTTCTCGTTGACGATACCGTCGGAGGCGGCGAAGAAGGCGAGGACGTGGGAGATGAAGTGACGCTCATTGTCGTTGAGCCTCTCCTCCCAGTCGATGAGATCCTTGGACAAGTCCATCTCCTCTGCCGTCCAGAAGGAAGCCTCGTGCTTCTTGTACATCTGCCAGATCTACGGGGTGGTCCTTCAACATATGACAGGGGCACTCAAAGATAAGCAAACATACGTCGTCGTACTTGATGGGGAACATGACGAAGCGACGCTTGTTCTCCTTGAGAATCTCTTCCTCGTCTACACCGCGATCATTAACAAGAAAGCGCGACTCATTAACAGCACAGACTTACGCTCCGGGAGGTCGACCTCGCCAATGAAGCGGCTCTTGTCGAAAAGAGCCTCCTTGGCCTCCATGCGCTCCATGTAGAGGCGGTCGATTTCGTCAACGGGCATGCGGCCGTGGGAGAGGTGGTCGCCCATCTTAGGAGAGTGTGTCGGGACGGGAATCATGGCGCTGAGACTCTATAAGGCGGCGAGGGGCGGAAAAGGCTTGTCAGGGGTTGCGGAGGAGGATGATATAGGGGCTTGCGCGCCGAGGGTATTTAAATCCGGATGGGTTTACGCGTTGTTTGTCTCATTAAACATTCAACATGGCCGTGTCGCGTCTGTTTGGCCACCTTTGTCCACGGCCTTTTTGACGTGTCACGGTCACACGCCTGGCCGGAATCTCCGCCAATCGGACCACGGAAGCGCGTCTACGGAAGCTGTCCGCGTTTGGCCCGCTTCTGTCCGCCAGTTGACCCCGCGCTTGGCCGGAGTGTCCGACGCGTGATGGACGCCGGCTGATTCAGAGCGTGACAACGTGACGGTACGCGTCCGGGTTTATTTGTTGGGGAGCATAAATTCAACCGTCGGCCGCCTTGCAACACCAACGCGCTCCTTTACTCTTCCCTTCCACCACTGCCCAGTGCCTCCTCCTCACATCCTCTCACAATGTCTTCACTGGATAATTTCACCATCATCGCCTCGTCCAACGAGTTTTGCCCCTCGTGTGGTGGCGGAGGCTGCGGCGACGCGTCCACGTCCGACTTCACATGCCTCTCGCATCTAGACATCAACGACAAAACCCAAGACATGCCGGTCTCCGCTGAGTCCAAGGTGGAGCCTCAGGAAGCGAAGCGTGTGAAGAAATATGTCGGCGATGTGGACCTGCCTGAAAGTTGGTGACCTTTTTTTCTTGTCACGACCTAGCCGAACCTAACCCTGGCACTCCAGACATGGAACCCCTCCTCCAAGAGAACAAACGCCGTTTCGTGCTCTTCCCTATCCAGTATCCGGATGTGAGTGTGAAATACCTTGTCAAGTACTGGCGGCACTCCACTCCGTCACAATTTCATCGACCCCTGTCTGACCACATTCTCCCCTCAGATCTGGAAGATGTACAAGAAGGCCGAGGCCTCGTTCTGGACCGCGGAGGAGATGGACCTTGGTCATGACCTCGCTCATTGGGAGAATCGCCTCAACGACGACGAGCGTCATTTTATATCGCATGTCCTTGCGTTTTTCGCCGCCTCTGACGGTATCGTGAACGAGAACTTGCTCGATCGCTTTTCGAACGAGGTCCAGAATGCGGAGGCGCGCTGCTTCTACGGTTTCCAAATCATGATGGAGAACATCCACTCGGAGACATACTCGCTCCTCATTGACACCTACATCAAGGATCCCGCGCGTCGCGAGTATCTCTTCGACGCCATTGAGACTATCCCCTGCATTAAGAAGAAGGCCGAGTGGGCACTCAAGTGGATCTCCGATGACGAGAGCACCTTTGCCGAACGCCTCGTCGCGTTCGCCGCCGTCGAGGGTATCTTTTTCTCTGGTTGCTTCGCCAGCATCTTCTGGCTGAAGAAGCGCGGTCTCATGCCTGGTCTGACATTCTCAAACGAGCTCATCAGCCGTGACGAGGGCATGCATACCGACTTTGCCTGCCTACTCTTCTCTCATCTCCGCCGTCGTCCTCACCCTGATCTCGTACGCGATATCATCGTTGAGGCTGTCGGCATCGAGCAAGAATTCTTGAGCGGTACGCGTCCTCATTGAAATTTTACGCGTCTCGCGTCTGACACGTGATCTTCCCGCTTTCATAGATGCTCTTCCATGCTCGCTCATCGGCATGAACGCGAAGCTCATGTGCCAATACATTGAGTTTGTCGCTGACCGACTCCTTGTGTCTCTCGGCAACCCCAAGCACTACAATGTCGCGAACCCCTTCGACTTCATGGAGATGATTTCGCTCCAGGGCAAGACCAACTTCTTTGAGAAGCGTGTCTCCGACTACCAGAAGGCGAACGTCAATGTCGAGCCTGTCGCAGCGAAAGAGGGAGCACCGAAGCCTGCTGCCACTGGTCGTGTCTTGTGAGTTTATATCTGCTCACCGTGTTTGAATCGAGCTGACGCATGTTTGTCTTGTAGCTCCATCGACGAGGACTTCTAAGCATTCACCACTATCGACGCAACCTTTCAAGATGTATAATATACCCAGCCTAATGTCTTCGTCGCGCTGGCCACCACTTCGCATTTGTATCTGTATCGCTAATCTGTCGTTGCATTTCAAGAGCCCATGTAGCCTTGTCGCACTGGTCCCTCTATCCCCCACCCATTGAGGCCTGTCGGGCGGACGAAGGCCGTCTGCTTTACACGCTATGCCATGTCATGACCTATCATTATTCCTACATTTTGTATCGCACCGTTCACTAGAACTCATGAAGCAATTGATGTTGCCATCGCATTGAACTGCATCGTACAGGCGTGAGAGCGATCCAATGAAGATGTCTACTTTTTGGATATGTGTACGACTGAAACAGGACGGAGATGAGCGTGAGGAGCGTATAGAATCTATTCGAGAGGCGTACCGTCTTCGTCATCTAGTATATGGTCCAGACCGACCTTTTGTCCTCTTGCATGCTTCGCACTTGCGCCCCATACAATAGCACTGTAGCATAGTCAGAATGTGAATTTGTGCAGTGTTGTAGAATACACTCACTATTTCATTTGTTTCGCGATCTCCTTATGGATCGCATTGCAGAAGTCCTCGACCGTGCACTTGCCACGCCGCAGCACGACAGGTGAGCTGTAGTCTGGGGGCAGACCACGGGGTTTTGTGTACGCTCGCACAAGGTTCAGCGTTTCCCACATCTTTTCAATGAGCTCGTCCACGTTCAGCCACTCCCGCGAGGAGATGGGCACGGACATGGGGATTTTGTACAGCAGGTCGAGTTCCTCGATCGAGATAGCATCGATCTTGTTCAGAACCTACGGAAGTGAAAGTCAGAATCACTGCACACGTGAACAGCGTGGACGGAACGTACGTAGATAGCTGGAATGTACACTCTGAGGACCCATCAGCATGGTGCACGCACGGTAGACCCTAGCCCCCTACCTGTTCCCCTCGATCACATCCACGAGGTCGTCTGTGGTGACACCAGCCTGCCGAATCGCGACGTCCACGTTGTTAATCTTGTACTCGCTCAGGACGGCCTTGATCTCGTCGTGATCGATGTTCGTGAGCGGGACGGTGTTGGTGATGTTGATGCCGCCCTTGTCCTTCTTGCGCACGGTGATGTTTGGGGGCTTCTTGTTGAGCCGGATGCCGAAGCCCTCGAGCTCGGACTCGATGATGGTTTTGTCGCCGAGGGGCTTGAGGACGTCGAGCACGATAAAGATGAGGTTGCATGTCCGTGCGACTGTGGCGCGCGTGGGTCAGTGAAGGATTTTGGTGCGGATGCTCGGGTGCGGCGTACCGGCGATGACTGGAAGTACGTTAGCCAACAGCCTAGCGGAGATGAGGTCTAGTGTACACACCTTGACGACCACGACCGCGGCCATCATTCGCACCCTCGATGATACCAGCTGTTAGACATCTCTCAGGATTGACGGGAGCAGTACAGGGAATCACTATATCACGCACGCAGGTCTAGAATCTGTATGGGGGCGCCGTGCACCTTCACCGTGCCAGGAACGGTCGTGAGGGTCGTGAAGTCGATCGCAGACACTTCAGAGTGCGTGCCCGTGAGTTTAGACATAAGCGTCGACTGCAGACGCACGGGGCGGCAGGTCAGCGCATGGCAGGGCCGTACGGCCGATCGTCGTGCGCACCTTGCCCACTGACGGGAATCCCACGAAGCCCACGGACGCGATACCTGTGCGCGCGACATCGAACCCGAGACCCCCTCCTCCACCGCCCCCGCCAGACGGCCCGGTGATGAGCTCGCGGCGTAGTTTGGCAAGCTTCGCCTTGAGCTGTCCCAGATGATAGCTCGTCGCCTTGTTCTTTTGCGCTGGGTGTCACGTTAACGCTTTAGATGATTAGGCTGTGCACTGCAAGCAAAGACATACTCCGAGCCTGGGGCGAGTGCGGTGAATACCGTGCCTAGAAGGACGTTCTCTGGCGGCTACTCACCATCTCATCTTCGATTTCCTGGCCATTGTGCGTGCGTGTGAGCCGTCGCAGACTGTACGGGGAGGTATTTCGCCCACCTTTATCTTTTGTACGGTCGTCATTGTTGCTTGAACCTTGCAGTAGTAATTTGTGTAGGTGCGTGTTTGGGTAAGAGGTGCACGCGCCTAATCTGCGATGGCAACAAAAGGCGGGCGTCAACATGTTGCTGATGCCTGGTCTCTCTTGTCCTCCGCTCGCTCAGGCTCTTCTCCTCCCATTCCATCGTGCGGCAACCACGCAGTCTTTCTCTCCGTCGCTCTTTGCATCCTCCACACGCGCATGTGACTGGCTGGCCAGGACAACCCACTCTTTCAGCCGTCCTCCCAGTCACTAAGCCCGCTCGTTCGCACCCGTCACCTGTCATTGCCCGCCGAATTCAACACAAAGGTTATTGAGGAGAAATGTGTCTAAGAGGAGGAACATGGAAGCGTGAGATCGTCCCGGACCACAAGGTGCGTGCGGACTCGTGTTTCGTTGCAATACCCGCCAGACTCAGCGCGTCGCGCCCCTCAGTTCGACTTCGTGGATACACGCGAGTTCACGGACAACAGCTTTGGAATGCGCATGAAGTATATGTGGCTTTACATCATCATACTCAAGGGCTTCCTGGTCTACATTTCCGATATCTATACCGCCGTCACTATGATAACAACCAAGTCCTGGTCCAACACCATCTTCAACAGTTGTCCAGCAGACGCACACAATGGTTGTGTAGCCATTCCTTTCAATGTCGGACGGTGGCTCTTCCTGGGATGTATCATCTTCTCTTTCCTTCTTGTGAGTAGCCAAATTTCCGCAGATATGTGCCTCCCCGTCTCAGGATGCTTGCCGTCGCTAGCTTGGCTACGAGTCCTACAAAGCGAAGAAGATCATTGCAAGCCGAGATATCTCTTACGCGTTTACCAACGTCATGGCCAACCACTATTACTCACTGAGTGAGTGCACTTATTTTGAAGCGTAAAGCCGTTCTGACCCCGCGCTAGGATCGTACGATCACTTCTGTTTCTTCAATCATATTTCTGACTCTACGAAGCGGATGGACGACTTTGCCTTCTTCGTCTTCTTCACATTCAAGAGTGAGTATCTCCTACTGTGTTTCATCAGGTAGCCTCATCCCAGTGTAGGTTGGAAGCGTCTTCTCCTGGCCGACGGACCTCGTCAGGTCATCAACGCTTTGACGCTCTACGCCTTTTACCTGTCGAAATCCGGAAGCGATCAGCCCCCATGGTGGGACCTGGAGAAATACTTCAAGAATAACGATTTTGTCACATCTGGTCTTATCGTCTCCACCGCCTTCACATGCTTGGTCTTCGCCGGCTCCCTGCTCCTGCTCATCGTTGCGGGCGTTTGCTATATTCCGCTTCTGATGCACATCCAGGGTAACCTCAAGGTATGTGAGCTATGGCTTCTACCGAGCTATCGTAGTCACCCGAGATCTAGGAATATTGCTGCCACAAAGTCGACAAGGTAATTACATTCATGATTTACCATCACGTCGGAAGTCTCATGTTTGTTTCAGCGTATTTCTGAGATCATCAAGCGGAAGAACAAGCAGCGTCTTGCAAAGGCTGCGGCGATTGCTAAGAAGGAAGCTGCCGGCGACTTCTCTCACCTGAAGAACAAGAAGGGCGAACTCATCGCCCAGCCTCTTCCGCAGCCGACACTGCCGAATATCTCGCTTGACGACGACGACGACTCGTCCACGCGGAAAGGCGTACCTGCTCCCAGCACGTATACTTCTCAGTCAGACTACTACTACGAGCGCAAGGAGTTCGGCTCAGACTACCCTCCCACCGACTATCCACCGATGCCGCCGTACGCCCAATACGGCCAGTACAACTCGTCAGTGGGCACACTCCCTGACGATCAGCACTACGATGACAATGATTACGGCAGTACCGCGCACCTGGCACTGTCTGCTGCACCCATGGCTGCGACCGAAGATCGAATGACCATGGCTTCTCCGCGACCTACGTACCCCGATCAGCAACAGCAGCCTTACCTTAATGGATATGCAACAGATCCACATGCTGCGTACCGCGGGCCCTCGCCGGCCGCGTCTGTGGCGTACGGCCAGGCATATAGTGCTGACCCGGTCTACGACCCGCACCAAGAAGCTGGTGCGCAGTACCACCACCACCAGGCGTCGTATAATGGGTACTCAAGAAATGACCAACGTGGAGGCGATGCGTATGACTACGGCGCAGGGCAGGCACATGCGATGTAGTCTCGTCTCGTCCCACCTCCTGGCATTTCCTATATTCTACCTGTCGCATTGTCTCTGTTCTCGTCGTCGCATTATTTCGTATTCCATCACCATCTGGTTTCTTTCTCTCTCTACATCACGGCATCTTAGCATACAATATAAACTGGCTGTACACATATCAGGAGCTTTACACGACTCACGGACAATGGGCAGGTCGTGCATTCATTTCGCAGGCTGTGGGCTAATGCGAGTGTCACCCCCGAACGTCGTGTTACTGTATACCCATGTGTCCGTCATACCGTGAAGCTTGTGTACGTATATGTTACTGTGAGAGTATAGTAGGGACCACTGTCAATGCTACAGCAGGCTGCATACAGCATCGGACCGCGAGGGTCTATTCTTATGTGTTCGAGGCTACGGTGACCCGAGCCTCGCGGCGCTGTTGTCGCTCAACTTCGTTCATACTCCTCCGCCATGCAGGACCACGCTTGGCTTTGGCATCCGGGGGCAGCGGCTTTGATATGTGTCCCATGCGGTCTGCAGGCCAGACGATGAAGCTGAGTTTCGAGTCCACGAGACCCTGCGGGACAGGTCCGAAGCGATTGCTATCTTCTGAGTGAAAGGGCTCATCACCTGCAGGATTTAGCGGGTCAGCCATTGTTTTGAGGATGGTAGTTGCTTAGGTATACCTTCGACCCATATATGTCCTGGAGGTACGCGGACTTGTGCGTCCGGATATGGCGGCAATGTTTGCACCTGGCATGTTTGAACGCTAGTTCGTTAGTTTTGTCGTAGGACTTAATCACTACACGTACCGTGTCTCCGGGAAGGGCGACAACCCTTTTCACAATCAACAGCGAGTCTGTGGGAGACCTACATTCCATGAATGAGTTGAAGACAAAAGTCTTGTGAAACATATTCTTACTTCAGAGCGATGATATCTCCTCGCTGATAATTCTGCTGTACCCTTGCAGAATAACGATCGAACACGACTACATCGCGTGATGCAGAGTCGTCAGGGTTCAGCGTGGGCTAGCTACCTCCACAGTCAGTTGATCCTGCCACTATTGACAGACATATTAATAAAACGGGCCTGCATGCTCCTCCCAGTGACAACTTTCACTGTATAGAAATTCTGCGTGAACACGATGCCCATAGGGAGCCAGGCGAGCGTTGATAGCGTCCATGAGAGTCGCGGATTTTTGGCGCGGAACATCTGCCATGATTGACGAAATCTAGCGGATACGCCGCGTAGGAAGCTCATTACAGGTCTCTGGGAACAGCCTGGCGAAATTTGGGATGGAGAGTAACAGATCGAAGTCTGCGACCGTGGAAGTGCGGACTGAGTAGCCGGAGCGCCGGGACGGATGAGGCGGGCACGGATCTCTCAACGGGCACGGAGACTGAGTAGTATAATTGTGTTCATACAACAGGTTCGGTATATTGAGTTACATCTACATTCTCGTGTAATCTTGCCTTCGCATTTCCTCACATATGTGCGAAGTAGAACAGAACCTCTTTCGCCAATGTTAACCCCAAACCATCTATAGTCGCCAGGACGGCACGTCTGACGAGTTGGTTTTTGAATTCTCTTGAATTCTTGGTGAAATGAGTATAAGCCGAGTATATTGATCACAACAACGATAAATACCTGTAGAGGAGTAACAACGGGTACGCCATCTCTGACCGAGACAAGGACTTCTACATCCTTCAAATTATCTTCGAATATTTGGGGAGCGTGCTCTGCATACCAAGAATCAGTATTTCAAAGGAAGAAAACCATCATATGCTGTTACATACCGACGCCACGGTAGGGACCCTCAATCGAGTGCTCTGGATGTGTAAAGCAAGCATATCTGTGGCGATCTAACAGGGGTTTGCATTCTTCTAGAGGATGCCATGTATAGTCTTCGGGATCCGCCAGGAATGACGGCGAATATTCTCCCTTGTAGCGCATCTTTGAGCACGAATGAATGTAAAATCCTGTTAATATGGTCAAAATCAGGGAAATAGCTGCCGGAAAAAACCAGACGTACCCATGTATAGGTACTGCATCCCCGATATACCAGCATCGTGTATCTCTTTCGCAAGCGTCAGCTCCCGCAACGCACTCAGCTTCACGGTGTATGGTCAGTTGAGACAAATGTGCTGCACATAGGCTATGACTGACCTTGCCGAGGGAAAACCGGTCCCATTTGTTGTTATACATGAAGTACACGCTTGACACACAACACGGCAAGATATCAATGACCCCAACTGCAATAAGCTCGCCATCTAGCCGATAAAGCTGGTGATACGCGCCGTATTTACGTGGTAGGTGGGCTGGTGGGGGCGACGGGTATGGGATGTCTTCCAGCTACGGTCACGTCAGCGAGAAAAGAGCATGGGTTGTATCAGCTTACTATCAGGTTATTGTCAACAAGGAATCGTTTGAAGGAGTCTGGTTTCTTGGTTCCCGTCTCCTTGTGTATTTCTCTCTGATAAATCTGGTAGAGAGCAAATTTCTCTTCCGTGTAGGAGGAAGGTTCTAAGGTGATCTTCTTGGATTTAAACATGTTAGATGCGCGCAGAAAGTGAGGAGGCGCACCTCAAACTTATGCGCCGGCTTAGAGGAACCAGCCATAGTGATTCGCTCGTACTCTGAAGCATGGAGAGCTTCAGCTAGAGGCATGGGAGAATTATCTCTCCCCTTCTGCTTGATATCTGCACCTTGGCGTTTATCGCCGTGCATGACCCAGCTATTGAACCTGCGTATGTGGCAAGGTAAGTATATCGGGGGCGATAAATGCAAATTCAAAGCACCGGTTGATCAGCTTTCTTTGGCTTTTGGAGGGACTGAATTGTAGAGAATCTAGCCTGTTGGATTAATGCTTAAGTGTGGCATATCCTAAATATCGCTGTCCAGCGTACTTGATAGTGTATTGTGGACAACAGGCACGTTTGAGATCTGGCTTGTAGCAATACGTGCCTGACCTGCGCCAGCCTCTGTCTATCATACTTTGGTAGTCCTATGTGAACGTTCGTGAGTCAATAGACCATAGTCGTTTTGCGTAGCTTACATAGCACGTCAGCTGCAGAGGAATACATTCTGCGGCGTGACAGTTCGTTCTCTCGGTGCTCCGTCTGCCTGGGGGACTACAATAGCCGCATGTGGATGGTTCTGGTGGCAAAGGTGATACGATAGAACGATAGGCACTCATGGTATTTACCAAACCACCGCCTCTGCAGTAGTAGCAGTGATGGTGGTCGTGGCTCAAGTGGCTCCGCGTAGATTGGGAGACGCCGTGACGCGATCCGCGGGCTGCCATATCGAGCTGCCTTATGTAGGCTTCATGGCTTCCTATGTCCTCTGCCGACCTGGTTGTCTCTTACCGTCATCTGAATGAACCTCGCTCGACATTCTATCAGCGCGACCGCACCGATCCTTATATTTGACACCCGCTTCGACGCTGACTGTCGCATCTTCACCACTTGTACGCAGGCTGGATTTGCAGTGTACAGCACATGGCCTCTCAAGCTGCTTCGCAAACAAGGTGTGTTTGTGGTGTGCTCTCATTTACCCTCGGAGCTTATGCTGTGTGGCGCAGAGATTACCGGCGGAACGCTCTCCGCTGCTGTGCCCATGCACACATCGTCTCTGATACTCCTTGTGGGCGGAGGTCGTAGCCCCAGGTATCCACCAAACAAAGTCGTATTCTGGGACGATGCGCAGCGGAAGGAAGTGGCAGAATTAGAGTTCAGGGAGCGAGTGCGTGGATTAGCATGTCGAAGAGGATGGTTAGCTGTTGCACTACGGAGACGAGTTGCAGTGTTCCAGGTGAACAGTTCGATATCCCGATACGATGAATGGGACACATGCGATAATCCACGAGGTGTGTAAACCGACGACATTCAAGTTGTGAAATCGTTCTTATACTCTTGATATCAGGTTTGCTTGCTCTTGCGACCGGTACCCACTCCACACTGCTCGCTATACCCGGCAAACAGACAGGCCACGTCCAATTGATTCATCTACCACCCTGCCCACCTCCACAACCCATAGGCCCTCCTCCTTCGTTACCTCCTAAACCACTGCCTCCAGCTCCCACCAAACATCCAGCGTCTATAATTGTAGCACATACTTCCGCTCTCACCACGCTATCTGTTCCTCCCTCTGGACAATCTCTCGCTACGACATCGACTAGAGGTACACTAATACGAATTTGGGATTCCCGTACAGGCAAATTAATACGCGAGCTACGAAGAGGGTCGGACAAGGCTGAGATCTACGGTGTGGCGTTCCGACCGGACGAGCAGGAGCTGTGCGTCTGGAGCGACAAGGGGACGGTGCACATATTCTCCCTTGTAGGTGGAAGCGGTGGATTGTACGTATCCCCCTTTCCTCGCTATACAGCCACTGAAGACGTGTCTCCGCAGGAATCGTCAGTCGACATTTTCGCCGCTGACACCCTGGCTTCCATTACCGAAATATTTTGAATCGGAATGGTCTTATGCGCAGTACCATATACCCACGCAGTCTGCACATATTTCGTTATCAGCACCGCCCTCCAAGCCGCCCACTGCGGACGTCACAGACGAAGAGCGATGCGTAGTCGGGTGGATAGAAGGTCCTGCGGCTGGCGGAGAAGACCCACACCGCCCGACGCCCAGTGAATACCAACTGGTGGCGCTCACATACACAGGAGGCTGGTATCGCCTTTCGCTGCCTGTGTCTACAGCCGCAGCCGTGTCAGCCGCCTCGAACTCTGCCCATTCGCCGCTTTCCGCGTCACCGCCCAGTGTGCGCGCTTTGTCGATCAGTCGACCGCGTTCGCCGAGCATATCGTCTATCGTGAGTCGGACGGAAAGAGGGAAGGAGCGAGAGAGAGAAGGCAAGGAGAGCCGGGAATGTACCTTACGGGAATTTCGTAGGTACGGGCGGTGGGACGGTTGGGGTTGATGTTTATCTCTTGTCTTGCATTATATCTCAGACAGCTGGTTTGCGTTTGCATTTCGTTCATCTGGTTGGATCTCTTAGTACTACTAGTTCCGTATCGTCGACACCCCCATACACACCTGTACACGCAACACTGTAATTTTAAACCATAGCAATGCCTCATCCTTGTTGTAGAACTGTTTAATTTAATCCTTTCGTCCTATCTGACGAGCATGTGAGCGATAGCTCTCTGTAGCGAACTTTGCTGTTACGAAGCTCACCACCGGGCGATATCTGAGGACCTGAGAAGCGCCGACGCCGACGCGTTCGCGCACAACGTGCAGGCGTCTTTCTCGTCACCGACCATCATCACGACGTCCACCATGTCGAGCTCTGCGTATGTCGTTCATTTGTAGCACAAAGAAAGTATGCCTCTAACGATGGAATCCTGTAGAGTGTCCCTGTACCTCGACCCCCAAATACGGGACTGGGTCTTGTTCCCAATTACGCTTGTGATGGTGAGCCGTACACCTATGTCTCCCGCCGAGAGTTCGACCAATAGCATTTACACAGATCATGGTTGGGATACTGAGACATTATGTTGTTCTGCTCCTGCAATCCCCTCCGAAGAAACAAGCTAAGGAGGCTATCCGGGAACAGTATGTCGCCTCTGACCCTCTCATTAAAATTCCCCGAAATAATACACTCTACAGACGCGCTCTGATCCGAGCACAAATCCTCCGGGCGACATCCGCATCGTCTCCTATACCCCCAACGTACTACAAGGCCATCTCCCAGAACCTCGCTCAGGGCTTCGCGGCAGGGACGTACCTCAAGGATGGGCCGCCGAAAGGCGACGAGAAGCCGGCTGCGCCCAACCCGCTCACGGATCCAGGCGCCATGGATGGGATGATGTCGGGCATGAAGACGCAGATGGTTATGATGGTGCCGCAAATGGTCATTATGGGCTGGATCAATTTCTTCTTCCAGGGTTTCGTCCTAAGTGTGTTCCGAAACCTCTATATAGCGTGTGGAGATGCTGACCATACACTTGTAGTCAAACTGCCATTTCCTCTTACCCTGGGCTTCAAGTCTATGCTTCAGCGGGGTATCGAGACTCCGGACATGGACGTACGATGGGTGTCTTCCCTGTCGTGGTACTTCTTGAATTTCTTCGGTCTGAACGGCCTCTACCGTCTCATCTTGGGTAGTGATAATTGTGAGTAACCTTCTGTAGCAACTACCGTGTTACGCTTTGCTGATTTATCCTCAGCTGCTGATTCTTCTACCGCCATGACTACACCTTTCGCTGGTGCGGCGGCGATGCCTCAGACTGGTCAGCCACAAGATTACAATAAGCTCTTCAAGGCAGAAATGGATAATCTGGAATTTTCTGAAGGCTTGTATTCGTGGGTGGCAAGCGACGTAGAGTCGAGAGTACTGAAAAAGTACGGGCGAGCGGCTTAGATGTATAACTAATATCAATTTATTATATCCCACATTCGCTGCGAGTGCTTGTGTAACAGCGAAGAATGTCTGTACTACAGGAGAGCGTTATATTGTACATTCACAACCTTCTACCTACAAGTAAGTCCTAAGAATATGTACTGCAGTACCGTCTGGCGGCGGAACACGGTCGACCTAGCATCAATTATCGCACTCTATTGATAGCTCGCGCGAACATTGACGCGAGCTTTTCTGACGAGCACGGTGTTATAGTAGGTGTGACGGGTATCGGATAACTTACGGAGGCCCGGCGATCGAAAAGAAGATTTCCTCATACGAGTCCATCGTATAATGACAACGCCTGTGCGTCAATTAGTACTTGAGGAATGGATGGCACAGCAGGTGACCCCATACCTGGACTATAGTGGGATCCTGCTTACTACCCTCGACGAACTCATCATATGTTAGCTTAGCGTCTTTGTCACGGTCCATGTTCTTGAAAATCTTGTCTACCCTCTGTGGAAATGTTACCCTCCGGGCGAAACAGGAAAGCACAGTACCCTGCGCACCTTTTCTGGTGTGTCCTCGTCCGGCGGGAGCTTGACCATCTGACCGGTCATCTTGTATATCGATTGTACGATTTGTAGCATTTCTGCGTAGGTGATGAAGCCATCGCCATCAATGTCGTATAGTTGGAAAGCCCCTGCACGGTCAGCCGGCCCTTCAGCATTGAGCTGCACACGGAAGATGGGAAAGGGAAGCACACACATTTGAGCTTCTCGTCTAATCGTCCTCTACTCGTGACGCTTAACGCGCATATGAACTCCTTGAAGTCGATGTGCCCGTTCTTGTTCTCGTCGAAAACGTTGAAAACATAATCGGCGAATTCGCCTGGATCTCCGAAAGGAAAGAATTGCTTGTATATCCGACTGAACTCGTTCTTGTCGAGCTGACCAGAGGGACAGTCTTTCAGAAATCCCTTGTACCTATGGAGATAGAGAGAGGACGTTGTCAGCGACAGCACGGAAGAGCCGTAGACGAGAACAAGACACCATTGTTGTAGCTCCCGCTTATCGACTAGTATGAAAGCCGATTAAGACGCGCTTGGAGACGAATTGTGGAGACGTACAGTACGTGTGTTTCTGAAGGTCCGAGAGCTGCTCTGGCGAGAGCTTTGATTGTGATTTACCCATGATTCCGCGAACACAGAACTGAAGGTGTGGAAGTGAGATGCAAAGAGAGGAGGAGCGGTACAGTGTGGCGGTGCAAGCGGTTTGGACTTGTCTCATTGCCGATTCGGAAAGCGCGTCACGGCGTCTAAGGGGTTATCACGAATCTAGAGATCAGAGCGGAAGCATTTTTTAGTGTTATCAGGTTCCAGAGGACGGCAATTGTACAAAATGCGGGACAATGGCTGTACAGGGCAGTACTCATCTGTCAACAGTTGGGATGCTCCTGTTCTCGGTATGCACAGGGATAAAGACGTGGCGTAACTGCGAGACTTCGATCAAACCTCGTATTTTTCTGGTTATCAGTATGTTGGATAAGTACTTAACTGATGATATGCGTGATCTCCCTCTGCCTCGAGGCAGCATCGTGCTGCACGACGTTGAAAGGAAGCATGCAGCTGAGAGAGTCCATTGAAACGAACGCCTTGAGCCCGTACTGCCAACTGGTAGACCAGGATCGCAGCCCCCAGTCGTCGTCCCAGCGATTTCGAGCACGGAAACCCATGATTCGCCTAAATGAACTATATCATCATCGTAAAAAAGGACCGCATGCTTATGTCTTCTCCTTCTCCTGGCACAATCACTCTTATACCCCTGCCCTTCGCTCTGTAACGACCTCCCTTCTTTCGTAACGCTCACCATCCTCGACATGTGCTATGCCGTGGGCTCCATCGACCAGGCTACAGGCACATGTCCTATGTGCAAAGTCTTCAAACCGAGTGGCAGGTACTAACCTCATCTTCCCCTATCCTGCTCTAGCCTTATTAATCTGTCTCGCTCCCGTAAGGTGTCCCCACGTCAGAGAAACCTGTAGGAATCGTGCTCTCCATCCCAAATGCGACGTGGTTTATTTGAAGAACGCTGAGGGTGAGTGCTGTCGTCGCACTTATCGCGCGCCACGATCGCCGGAAGCTAATATGCTGCCACCAGTTCAAACGTTCAATGGGTGTGGGTTCTGCAAAGTATGTCCACAGCGTTTCATTCTTCGCGATCGTACCGATCCTTACGCTGATCTTCATTATCCAAGTGGGCGCGTAACAACACCAATCCAAAATTGTCGGGCTATCAGAACCCTGGTTGGCCCGGCTGCTGCAGGCCGCCTAACCCTTCAGAGAACAAGCTAGTCCAGGCGGCAGACTGGCCCACTGTCAGTCTCGTCCACCGGGTCCCCATACCCTCTGAAATCAAGGCAATTTTGGAGTCTATCACAGGTCAGAGGACTTCTAACGCGCTCCCGTTCAGTACCGGAAGTATCCGCGGAAGTCTTCCCTCCTCACAGCCTCCTTCATTGTCGCGTCGTACGAGCTCTAGTGTCACTGTTCCTACTCGTGGAGATACCACGCCCAACAAGGTCACTCCAGTGTCCATCCCGCCCAAGCGCAGTGGTAGCGGTGGTAGCCCGCAACAGTTGTCTGCTACCCTGGCGACTGGTAGTCGCAATGCCGCAGCAGATAATATCTCCTGCTCCTTACCCAACGCCTCTGCTATGGACCAGGTCCAGAACATGGTTCGCCGCCCCCTTGTCGAGACCCAGGAGAGGCGCCGCAACAATTCGCGCGAAGCAAAGAAGGGGTCGCCAAACAGACAACCTGTCGAGCTTCTCCCCAGCCGGAAAAGTGTTGATGCGACTTCCAGCCGGAAGAGCATTGATTTGGGCAGTTCGGCGCGTCGGAACACCACCACTCAGCAACGCCCTTCCATCTCAGCGGCTACTACGTCTACCTCAGTGAATAAAGTGACTGTCGACGCGACGACGTCTTATCGCTCCGCACTCGCGCCCAGCACCAACTTACCTACCGCCTCCATACCCATGCCCAGCTCCCGCACTAGCGGAGACCGCGAGAAGAGCAATACAGACTCTGTTCGCCGCCGAAAGACTTCGCTGGAAAGCGCATTGGGCGGACTCAGCATCTCCAGTGGTTCGAGTGCTTCCAGCAGTGATAGCGGTGGAAGCACAGAAACGACAGTCATATCCGACGGCGGATTCACGGATTATCTGTCCGATGAGTCAGATGCTGAACTGCAGCGTCAAGCGGAGATCAAAGCAGTTCTTTTGGAGAAGATGGAACAGAGCTATGTGGAGGAACAGGAATTCAAAGCTGCACGTCAGCAGCTCGCAAACATCGATCTGCGTCCACCCAAGTCCTGGACCTCCAACGTTCATTCCACCCCCCGATCCCAGAACGCTTCATCTAACAACGTTGGCTCAGCCTATAACCCCCATTTCTACGGCTCCTCCAGTTCTTCATACATCGCAGCCACTTCCAGCTCCCATTCTCGCTCTTAGAGTTCATCGGCGAACGCGCTTTTACCAATGCAACGTGTCTTTTATGGTTGAAGGTCTCAATTCTGTCTGTACTCACTGTAGGATCATTGACATAGCAGGACTGTATTCAAGTTCGAAGGGATTCCGGTCTCTGTACGCTGTACTCATTCCCCAATGCTCAAATCCACAAAACACCACATCTGTATCACTTCCACAATTTGTTTCCATGTCATTTGTAGCTGTTTCATAGTTTTCATGCATTCTTGCTGTATATTTTACTGAGTTCTCACGTATGTCGCCCCTTTGAACTTGCGATCGGGATCGTGAGGTAATGGGCGCCCCGCCCTTTTCCTTATTAGGTAGCTGACTCGGCCTCGGTCCCGCGACTTTCTTGCATGCATGCGACGGCGCTTAATTCAACCCACATCCTTTCGATTTCCAGTGCCTCTGCAACGCGTCCAACTTCAAAAGTATTGCTTACAAACCACGCATATAGCTAGCATGACCTTACTTGCCTCGCATCTAAATGCTCTCATCTCATCTAGCACTGACGATGCATCTGAGATTGATAGGCGTGCGATTGAAGAGTGGACGAAGTGCGTTCGCTCGTATAATGGTGTTACGGGACATTAACGTCTGGATTATAGAGCTCGGATAGACAAGTCTTATTCTGACGTTGCTGAAGATCTGCAAGAAGACGCATCCCACCCTGAATGGGATTCGGTGCTCAACGCGTCCCTGGGAACTTCGTCACAACAACACGACCTTGGTGTATCTTCGTTGACATCGAGACTTATCTCGTAAGTAGAAATCTCACTCTATTTGTGAGATATATCTCATGCTCTTATATTAGGAAGTATGGCTCTGAACCAACGCTGTCATCTTTGGGTGACCTTCTGTCTTCGTCGAAACCTAGTGATACAATTTCAGAGCCATTGGCGGAACTGCTTGGATTTGAAGAACTGGATCTCGTCATGGAAGTGCTTGAGCATCGGTCCCGAATTGCTCAAGAGGTATATTCAATTGACATCATAAGAGTCATAACCGATATCGACCTTGTCTATTAGGTTTCATCATATCTTCAAAGTAGTACCCAACAACCACGATCCTCGTCAAGCAAACCAATATCCGAGCTTGATGGTCTGGCGCTATTTTGATTAGATTCCTGTCTACTGACACAGAGTATAGCTCATTCGAACGCGCTTGATGCCGATTCAGCGCGTTTGAGAATGGAGCAGAGTTTGCGATCCAACGCAAATCGTCCATTGTTCACTGGAACTGCTGTAGGAAAACACGACATACACATTCACGCAGCAGTTGACTTGTCTTACAGCATGAGGCACCGGAAATACTGCAGCATGTGTATACTTCCGCATCGATGGCGCAAGGCAACGTGCTTTCACATTTAGGTACCAGGTTTGCCTTGCCTATAGGAACTACGCGGGTACCATACGATGTAAGTATACCTTTGATGATTACCTTCTGCGTACATCGTCCTGACGGACTTCAGGAATTTGAAGAAGTCACCGTTCCACCGGCACGCCCTGTTCCTCCGCGTTCAACCGAGCGACTCATTCCTGTCTCTGAGCTCGAAGACTTAGCGAGGGGCTCGTTCCCGGTAAGATATTCCTGCCTATCAGGAAGCCTATTGAGTCTTACACCGGATAGGGATACACTATGCTCAATAGGATACAATCCATAGTCTATCCAACTGCATTTAAGTCAAACGAAAACATGCTTATTTGCGGTAAGTCTGTGCAACTGATCGTTTTCGCATCCATGGCCGACCATCACCTTCGTTAGCTCCTACCGGTGCTGTTGGTTTTCGCATCTGGCTCAAGTGGACGGAGGACTAATGCATGTTATCGTATAATAGGGTAAGACCGATGTTGCTATGTTGACTATTCTCCGCGTCTTGGACCAACACCGGACTTCTTCCCCGACATCCCAGCCTCTAGCCTCTACAATCCATCGTGATAATTTCAAGATTATTTACGTGTGAGTCTACACGGTGTGTTGTCAATTCGTGTAGACTGAAACTATAACCAGTGCTCCAATGAAGGCGCTGGCGGCGGAAATCGTACGAAAGCTAGGGAAACGGCTGCAATGGCTGTCTATCCGCGTACGAGAGCTGACAGGTGTTTAGCATCACATTTGCGGCGGTGATTTACTGATGTTGGAACAGGCGACATGCAAATGACTAAGGCAGAAATCGCCGAGACGCAGATTATCGTGACTACCCCAGAGAAGTGGGACGTCGTGACCCGCAAACCTACCGGTGAGGGAGAGGTCGCTTCGGTAAAGCATATGAGGTGATATATCGATACGTTCACTGAAACAAGCATCTATAGAAAGTTAAACTCCTCATCATCGATGAGGTTCACCTACTCAATGACGAGCGTGGTGCTGTTATCGAAACTATAGTGGCTCGAACCCTTCGGCAGGTGAGTGCTTCTACGGTTCCAGCCCGCATATGATAACGGGGGAGCGTGTTATAGGTTGAATCAAGTCAATCCGTTATCCGAATCGTGGGTCTCAGTGCCACGCTCCCAAACTACATCGACGTTGCCGACTTCCTCTGCGTCCAAAGGCAAACAGGTTTGTTTTACTTCGATTCGTCTTTCCGGCCAGTCCCTTTGGAACAGCATTTCATCGGAGTTCGAGGGAAGCCCAATAGTCCTCAGTCGCGGAAAAACCTCGATTTTGTCACCTTCGAAAAGGTCAGAGAACTGGTTCTCCAAGGGCATCAGGTTATGGTGTTTGTACATGCTCGTAAAGAGACGGTTAAGACAGCTCTGGCTTTGAAAGAGGCTGCGATGGTCGATGGCACTCTTGACGATTTCAGCTGCGAGGAGCATCCTTCATTTTCGTTCTTCAAACGGGACATTGGGCAGTCAAGAAACAAAGAGATGAAGCAGCTCTTCGACGATGGATTTGGTATACATCATGCGGGTATGTTGAGGGCGGATCGCAATATGATGGAAAGGATGTTTGAAGCTCGTGCCATCAAGGTATTTTTACGTTATACAATCATCGCATTGAGCCCTGAATGTGCTCTCATCAGGTTCTTTGCTGTACTGCAACTCTTGCGTGGGGTGTCAACCTCCCCGCTCACGCAGGTAGGAGCTCGTTGCATTCAGCTTTTGATCGTACTTATGCATTCTAGTCATCATCAAGGGAACACAGGTATATGACAGTGCCAAAGGATCCTTCGTAGACTTGTCGGTTCTTGACGTTCTGCAAGTATTCGGCCGCGCAGGCCGTCCCGGTCTCGAGGATAGTGGAGAGGGCTATATTTGTACGACCATGGATAAGCTTGATCACTATCTGGACGCAGTGATTTCTCAGGTGGGTCTGCTTCTTCTCCTTGGCTATTACGTGACGCTCATGGTAACTGTAGAATCCTATCGAGTCCAAGTTCGTGGCAATGATCATTTATTGCACGGACGTCTGACTTCTCGTTATCCAGGTTTACTGCTGGCATGGTGGACGCTCTCAATGCAGAGATCTCTCTAGGGACTGTGGCAAATGTCGACGAAGGCGTACAATGGCTCGGCTACACCTACCTTTACGTTCGCATGCGCAAACAGCCTTTACAGTACGGTACGCAAGACTTGCCGCCTTTGCATAATGATCATATCGTTGATTACGTCTGCCGCAGGCCTTACCTGGGATCAAGTAGCTAACGACCCTGAATTGGCTTCCAAACGCACGCAACTGGTGGTGGAAGCGGCCTCTCTACTAGCCAATACTCGAATGATTGCATTCGATCGACAGACTCGCGAATTCACGATAACCGACTTGGGACGAATCGCTGCAAAATACTACATTCGTTATGCCTCGATCGAGATCTTCAACAAGGTCTTTAGGCCACGAATGTCAGAAGCAGATGTGCTTGCAATGTTGTGTATGAGCAAAGAGGTATGCCATGTTTATTCCACTAAGGAGCCATCCCTAACCCGATGCAGTTTGATCAAATACAAGTCAGAGAAAACGAGGTTAAGGAGCTCGAGCAGCTGATGGAAGCGGTACCGTGCGACGTCAAGGTGGGATTCCATGTACGCATACATGTCCATATTGATTTATGGTCATGATTAGGGAGGCACGGATACTAGCCAAGGCAAAGTGAACATCCTACTCCAAGCATACATATCTGGATTCAGGCCTGAAGACTTTGCACTCGTATCTGATCAAGCCTATGCAGCCCAGAATGGCGGCCGTATTGTCCGCGCATTGTTGGAGATTGCTATCAGTCGCAAGTGGGCGAACGTTAGTGCGGTGCTCATGGGTATGAGCAAAGCTATCGAGGAACGCCTCTGGCCCTTCGACCATCCGCTCAAACAATTTGATAAGCTCAAAGCCGAAGTTTTCTACAACCTAGAGCGGTTCGCTGATGATTATGCTGTCAGCGAGCTGGCAGAAATGAGTGCCGCCGATCTAGGGGAACTCATACGCCTCAACGAACGACATGGAGCCGCCCTTCGAGACGCAGCAAAGCAATTTCCTACCGTCCATATTACTTCTCAACTTCGTCCTCTTGGTCCTGACGTCCTAAAGATCGCCGTGCATGTTGCCCGACGGTTCAACTGGAGCTCTAACGTACATGGGTCTGTAGAGCCTTTCTGGCTCTGGGTTGAAGATCACACAGGCGAAGCCATTCTACAGCTATCCCACCTGATCTTCCGACAATCTACAGAAACCCTCGACGTCGACTTCGTAATATCGATACCAAGCGATAAACCTCCTCCATCCGTGACCATCCGTTTTGTGTCCGATAGGTGGCTGGGTGCGGAGGAAGAAGTCTCGATACCGCTCGACGATCTTGTCATGCCCACTCCGACGGATTCACACTCCCCGCGGCTGGATATACCATTCTTGTCCTTGGACGTGGTTCAGGATCCTGCTTTGCAAGACCTCTTCTCGTCGCGTATTCATGGCTTCAATGCAATACAATCGCAAGTCTTTTGGAGCCTGGTCAACACCAGGTCACATACTCTGCTTTGTGCGCCAACAGGATGCGGCAAGTCAACCGTAGCTCAAATAGCGCTATGGCAAGTAGATCACGGTGTTCGATTTTACAGCGCGCTGACGAGCCATATGCAGGAAAACGCTGCGCGATTCTGGCGATCAGACCTGGGTCCTGATAGTCGTACCTCGTCGTAGCGTTCTCATGGAATCATTCACAGAGCTCAGAGCGATGTCAAAAGCAATGGGTATTTCCGTGGACTTGCTTACAGCAGAATCCACCTTGCGTCCACCCCAGAGGAAGGCGATACGTCTCATGACTTCATCGGATTTATTAAACTCGTTGTCTCGTAGCAAGTCAGCCACATTGCACGTTTCATTATCGGGGCTCCGCATGGT
Source organism: Pleurotus ostreatoroseus (assembly GCA_005298045.1). Lineage (NCBI taxonomy): Eukaryota > Fungi > Basidiomycota > Agaricomycetes > Agaricales > Pleurotaceae > Pleurotus > Pleurotus ostreatoroseus. The sequence goes on from SWBT01000086.1 coordinate 465,890, forward strand.
TTTATGCGAGAATTTGGAGTTGCTTGACTCTGCATACGAGCTTGCCGTTTCCTTACTCATACACGCCACACAACAACATCCCACACGATACGTCGGCTTGTCGAGCTCATTGAACGACCCTGCCGACCTCGGTGCATGGTTAGGCGTGAATTCTACATCGTTGCACAGCTTCCGGCCTAGCGATCGAGACCAGGCACTCACGGTCTCCACGCATACTTTCACTATTCCTCAATCAGCTGCTCTCTTCAAGGCGATGGCAAAACCGGCACATGCGGCAATACAAGGCACATTTGGTGAATCTGCGATTGTCTTCGTCCCCTCGCGTGGACAGTGCCATTCTGTCGCTCGGGACTTGATCACGCAATGCGCGCTGCAGATGGAGTCAACCAAAGGATACCTCCCAGATGACATCTCGGTCGAGGTGCTGGAAGATTATCTTGCGCGACTGCAAGACCGCAGCCTAGTCGACTTCATATCGCGCGGAATCGGGTTTTTCCATCCCGACATCTCTAAACAGGACCGCACGTTCATCTTGCAGCTGTACGCCGAGGGCATCGTGCGTGTGCTCATCGTGCCGCACGATTCGTGCTGGACGCTCCCCGTGCGCGCGGCGTGCGTTGTCGTGATGGGCACCCAATATTTGCACGTGTCACCCGATGGGCAGGAACGTCAGATGCGAGACTACAAGCTCGAAGAACTCGTCCGCATGCAGGGGCGCGCCGTACGGCATAACAACACGGGATACTTCCACCTGTTCTGCCAGACAGAAGGCAAGGATACGTTCATGCGGTTTTTGAACGATGGACTACCACTGGAGTCCAAGCTGTTGGAGACAGAGCATGCGCGGACGATGTATCAAGCCATACGGAGTAGGGGCGAGCTCAGGAGCAAGCAAGACGGTGTGGACATGCTTTCCTTCACCTTCCTGGCGCGGCGACTGGAGAGCAATCCCAGCTACTACGATGTGCCCCCAGGATCGAGGAGCGAGCGGCTGTCTCGGATCGTGGACGATTTGGAAAGGACAGATTGAATTGCCTAGCATCTTACATTACATTACGATCAGCTGAACATCCGAGTTAACCCTACATCTAAGATTCAGACCCTGGAACACGGTGCGAGATGCGAGACAGTGCGTGGACGACGAGCATCACTGCTTCAAGAATTTCTTGAGGCCCTGAAGACGTTCTACTGCCCGATGCAGCGTGTCTGTGTCCTTGCAGAAAGCGAAGCGTGCGTAGTTCTCGCCGATAGAGACGTGCTCTTCGCAGTAGAACTGTGGAACGTGTTTTCAACGAGCGATTCTGAAACAAGTCATTGTTTCTACTAACCTCGCTGACAGGAATCGACGAGACGCCGATCTCCATCGCAATAAACCAGCATGCCTTGAAGTCCCGTCCTCTGCCCTGCACGCTCTCAGGGAAAGGGTAGTTGTCCGGCCATTGCAGATTTGAGATATCCTACCAGCCAAATGTGTTGAGCTGACCTGCCTGTAGATCGATACATTCAAACTTACAAGCAACAGGAAGTAGGTTCCCTGTGGCAGTGTGTAACGCATCCCAAGCTTTTCAAAACCGTTTGCGAGGATCTGTCTACGCTCATCGTATTCTCTACGCTGTTGGTCGACGAAGCCGCGCTTAGTCGCTTGCTCTAGGCCAGCCGCCACGGCTTCTTGCATGGGCGAGTTGCTGCAGAACACGATCCGCGTTGTTGCGGCCAGCGTAGGCTGAATGATCCAGGACGGGCCGATGAGCCAGCCGATACGCCAGCCAGTCGCTGCGAACATCTCTGTTTGCGGATACGAAGTTGAAATGATCGTCGATCGGATGTAATAGTGAACACTTACTGCCCGCAGATTGGATGGTCACGGTACGGTCCCACATGCCTGGCAGCGTGGAGAAGCGTATGTGGTCGCGTCCCTCGAAGACCAGGGAGTCGTACTGGAACAAACGCGGATCAGTACATGCAACAGGAACCGGTCAGCAATTGGATCCGGACGTACAACTTCATCAGATACGACCATGAGGTTGAATTCTTCGGCGAGGGCAGCAATCTTTTCGAGTTCTTCTCGTGTGAACACCTTTCCGACGGGGTTGTGCGGTGTGTTAAGGAGGATCATTTTCGTCTTGGAGTTCAAAGCAGCGCTGGATCATAGGATTGAGGAGGGTGAAGGGGAAAGAGCATATCATGATGTGCGTACCGCAACTCGTCGAAATCGATCTTCCAGTCATCGCCAGTGGGGTGATCCTTCGTACGGTCCGGGTGAAGAGGAACGTAGACAGGAATACCACCGTTAAAGACAACGGTGGCGAGATATTGATCGAAGAACGGCTCAAACATAATGACTTCGTCTCCGGGCTCAAGGAAGGCGGTCAGCACGGAATATTCACCTGGAGCCAACAGGATCAGCGATATCATGGCGGATTGACGGATGTGGGACTTACCCTCATTTGCACCGCTGGTGACCAGGATCTCAGACTCCACGTCAAGATCCCTTCCAAACTGATCACCAAAGTAGGCCTTGATAGCGTTGCGAAGACGTATCCTGCCCTTGGGGTGAGAGTAGTGGTTCGCGACCACGGTTCCCAAAGCCTCGTTTGCAGCATCCTTGATCCATTGAGGCGGTGAGAAATTCATATACCCTTGACCGAGATTGATACAATCATCTGGAAGGTTGGCAGCGCTGTCGTTGACATCGTCGTCAGAGGAGAGTTGTTCATCACCGGGTCCGCGACACGCACTTGAAAATGGACCATACGTCCTGGGCCAGCGCTCGACCGTCTTTCAAGCGAGTCGCGAAAGGCACAAGGTTGGTACGCGTGCCATTTTGTGCGGATTTGACACCGTTAGTGTGTCCGTTGGTCGCCATGGGTCGCTGTAGAGATGGTCGTCGGAGACAAGAGGTCGTCTGCAGCTTTGGGGAAAGCAGGGAGCGTGGGAGGGCAGTAGAGAGACGAGGAGTCAGTTTCATAGCCCGGACTGCCGCCGTGCCCAAGGCTCGGAGTAAGACTATAAGCGCCTTCCATGGTCCTTGTGCGCGAAACTCACGCCATAGACAGCGAAACTGCAGCCTGCATCATTGCCGCCGACGGAGGGTCCTTCAGTCCCGGATTCCTCATCTGACACCCTGATGATGTGCCCGACAAAAGCCTGGAATCCAATGGAATCGTGTCGTATTGTATTCGATCGTGCTACACAGAAAATATGAGACACCCGCGAGAGTCCTATGGCACGGGACGCTGTTACGAAAAGCTCGCCGACATACTGAGACGCAGGAGATAAGTTGCAATATAATAAAAAATGTCCGCGGAGGATCGGATACAATACGAAGTGATCGGTCCGTCTAGCAATCATCCCGTCCTCTACGCGAGAACACCACAATACGGTTCAAGCATCGCAGGGTAACTGAATCAGCTTCCAGGCTCGGATAAAACACCAAGGCACGAGAAAAGTATACGAATCGTTTCTCCTCGGTCTTGCCATCATGCCTTCGATCCCTTCCATTTTATGTATTGATTTAATGGATAAAGAGGACCCGCGTGTGTCTGAAGACCTTCCACAGCTTTCCAACACCGCAGGGAGGGTATAAAGCCATAGACGGGAGCTAGTCGTGGGTCATCGTCCCACTCTCCTGTCGAGGATGAGATAAGAAAAGTGATTGGTACGCAGTACTCAGGTCCCGAGATAGTACTCGTACATCTCTCTGGAGACGCACGGACACCCGCTGATGCTCTGCGGCACCGATGGCTCCTCCGGCACAGGGAAAGCATTAAAACATTGCATGAGCCGAGAAGCAGATGGATGGGTGCACAGATGGAACTCACGATGTCTATCTTCGATACTGTGTTGTGGGACAGCGCAAATTGTTTTACCGAAGGAAGATATCGATTGTCAATTGACATACCAACTTCAGCAGCGACCACAAGCACTGCACTGTCATGTCGTGATGTGGCGGAATAACGGCTGGTTGTGGTCGACGTATCGATATGATCAGACTTGTCAATCGCTCCCTGACCGTGATGCCAGGCGGATCGTAAGGCACGCCACGACGAAGACGAGCACCATGGCACTGTCAAGCACTGAGATGCGCGTGATGTTCGTCTGGATTCCGTCTGGCTAAGGGCATCAGTATCATCGTCGTTTCGTTCAAGCGGAACGGAAGAGATACCTTTGACAGTTACATTTGTTGCGAGAAGGTGATGGGCCGCAGAAATTGCCAGGACACGATATCCGCCAGAGGTATTCTGACAATGCTTGCATCTGTTTGCTTACCTAGAAGTCCATAATGGTCTCATACCACTGAATGAGTGATTCGGCAGTGTCATAACGGATGTCACAAAGGAACATAGGGCTTTTGTCCGGCTACCACGTTAGACCAGCCTAGCAGCGTAAGTGATTTGCTGATTTCATGCTCTGTAACAGAAAGGGCGGTACACTTTTATCAGATCGCTTCAAATGCATATCTTACGTCGTACTCACGAATATACGTTTTGTCGCACGCTGTAACGCATATGCAGCGTCCACGACTTGATGCAATATCCGTCAGGTTCGATGATGGCACAGTGAGTGTGTTCGCTGCCCTTCCGCTCATATCCCGAGGCAGCGGCAATCTTGAGAGCTCTAATATTCATTTCTGCAGTCGAGGATGCTGCATGCGGTGGGATTTGTCCTGGTCCGAGGAATATCGTCAATGAGGGCAACAGGAAATAACGAGGCGGGATCAAGCCATGTTTAAGCGTCTAACCCAAGCTGGTGATGAGGCCTGAGGACCCTAACCCCAAGACACAGGTGCTGATTTGCGCCATGACTTGGCCGCAGTGACAGACCGTCAAGTACTTGTTATTGCTTGCTTTCTTCGTTCCCGATCTCTCTGAGGGCACATCATACACTACAAGGTTGAGACACGTATGTATTGAAGTTTGCCAATGTGTTAAATTAATTTGTTACCTCATTACAGTGTTGCTCAATTTTGGAGGTTGTCAGTGCTGTGGGACCGATATCTCATTTTCCGGGTGGTCGCCGCATCGAACACCTCTGGCACCACCTTATTAGATGTATAACATGCCATTATGATTTTCGGCGTAATGACTGAAGAAGCACACTAAGTATGTTCCTGGCTTCTGAGTCACAGAGACGACACACAGGTCATGTCACTTTGCCGACTCTGAAGACCCCATACCAGCTCTCCCTTAGCTTCTGGAGCTGAAAAGCTGTAGATCGGACGGAATGTGCTCAGACGTAGAGCTTGATACTTAAGAGGTTTCAGCCCATCGCTCAGGCACGATCCAGGGCTTGCCGGACCGCATCCGCACAGTCTCTGACGAAACTCACTCCTCTTCAATAGAGACCTGTGCTGTGAGAAGGTGACGATTGTTGTTGCGACTGATATATCTGATTCGCTGGGAGTGCGGACATGGATCTTCAATTGCTTTCACCAGCGCGATCTGTCGTATTGCATGATTGGAATGCGCAGAAATTAACGGACGAGCGGTATAGGTCAGTTCCTCTCACCGTTTCGCGAGGCTCAAATTCTCACTACATCATCATAGTATCTATATGTACGGGTGATTGAGTACGTACGGGGATGTAACCCATCCAGGCATCAGCAATATCCGCGGCTGGTGTTCAAGATGCCGCTCTCCGTACCGAAAGCTGAACTCATCGGTACTTGCTTGGAACTGATGGGATATGGTCTGTGCACCTTCGCTTCACCAGGCATACGGCTAATCGATACGCAGGTGCATATTTGGTCATCTTCATCGAGTGCGCGCGTGTGCTCTACGGGAAGTACATCAACGGAAAGGGTGGCATGCACCTATCAATAGTGGCATTCACAATATTCTGTCTGGTCACGACGGTATGCAAATCTTTCATCCACGCCTACAAGCTTTCTCTTTATCCATTAGGTCTCGATGTAGCATCTCGTTGTCGAAGTCGTGCGTATCATGGCTGCGTTCACGGACAATATAGACGTACCCAACGCACCTGTGACATACTACACGGTAGTGAACTCCCCGCTGGATGTCACGAAGAACGCTGTGTACTGTGCCGTTACGCTTGTTTCGGATGCACTCATTGTACGTCTTCTTTTCCCACACATCCTAAGCTTATAATTGAATCTATACGAAGGTCTACCGGCTTTTCGCCGTGTGGGGACATAATTATTATATCACAATCCTGCCGATGCTAGCATTCTTTGCTGATATTGGTGCGTAATATCTGCTCCAATACAGCTGCTCATACCGACCGCGAATCAGGCACCTCGGTTTGGTTTCTGTCATCTCTTCGTCTGGTGACACCCGACGACGATGTTCTACTCTCCAAGGTTACTGTTCGTTCCAAATATTTCTATACCGTCACGCTCGTTTTGAATATTCTTTGCACGTGTAAGTCTGCTCATTCATACTCTGACTCTTCTACTGACAGTCATTAAGGCGGGATCTCGTGCAAGATATGGATGATCCAACGGGGTCTGAGCGAATACGCCATGAACTCGGTCTCGCGCTTGAGAAGAATCCTGTCCATTATTATTGAATCTGGTGCGTCACACATCGGCATTGACGAGATAAAGTTATTGCTGAAGCTCTTTGTCTTCTTCTACCAGCTGCAATTTATTCAGCTTGGTTGATTGCTTTGATCTTTACAAGCGTAGCAGGTTCATCCGCACTGTTCATTTTGCTCAATTCAGTAAGTCTTATGCACTACGATCCAACTTTGCACTGACCGATCGCTCTATTTCAGCTTTCGCCTGTCATTGTGAGTCTCATCGTCGTATTCAACTCTCAGGACATGTTGATAATCACGATGTTTCAGGGCATGGTGTTTTCGGCGGTCATCATAAGGGTCTCTAATGATCATCCGATGAGGACACAAACCGCCAATGGCTTCAAAGTCTCTACCAATATTGACGGTACGAGACGGCCCAGGCAAGCCGCCACCAGCAGTGGTCCGACCCTGGCATCAACCATACATAGCGACGGTGTCCAGATCACTCTGGATACGATAACGCACCGTGATCGAGACGATGGGGGTTTCGCGGCGGGGGAGAGATTGCGCTCGTATAGCTCTGACAAGATCGACAACCTTGCCTAACAGTGCATGTCACAAAGTGCTTTAGATTGCTTTACCTGAGTATCTTTATGAATATAGACCTTTGTAACGATGACCATCACGGCTTGCAGGTAATACATATGGATCGCGGGCCTATAAGCCGTGGAAATATGGTAACATCCCCGGATGTCTGTGCAACAATTTTGTACTTTCTGGCCATATAGATGGAAGGAACCAGATGATGGAGTTATACGAAGTTGGAAGAAGTGCGAAACTGTCGGCCGCGAACTTATTCAAGCCAACAGCTCGTTTCATCAGTGCACCGGCGATTCGTGACAGCTGACGGCATGTCAAAGAGAAAACAAGCGAATCAGCATCCTAGTATCATCATTGCTCCGCGGGAATTGGGAAGAGATCTCTACGCGCTTTCAATTCCATTCGCAGCCGTCAGAAAAGCTTCAGGTACGTAAATTGCGATTTAGAAAGAATCCTTTTATTGTACGCTGTGGTACCACATTGCGCGTAGACAAATTATTCATTATCATCTGTCAGTTTGAAGATGGCTGCATCAAGAGGCGTGGTACGCACATGTGAAGACGACGTTTCCTCAATCCACGGCCGTTTAATGAGTTCCGCTCTAATCCCGAGCCAAAATATCGAATAGTAGGTGTAAATGTCACGAAAATATGCGCACGACTTGCTGCACCTCTGTAAAGGACTTTATATTGACTAGTGCAGACTTTGCAGATGATGGTTAGTACTAAAGGTAGACCTCGGACGTCGGCCCGTAAGGCGCTACTTGGCGTCTAGTCGGGGTTACGTAATGTTAGGCGCCGTAACGTCGAACTTTGGTCACCCCGAACTTCGTCACTCCAGTCGAAGCTTTGAACTTGCCCTGTGAAAGACTCAGTTTCAGGACCGTATACGCACTGTCTCTTGAACAACACGCGACCATGTCTGTACCTTGTGGTATGTTCAAAATCTACGTGGATGGCAGAATGCTCGAAACTCTAGTTCTCGGCCTGGAACTTTGCCGGAGGTAGAGCAGGCTCCGAGGTTCTGCAGGTTAGCAACCTACCAGCCTATTCAGGTACGTACCATGACTATCGTCCGGAGGTCTTCTGGCGCTGATCACACCAGGTGATTCGTCGTAGGTGGTAACCGGTTCTATCAGTTCACCTTTGAAGTTCCAGGGAATCCTACATAGCTGGGAAATGGGGCCTCGCTAACCCAGTTCAATGCACCGAGGTAGGATGTGCATGGTTCTGGCGTGGATGTCGAACCTGTAAACCTGCTGTCCCATTTGACAAAATTGGACCCTCTTCAGTCGAAGCTCGGGAAGGCGCAGTGAGAAAGTGACGATCAATGGCACGGCTGGCATGCCTGCTAGAGACTGTGAGCATAAGCCGAAGTGTGGCCTCATCACATGGGTACATATCACTAACCTTCGATCTGTTAGGGTGCATGATCTGGGGGTAGAGGGCCAACGACCGAACAATCTAGCGCGGTACTTGTTACTTTCCAGTGGGAGATAATGAAGGTTCTGACAACATCCGCGCGGTGTATTGATGAATGCATATGTACAAGTGGCTTATACATGAGGTTGCGACTCGCACAGATACCAGTGGTCTCCGCCGTCCGCGTCCAAGATGTCGCTCCCTGTACCGAAAGCTGAGCTCATTGGTACATGCCTGGAGATGATGGGCTATGGTCAGTAAACCTTTTTCCACCAAGATAATCTGACAGACCGTACTGCAGGGGCCTATGTGATTGTATTCATTAAGTGCGCTCGCGTGCTCTATAACAAGTACGCGGATGGGAAAAGTGGAAAATACTTGACAATGGTTGCTCTAGCAATCTTCACTCTAGTCACGACGGTACGTATGTTTTGTAGCTGAAGTTCTCCTCATTCATTTTGTTTCTATTCATTACACGGCATTGCAGCATCTCGTTGTCGATATTGTGCGTATTATCGCTGCGTTCACGGGCAACATGGAAACTCCCAATGCACCTGCGGCATACTATGCAATGGTCAGCTCCCAGCTAGACGTCGCTAAAACCGCAGTATACTGCACGGTCACCCTCATTTCGGACGCACTCATTGTACGTCTTTACTCCTCCCACCACTCGAGCACTAGCTGACCTTGCGAAGGTTTATCGGCTCTTTGCCGTCTGGGGTTACAACTACTACGCTGTCGTTCTCCCTACCTTGGCGTTCTTTGCTGATATCGGTACGTAACACTGTTCAATCGTTAGCGGCATATACTGAGTTCTGACAGGTACTTCCGTGTGGTTCATTTGGTCTCTCCGTCTCGTCACTCCGGACGATGACGTCTTGGTCTCTAATGTTACTGCCCGCTCGAAGTATTTTTACACCGTCACTCTCATTTTGAACATTCTTTGCACATGTAAGTCTGGTTTCGCGTTGTTTTTATGTACCGAATTAAATCATATCAAGGCGGTATCTCGTATAAGATATGGATGATCCAACGGGGCGTGAGCGGATACGCCGTTAGCTCAGCCTCACGCCTAAAAAGAATAATGTCTGTAATTATTGAATCTGGTACGTCTTCCATGGGCAATCACCAAGTAAAGACCATTCTCAATCTTCTGTTCTATGTCTTCTAGCTGCCATATACTCCGCTTGGCTGATTGCGTTGATTTTCACAAGTGTCGCCGGCTCTTCAGCGTTGTTCATTCTGCTCAACTCCGTAAGTTCCTTCCCCTACTGCCGTATTCTTCGCTGATTCAATATGACTAGCTTTCTCCTGTCATTGTAAATATTTTCTCCGCTCTCCAATACGTAATATTCACGACTGTTACAGGGAATGGTGTTCTCTGCAGTCATTATCAGAGTCTCAAATGACCACTCAGCGAAAACAATGTCAGCTGCCAACGGGTTCAAACTCTCGATCAGTAACGGTACGAGACGGTCGAGACAGACTGCCACTGGTAATGGCTTCGACATGGGGCCTCACGGACGTGCTGACGGGGTTCAGATCACACTGGACACAATCACGCATCGTGACAAGGATGTCAGTGAGTTTGCATTCGAGAACGGATCGAACGCGTTCAGCCCCGACAAAGTCGATGGCCTTGCTTGATTTGAGTAGCACAGGATATCTGTATACCTCCCTCCACGGCTCGAGCGACATCCGATGTCTATCGTTATTTGGTTCGGACGAATGACTGTTCTATGTAGCTCCTGTACAGCTTGAATCAACATCATGGCACACACGAAAATTTTGACCTATCAGAAGCAGTTCCTGAAGCCTCGGGGTCATTGAGTGCACACGAGGCGAATGTGTACGTGCGAAACAAATCCATACGGACGATGGATTCATACGGAACTCGGAGAGCACAGATGTCGGCCTGTGAAGATATAAACTTGGAGCTTGAGCTTGAGCTTGAGGCGTGGGAATAACTCGCAAGTGGCGAGCCGCTAAAGTGCTTATCAAAGTCCTCACGATGATGAACTGGCGTGGGCGGTGGTCGTGCCTGCTATTGACCACTGCTATCTCTGACTATCAATCAAAGAAGGATGGTTTTTATTACTCCAAGTGTATCTAGAACTCCTACATTTCAGCGTACACTACCGAACAACTGAGCCAGCGCATGTTACAAGGCTGCCCTTGCCTGCCAACGTCGCCATCATCTGTGTCCAACTGCCACTGCATTCGCTTCTCGTACAATCATTTCCTAGGTCCATCACGTTGGCAGCAGAATCTCACGCGTGAATCAGCAGAGGTGAAGCACCTTGCAGTGAGTACTCAGCGTTCTTTCCCTTCGGTGCCTGGCGATGTTAACATTATACTGTACAGAAGGTACAGAACTACCTGTATCAATATCAGCGTTACTTGCTGGATGCTTCTCTTATGAGATTTTGTACAAGCATGAGAACTCTTCAAGGGATATCATTCGGGTAGGGATGCAGGCAGGTATTTGCAACGATGTGTCGTGCGTCCCATATGGAAGGACGATGTGAACTATAACCTGTTTCTTTTCTCGATCGTGAACAGGATATATTCCGCACTCCAGAACACAAGACGTGTCATTATACCCAGAAGCAAACCCTCGGGGAATCTTCCTTCCTAAAGTTCTCAATTCGCCGGAAGAACGACATGTCAGTCTTGTCTTCAATAGGTACGGTGACCTCAACCGACGATACAAACAGCCAGGTCTCCTCAAGACCAACTACTGGTAATGATGCATCTCTCACTTGTCGAGTAATGTACTAAGCGACGGTATTTCAGAAAGCACGTCGACGCTTGAAGCGACCCCGGACATATCCTCAGCTGCTACATGCAACTCACTCAATGAGAAATCACCCGGGCACTCTGTGAAACCTACGGATCGCTGTCTTACTGTTATTCACGATTGCATAGACATAAGCAAGAACCAGCGCCTCCAAGATGCGCTCATAATAAGCACTGTTTGTTGCGTCTTAGTGCTCAGTGTACGTACGGCTTGCCATGAATGCCTTCCATGTTCACGCACCCAGCCCTCCGATATAGGTCTTTCTGACGGGCGCGACTTCTGTTGCCATCACTTCAATTGGCGCAGAGCTAGAGTTCAAACAATCGAACCTTCAGTGGCCGCTCAATGTCTTTCCGTGCGTGGCTAAAGTAGTTCAGTATGATTAGACCTAACCCTTAACTTCTTAGTTTATCATATGGCTGTCTTCTCCTGTTTTGCGGCCGGTTGGCGGACATATTTGGCAGTAAGCGAATGTTCCTACTTGGATCATCTTGGTTTGCACTATGGTACGGCATCTTCCAATCTCAGTCCGGATTACATCCTCAATCTCCTATACATAGGAGTATTGCCGCGGCGTTCGCTAAGACTGCACCTTCCTTCATACTCTTCCTTGGGCTCTTGGGCATTGGATCAGGTATGTCGCAGCGATGATTCTGTGCTTCAATTGAGCTCATGTCGATCTGCGGGAAAGCTGCAAATACACCCGCAGGTACGTCGTGTTATACGCCCTCCTAATCAGGATGATTATGCAACATGCTCTTTAGGCATCAGCATCATATCCACACATTTCCCTCCGGGAAAAGCGAGGAACAGAGCGTTCTCAATTCTTGGTGCCGGAGGACCCATTGGATATATCATTGGAATGATTCTCGGTGAGTTTCGTAGTAAGTTTAGGATTACGGAACCTAATTTCTGATTATCTAGGCGGCGTTCTGAGTTTTGAGGCATCGTGGCGGGCCATTTTTTGGCTACAGGCAGGCCTATCATGCCTTCTCCTCGTCCTTGGGTGGATTTCTCTTCCTCCAGACAACACGTCTATGAGATACAACAAGGGTCTCGATTGGATTGGGGCACTACTGAGTACCACAGGCATAGGTCTGTTAGTATGCGACTTAGCGTGAGTTGTTACGTGACCCCATCTGAACCGAATCCTGCTGACAATAGCTGCAGCGAGTCAACATCGGCACCCGAAGGCTGGAGAACGCCATTCGTACCCTCACTTTTCGGAACAGCGATCGTCCTCCTCGTGCTTTTTGTCCTCTGGGAGGTCCATCGTGAAGCCAAAAATGAGTCTGTGCTGCTACCCATGAGCATCTGGATTCAACCAGGTGTGAAGATGGGTCCCATCATCTTACTCGTCTTTTTCGCATGGTGGGGATTCAATACCTTGTCGTACTTCGTCGCGCTGTTTTTCCAGGAGGTTCAGATGTTAAACCCTCTGCAAACCGCAATCCGGCTGATACCCATGGGTATTTCGGTAAGCTCGTGATCAATTACTGGTACGGCTGCGGCGTCTCACAGAATGTCGACAGGGCATTATGAGTAATATTGTCACCGGATATCTCGTAGCTGTGATTCCAGGGCAAGTACTCGTGGTTCTAGGGCTTCTCTTTGCACTGGTACGGTCCTTCACTTCTCGCATAAGTTCTTTTTCTCATGTTTTATCGTTACCTAGGCCGCTTGCCTCATCTTTTCTCTAATCAAAGTCACCATCACCTACTGGGCTATGGGTTTCATCATCGTGGTTACTCTTCCGGTTTTAGATATTGCCTACACCGTAGCAAATATGCAGGTTTGCTCCGGCCTACCTCCAGATTCCCAGGCACTTGCGGGCAGTATCTTCAGCGTCGCGACTCGGGTATGACTGCTACTTTCCTCTGTATGTGCCCTGGCTCAACCGTCTTTCGTAGCTTGGAACTTCATTCGGCCTCGCTGTTACATCTGCAGTCGCAAATTCGGTTTCCGTCAGGTACAACAAAGGGTCTCCTCAGTATGGGGCTAATGACCCTGCGGTGTTAATGGTCGGGTTTAGGGCCGCTGGCTGGACCTGTTGCGGCACCATTGTCTTCGCATTGATCATTGCCATCGTAGGCATGCGTGGTGTCGGCCTAGTCGGTCAAGAGCAGGGCGCAGGGCTGCACACAAAGCAAGATGTCAATGATGTCGAAGCGATAGCAGGATTCGGAGAGTCGACTACCGGCAGCTCATCCAACAATGGCTCGATCACCACCTTGACGAACCACGTCGAAGATGGTAATGGGAAGGATGCGAAGAGTGTTTAAGTTCAGACATAGACATAGATGAGGCTCTGCATTATACAAGCGCATATTGGTTTCGTTACTTATGATACATATCTGGCACAAGTGCGATCCATACTCTATGGCACTAGCTGCAATCTAGCCGACGATGCACGGTTTGGATCCCAGCCGTATCAAGTCCATGAGCTACCGTGTCTCTATTCGGGCCAGACGCACAGAGCATCCGACATGATGCAGGGCACTATGAGCACCACACATGGATGCAGCTGCGTGTGGAAAACGGGGGTACATTCCGCAAGTAAGGTGGACAGCTTAGGCACATTGGCGGAACTATCCCTATGCTTTGATCGACACAGCGTGGCCAACGAGAAGCTGACTTTTGACATATTCCTGAGGAGAGAGTGGACCCGGGTGGCACAATAGATGACTGGTTGAGGGTTGCGCTCGTGATGTTGCGGTCGTTTTGTGAACACGGCGACGTCCTTGGGCTAAAATTCAGTGTTATGAACGTACTATCAGCGGAAGTGAGGGCTACCTCTATGAGTACATGGGGTCTTGTTCTATGTGGGAAGGCATATTCAGTTCGGTGACATACAAATACGCCGGAATACCTGGAGCACTGGAGCAACCTTGAAGATGTGAAAAACAATGTAGCAGAAGCTCACGATTCGAAGCATCAGAAAGACTGGATGCATGAGAGAGATGGCACTTACGGCATTCTTGCGGCGAGTATACTGCGCGGAAGCTGAGAGACGAGAACATTTATGACCGATGAATCAAAAACACCTCGCACAGGATTGATTATCATGCGGAGCTGGTAATAGGAACTATCTTCAGTGAGAGGAATCGCGTATGAGGCCAAAGACTCACACAGAGAGGGGAATGGTACCTGGTATCCTGATTGATACCCGCTTGAATGTGCTCTAGCCTGATTGACCCCATAAGGAGTTCTATGTCAATATTCACACCGCCATACGGTGTCTCGCCGTACGGAAATCTCGTGGTCGATGTATAGGTGTTTATTTCCTGAATCGCCGACAGTCCAGACTAGTGATCTTCGTCGTGCTGATCCGTTGATTTTTAGAAAGACTCCTGAAGAAACCTTGGTCCAACATGTAGGATTCAAGTCATGGCACGTTAAACAATCGCATTGGAATAGGGAATGTAATAGGGCTGAGAAATATTTCGTGTCTTGAAGAGATAGAAGCCGGGAAATGGGTGCAATGAAGTCTAAGAACCTGGTCGCGCTCTCGGAGCCTCGCGGCGATGCTGCTGACGCCGATGAAACTGAGTTTGAAAAGTGGCGTAATTCAATTGCCCATGGACCAGGATTGTATCGCTGGTATACTTGCTGTCAATCGCACCATCCCCATCTTATCGGATTGGAATTACCGAACACTATACAGTGTGTTCACAATGCGTAGGACGAGCAGTGGTGGGTCTAACCCACGGTCTTTGATATAGCTCATCACACAACTACTTAGGAGGTGATGTATGTGTACTATTCATACCGAAATCCGAGCTGCCCATATTCTGATGCTTCATGTGACATTCTTACCCCCGTCTTATCGTCAACATCTGGATTACCAGCCATTGTTATGAACGTCATCTACGCGATCTTCAAGTTTGTGTGACGGTAAGCCACTGATAGGACCTGATGTCTTCTTTTTCATCTTCTTGAGCTCTCTTCTCTCGTCCTGCTCGGAGCCAGCCACAGTCATCCAAGCAATCTGAAGCTACCATTGCCTGTAAATTCCGCGATCGCTCTTCCTGTACCTTGGGAACAGTATGAACAAGGCTGATATGACATGTCCGAGTCGGAGACACCGAGCACCTTGTGAGTCGTCATTTAAATTCATATCTTGTTCTTTTTCTTCACTCTTTCTGCGCACGGATGTAATGTATATATACACGGTCAGCTGCAAGTTAGGACAGACAGCAGTACTCTGAACGGAAGTCCAGTGTAGTCCTTCCATATTTCCTTAGCAATCAACATGGCCGCTATCGTCGCCGTCCCCTTCAAGCCAATTTCGCACAACGAGACCCGAACATTTCAGTCCTACCCTGGTGCCCAATATTGTCTTCCCTCAGACGATCCGGAGAAAGATAGGCGAGTTTGTTCCTCCTCATTTTGTACAACGCCGTCTCTAACTCGCATACTATCCTAAGGCTCGCCCTTCAGCATGGTATTCTCAAGAAGGCGTACGAGAACCGCATCATCCTGCCCCCGGTGAATTTTTCGGCAGGTGACAAAGTGCTTGACAGCGCGACTGGTTCAGGTAAGGGCACACGCCGCTACTGTAAAGACGGACTGAATATTTTCTCTCGACACTAGGTACATTTATACTTGACGCTATGGTGCAAGTACCTTCTACGGTTTCGCTCTGTGGGATAGACATTGAGTCTCGTCTATTCCCCACCGGCAATGAGCAAGTTGTCGCCAGAGGCAACGTCGAGTTCACTACGATGTCTATCACCAACCTCCCTCTAGGATGGTCGGACAGTTTCAAATTGGTTCATCAAAGGCTGCTTGTCGCCGCGCTTCAACTCCACGAGTGGAAGCAAGCGATCAGCGAGATGTACCGCGTAATCACTCCGGGTGGCTGGCTTCAGCTCGGTGAAGTCGGCTCCTGGCAGGCGGGACCTGTTACGGTCGAGCACATCGCGCTGCTGCTGGCCCTTTTCAAGTCTAGAGGCCTCGTCCTCGATGTCTATAAGCACATCCCCAAGATGATGCGCGAAGCGGGTTTTATAGACGTGTACGAAGAGGAGCGTCCGTTGCCACTGGGGATGTCAGCCGGCCAGTACGGTATAAATGTGCGGGATAACTTCATGGGAGTGTTTCGTGGGATGAAAATACCTACTCTCAAGGCCGGAGGTTTCGGCTTTGTGAGCACCGAGGAGGAGTACGACGCACTTATGGCATCCCTAGAGCAGGAGTGGGACGAAACCTCAGGAGCGCACTTCAAATTCTTTATCATCTGTGGAAGGAAGCCATTCTGAGCACTGTATATGATGTATCTTGTGGTTGATATCGTGGTCCGCTGGACGTTGAAGTTGTAGTGTTGAGAATTTAATAGCGCATTTGTATAGCACGAAGTGATGGTAGGCTTCACCTCATTTCTGGCATTGTCTTCCGAGCGCGAAAAGGACCCTCCACGCCGGTCACGGAGATTTTAGAAGTCATCTAAGCCTCTGTGGAGTCCTTATCGAGAGGCTCACCAGATACGCTATCGAATTTCATGTTGTGGCGGTGAATATCAACTGAGAGCCGTCATTTGGATAATGCATAGTGTGATACATTTGCGAACATGACAACACCTAGAAAGGCTTAGGGCGCGGAAGGGTAACTGAAGGGGATAGATAACTGCTCGTATGGGAAGGGAGCTGAGAAGACTCGGAGTAACTCACAGCTCATTGATATCGACTGGTCTACTATACATATAAGGCAAATAGTAAATTTGGTTTGAGCGGAATATTTGAGGGTATTTAGAAGTGCTAAGTGGGGATACCTTTGGCTCCAGGGTTGAGGGTTGCCGTATCTCACGAGAAACCAAAGATCTATAGAATAGCATGCCAAAGACACGCTGAACGCTGGTAAACTGAGAATGCTTAGACACGGATAGTCCGATGATACAAAATGCTGCTCACGATGCATTGAACAGATTTGTTGAGCATCGTTTAGGTAGAGGCGAATCACGCTGGCGGCTGCGTGGAACTGACATGTCAGTCGTATCAGTCAATGGATACCGTAGCTATCTAGAAATTCATATGTACACGTACTATGTCTTGATTGGAAATGACATACGTAGTAGGAAGACGGCAACTGTCGCGATTCTGCCGCTGTTTCGACAGTAGGACCACCAGTTTTGTAAGGCTTCTATTTTTCTTTCTTCAGGAAGTGTGCTTGGGATCTCCTGGAGATATACGTCCACAAAGAATATCTTCGGACGAATCCCAAAACAGTGTAGTTGGTTCCGCAACTGTGCAATGAAGTAGCCATACGACCGAGTACGCAGCGGAAGTAAGAGCTTACCTCCGTCCGTATCCCATGATAATGTGTCGAGCTTTATCCACCAATATGAGGTGGGCGGCCTTTCACGATGACTTGAGGTCTTGTCCGTAACTAGTTTTTTCTTCCCAAGCGTTCAAGTGAGCACGGATGAGTACAGCCGCAGAAGTGGCGCTGTTGAACATGCTGCGAGTGGTCGTGAAGAGCAGAAGACCGAAGTCAATCCAATTGGAATATTTGCCACCGTTCGCCCACGATATACACGTATCGCAGAGTCGGATAGTAGCACATGACTACACAATCGTCCGACTGGAACAGTAGGTTCCGTTCAATGAGGATTTCAATATCGACGGTGTCCATAGTTCATCCTCGAGTGAATTAGATCAGGTACCGAGGCCAAGTAGAAGTGCTGCAGAAATGTAATGGCTAAGAGAGGGAGAGTAGGCATTGTGTATGATGATGTAGAGATGCAAGACATAGCCGGACACTGAGGTCAGAAGTGGTACCGCCCCGAAGAGACGTCGATAAAATCTCGGATGACACTCTATCTTATCAGATATTCGAGGGCTTATCTCTTCTCGCACTGCGTGAAGCGCGTAGATAACGAGGGCCCGGGATCGACCCAGGATATGGGCATCCTGGGTCTATCCTGACGAGATTCCTCACAAATCCCGCCGTTTTCAGGATATGAGCGGGATTGTATCATTCCGCGTCGATTTCGGTATGATCTCAGGCTCATTCCCGCAGCCATCCTGACCTCTCGTTATTTCATTGGCGCTTGTTTCGTGAACCGACGGCGGCGGC